>CAMZMU010000063.1:149108600-149417953 GCA_947311845.1 Poa pratensis | reverse complement strand
CTTTCCCTACTGGATACCAAATATACTGACAGGACGGAACCAAGCCCCAGTGCACAGGTTCGCGGGCAGCCTGTCCTTCCTCTACGAGTCAAAGTACACCAGACTTGCAGTAGCGAGGCAGACGACCCTCCATGCAGCTTGCCTGTCCATCATCTCAGCTCAGAGTCATAGGAGGTGGACATCCTCACTTCCACAGCTTCCGCAGGGACATGTTCTTCTCATTATCCTTCCTTCATCACCTTGGCCACCGCCATCTCGAAGTCCTCCTGCGTTACGTGCACCCTTTCTCTCATGCAGAGCAAACATTCCAGCTTCAGTGCACACCGCCTGAATAACAAAGACAAAAACAAGAGTGAATAACTTCATATCATTGAGTGAAAACAGCAGTGGTGTCATGCATATGGAGCTATTGTCAGCCATGCACAAGGGAATGTAGAAGAACTTATGTTTTGATGCCAAAAAAGTGATTATACTGATTGCAACATACTTTTCATGCTTCCGCACATATGCAAGATGTTGCTAAGCTGTTATGCAGAACAAACAGAACTTGCTTTGTCAAGACAAAATATTTTGATGTCACAATGCACTCAGCCTAACACAATGTTAGGGAAGAAAAAACGAACTCCAAGTCAACAAACAGCACAATTCACACCACATAGTTAACTTTAGACGCACAAAATCCTAAAATAATGTGATTAAATGTTAATCTAACTACATGGAAAATGGGAATGGACCCCATAAGGTAATCATGCAAGAAACTAGAGAAGTACCAAAAGTGTCTCAACAGGAGATTCCCGACCGACCATGATTCTCAAAATTATAATGAGCAGAAGTGTCTGGTGCAATATTCAATTTGGAAGAGATTTAAAAAATTATAATGTTCTAGTAATAGACAATGGCACTAAGACAGATCAAAGAGCCAGGAAAACTGAAACTTGATGCAGCAGAATATAATGTATAGACTAAACAAACCTTTAGCTTAGCTCCTGAAGCCCCATTCATCTTTCCTGCGATCGTTCCACGCATCAAGTTCATTCTTCTTGAATGAATCTTCATGATATCACCTGGTAACTGAAGGGCAAAAGATTACGCACATAGTCAGCACAAAGCACATTCGGAGTCAACAAGTATTCTAACTGTCTATGCAGCACGTACATCCTCATTAGGATTCGGAATTCAATCTTCCTGTCTATGCGGCCAGGCCTCAAAACACACATGAACATCAGGTATTAAGTGAAGCATACCTTAATTTTGTTTGAAGCTTCAAAACCATCAAGTTAGTTAAGAAGCTCAAGCGTGGTGCGTTGCACTTCACTATCACCGTTGCCAGCCCCAGACTCCATTCTAGCAGATCCAATGGAGTCTATTTCATCCATGAATATAATGGATGGAGCATGCTCCCTGCAATAATTTAACCAAAATATTAGCCTACTTGAACAGAGAATGTAAGTAGAACTATATTTCACATCACAGGCAAAAACAATTGTGTATCCTTTGCATCTGTTCCAACTTATTTGAATAAGTAACTATCACTGCTAGGTCTAAAATATAAAGGAAGCAGCCCATCGGTCTTTCTCCCTATGTATGTGCAATGTTTCAACTTATATGAGTAAGTGACATGAGCCCAACTTATAAAGGGTAGACTAGTGTTAGATAGATAAGTGTCCAGGAGAAGACAAAGTGTAAAAGAAGAAAAAAAATTACCTTGACTAGAACCTTTGATTTGCCCATGACCTTCACCACCTCACCAACATAAGAGCCAGGTTCTTGAAGCAACTGTAGCTCTTCCTTAAGAGCTCTAACTGCAAATGAGAAAATTCCAGACTAATTTAGAGGCCAGAACTAAGTAATATAGCAAATGTGAAAAGAAGCATCACTCCAAATAACTTGGATGCTTAATATGCGTGATTATGCTACAAGTAATATTCATGTGCTGCTATACATCACCATGAACAGAAAAGATGGGGCAACAGGGAGATCACCGGATTAGTTTCACAGTCCCAATGCTCAAGAATATCCATATTTTGGATTAATGGTAGCAAGATTATGCGTCATAGTAACAAAAAAAAAAATTCTCATAAAGAAAGCGATATTAAATGATATAATGGATATCCTCAGAGAAATACGGCAACACCACTCGAATCCAACCAGTTAGCCAACAGAGGGTATGCACACAATATGAACAATTCACTGCACGATTAATATCAGGGCAAAGCTAAATAATAACTGAAACATAACAGGGCATCTCAGACCAAGAAACTGGTGAGAGCCATCTCCTACCTAAAAGAGGATGCACCAAACACATCATGCACAGAACAATGCCAACTACTTGTAAATAAATATCAGACTAGGAAGGTTAGAAACCTTTACAAACCCACTGATCAGACAAATGAATTAGAAATCAAGAAAAAGATCAATGGATTAGAAATACTCCATATATGCATGCTTTCTCTACTGCCTACACGTTCAACAGGAAAAAAGAAACAAATTTCAGCAAGAATACAAATGTTCAGTGACCAACAGTTACCAGCACTAGTACTCACAGCACCATCCCCCTTGCGGGTTGCTACAAATCAAGTTACCAGGTATTGAAACATCTCACCTTTCCTCGTATAGCGAGGCAGAGAGAAGGTTGGCGAAGGTCTCGGGCTTCATATCCCTCTCCTCCTGCAGCTCCTTCATCAGACGGGTACCTAGTATGCACCTTTGGCAGACAGTAAAAGTGGCATGGCATGATTTTTGCAAACAGTAAAATTGGCATGGCATGATTTGCAAAAAATGTGTATACTATTCAACCAAAGGCTATTTTTTTATCTATAGCAAGACGTTGGTACTTTGGCAGACAGTAAAAGTGGCATGGCATGATATTTGCATACGGTAAAAGTAGCATGGCATGATTATTTGCAAAAATGTGTATACTATTCAATTTAAAGCCTATTGTTTTTTTATTTTTAGCAAGCTAAGTATTTTTTATACCAAGTTTTAGAATTATCAACGAGAGGGGGAGGGGGAAGGGGATGGAGAGGGGGAGGGTGAAATATCACTGGTTTCTCCAGTGCCTCGAAAGGCAATGCCAAACCACTTTATGGTCAGCTCCTTCATCGCAGTATCTTTCTCGTCACAGTAGCGGTCCACCCAGTCATTTGGCTCGATGGCATCAACTCCAAGACCAGGGGCCCGATCAGCGGACTGCAGGTTCGTTGGGTCCTTCCAGTCCGCGACGTAGGCGGAAACCCGCCTGTGGAACTTCTTCTTGAACTCCTCCCAAGCTTGGAATTTGTAATGGTTAATCCGCGCGAGCCCAGACCATATGGAGTTGAAGCCACACTTCAACTCGAAATGGTGGACGACATTTTTGAGAGAATCGGCAACAGCATGAGTCGGACCAACGACTTGTGGCGGGTCACATTCTTGACACGGCAGGTGTACCCCTGGCAGACCCCCTCCATTGGATGAGATGTTTGGCCAGAGGGGCCAAAATCAAAGCAGGGGAGGAACACCTGTCCAACCTGCGGATCAACCTGTGGATTAACAACAAGGGCTTGTAGCATCGAGCGTGAGGGCCGCTCGAAGTTATTCCAGGCAGGTGAGAAGATAAACTCATCGACGTCCATGACAGCCATCCACTCGCAGGAAGACCGACCGATGGCCGCACAGTGGGACAGTCCTGCTTCCTGTGTCTTGATCCATGGCCAAGCCACCGTGATGATACCTAAGCCATCGGCTTGCAAAAGACCCACCTGGTCCGCGAGGTCATCGTCGCTGCCGTTGTCATATATGAAAAACTTGTCGACCCCTATTGCGGCATGGTATCGAATCCATTCGGGCAAGAACTTCGCGACATTGCGGACCATCGTGCAAGCGCATATCAGCTTCTTGTTATCACTACCCACGGACAAGCTGCTAGAAGTAAACGTTGCAAGGGAGGGCAGTGGCTCGTCGTCTCGGATAGCAAGCGTCACGCGACCAGAAAGAAGGGAAGTGGGCGGAGGTGGGCACCTGATGATCTGCTGGTCAGCGGTGATCGCCGGAAGGAGGCGACCATGCTGGTGCTGCCATGGCCACTGTAGAGGCAGTGGACTTCAGAAGGTGTTCTGCTGACACCTTGCCGGTGGCGGCCTTTGACGAAGACAAGTAGACCACCTCCGCCTTCAGGAGGGCTGATTCGAAGACCAGGCTGGTGTCGTTCCAGATGAGCAGATCAGCGGGGGCAGGTGCGGCGGTGGTAGGGAGAGGTGGAGCGGCAGCTGAGCAGGGGATCAGAGTTGGCGCTTGGACCGGCTGCTGCTGCAGCAGCAGCGAGCTGGGAACGGGGCAGAGGTATGCGTGGCGACCGGGGCCCGGCAGCCTCCCGAGCGCCCGCGCCTGGGACGAGACCCCGCCGTGGAAGACGCACGCCGCGTCCCCCACGGCAGGCTCGGCGGCCAAGACGAGGACCTCGTCGTCGGGGAGCAGGACGGCATCATCTTGGAGCTGCGGCGGCGGGGTCGGGGACTGCTGGCGGCCGGGGATGAGCTTGCGCGGGAAGCAGGAGGAGGGCTCCCAGCTCTGGAGCAGCTCCGGCGGCGGCGGGGGGAAGTAGGTCGTCGGCGGGAAGGGCTGCAGCGGCCAAGAATCGACGATGGGGCGCGGGAGCGAGGGGAGCAGGACAGGAGCAACGCGGCTGCCGGCGAACAGGAGCAGCGCGGTGGTCGAAACCCCGCCCGCGATGGAGAGGACCCGGCGGAGACAGCTGCGGCGGCGGTGATGCGGCATGGCGGTGGTGAAAAGATTAGGGTTTTCTGGCGCGGAGAGCAGTCGCGGGAGAGCAGGGGGAGCAGAGCAGAGCAGTCGCCGGAGAGCAGTCGCGGGAGAGCAGCAGGGAGCAGAGCAATCGCGGGAGAGCAGTCGCGGGGAGCAGAGAGCGCAGCAGTCGCGGGAGCAGAGAGCAATGGCGGGAGAGCAGCAGAGAGGGCGGGAGGAAGCTTTGGATTCGCGGGAGATCTATAAATCGATCGAGTCCTTCCGAGTTGGGGTCGAATCCGATGGGGTTCGCGTTCGATTCACGCCAATTCCAGTCGAATTCGAGCCCAACTCGTTTTCCGTCCTCTCACTGGCTCCAGTCAAATTCGACTTGGGTTTCACGCAACCGCTCCAGTCAAATTCCACTTCCACGTATTCCAGCTGGCAACTTATCCTCGTTGCCTCGTTGGCAACTTACCAATACATTATTTTCCTAGCTAAAACATTACCGTGGGTTAGGAAATTCCTTTCTGGCAACTAGACTACTTTCTAGTTATTACTCCAAATGTAAAATTATACGATTATTTAGTGTAGTCTAATGGTCTTAAACTAAAACATCAATGTAAAAGTGAAATGCCCTAGTCAACTAGTCAATCAACTACTCCAACTGCATGTTCAAATATCTGAACATCACATATATTCCAAGTGCATGGTGATCTAGATGGTCCACTGAATTCAGCAAACAACTACTCCTTTCTTTAAATTAACAAAATAAATACTCCTGGAATTAGTACCCTCCTGAACCAGCATGAAAATTTTCATTGATGGCACCATGTTTTGCAAACATAGCTCTTGTACTAATGGAAACTATCTACTCCCTCCGTTCACAAAAGGATGTCTCAATTTTGTCCTAGAGCTAGGACAAAATTGAGACATCCTTTTGTGAACGGAGGGAGTAAGTTTTTCTTTTCGTTGACAGCACCAATAAACTGCACTGATTAGAGTTCCAAAGATTGTGTAAAATATTTGGCATATTCTCCTCAAGTAGAGATGACACCAAAATGTCAGCTATTTCTAAACCTGATGTCCTGCTTGGTTCAAGCCTCATGGAGGATAAAAAAATATCAAGAACGAGGATGGGGAATGTTCATAAATTTATAACAACAACATAAGGTGGTTAGTACTGCCGATGTCAGAGTACCAGACTCACCTCTGAAGGACTGAAATTTAACACTTGAAATCTAACAATCTCAGTCAGTCCTAGACACTTAAAAAGAATCAGCTACGGAGCTTCTTACTTCTACTCCCAACAGGCATCTAAGCAACAATCACAGCCAGAGTACATCTAAGCAACAGTCAAAACAAGGCACACCTGACCGAAGAAGAAAATCATGGTGAGAATATGTAAAGAGTTTGAGACATATGTGGAACTTACAAGGTCAGAACATAATCTCCCCAGCCACTCAGGAAATCACGGTCAACAGAAGACAATAATGATTGTGAGATTGTATCCAATAGTTCTTCGGGTTCCTTTACCAAATAAAAATTTGAAAGAAATTTGTCAAATTAACCGTGCGAAACCCGATAGAATAAACTACTATAGCATTCTGCAAGACGAACTACATAAGCAATTAGTTCTATGATGTAACACATATCTCAAGGAAGTAGAAGAACCATGTCTGGTTTTTACATGAACTCACAACTCACAAGCACCATATAATGGTTACAAAACTGTGTCAGAAGCCACAAAATATTTTGAGAGTGTCCTGGATAAAGGAAGCATTTTTTTATCAGATTACCTGCTACAGATATAATTGCCAAGCAAGAAGCCGCTATTACGGTTAATAAGAATCAATATTATCATGTTTCAAGAGACTTAACATTAAGCATTGGGAATGGATGTTGGCGTAATGTATACATTAAAAACACAACTTTGTATGGCTTCTGTCCAACCCTAAAACTAGATAAACCTTCCAAATTGTCTATGTGGTAAGATATATGCCAAAACTAAGTCATTTATTTGTTCTAGTGCACTTTATACCATAATTTGGTGTTTTCTAAACCACATGGTTCAGTATCCATGTTTTCACAGGGGACCATAGTTAGGACAAAGAAAACTGATGATTGATTATTAACTTAACACATGTAAAGGTGTGTCACTGCAGGATGACAATCCTTCAACACAGAAGTAGGTCGTCATTAGAGGAGAGCATATGGCAATAACAGAAAATAGGAATATGAGACTTGGATAGAAATGTGAACCTTCGGGATTTGTCATAAGAATATCGTCTGCTTCCTGTGACTGAAGTTCAACATGTGCAGATTGTTTGTCTTGTTCAATCTCCGCTGCTTTTCCAACAGCAAGTTCTTCAGTGACTTCTGCAGAGTTACTCAGACACGATTTCATCCCAAATCTTTTCACCAATCTGGACCTCAAAGACGCCTCTAAAAGCTCATAGTTCTGCATATCACCAGAAGGCTGTCTGTTCTCTTCCAAATATACTTGTATAGTTTCCTCCATGTGATTCTCTGGATTTGAAGTGCACTCTGATCTAGCCGCTTAGGACGGAATAGAACATCATCCTCCCTGTACTGTGAAGGTGTGCTGTTATCATGGACATTATCACAAATTTTGGATCAGCAGTGCTGACAGCAAGCTCATCACAATGGCTTGAACGTGTTTCATGCTTATCTACTGGCTGTTGAGGAAGTTCATCCAGGTATTGACTGCTAGACCTACCACCCTGAATCTCAGGCATTTGACATCTGTGTGGAACTGAGAATTGAGCAGCGATGGCATTACAAGGCCATGTCCAGCATTCTGAATATTTAAACACTGCACGAAAGAAGAATTTACTGCAATTAAACCATGGACTTGTGCAGAGCAAATCTCTCTTTTTTTATGAAGAATGGCGCATCTTTCATTGGCATCGATTAAATTTCTTTGTGCTTTGCCGTACGCTCTGAGAGCTTCTCTTTCTGCAATTTTGCATTTGCGCCTTTGCTCCTGAGCATCATCCAATTCCCTCTCTTGGAGTTCCTCCATCTCGAACAGAGAGACCAACGCTGAGCTCTGATCTCCTTTACCTATCTGGCCAATATGGTTCAAGAGATCGGCATTCTGGCAAAATAAGAATGGCACATTGACAGCTGTTGGGTTGTCATACAAAGATTGTGATGGTCAACATATGGGCATTAAACATAAATGAATTTACAACGTTTAAAACAATTTTTCAGGCAATTGTCAAATAAATAAGAGCAGTATAAACAACAATGCATTAAATTTTCAGTGACAGCATGGAAGCTTCTGAACAATGCATTAAATTTTCAGTGACAGCATGAAAGCTTCTATACAAATTCAGAAAGTATCTTTGTTTTATTTTATCTGCGGCTTACAGACATGTAGCTTAAACAAGAGAGACAAGACCAAGCATTTGCTAACCTTCTGTTAGAAGAATTTATCAAACTTCAACAGATTAGATGTATGCCAATAAAATGATAAAATTACCAGTTTCATATAGTAGGAGTGAAAAACATAGCACAAAGATGTTGCTTGCATTCTTTTCACTTTGATCATTTAAGAGAAACAAATGGTCTATTTTCTATCATTGATAAAAACACAGCTGCCTAAAGGTATATAGATATCGCGTATAACTTCAGTTAGCTACCAACTAAATACACTGGTCCCGAAATAAAAATAGTCAAGCTGGTTAGGAATTAGGATTACACCTGATTATGCTGAGTTATAGGTTCAGTGTAAATGTATATATTGTCATGTAACGCATTACTCAACCATAGTATTCTTAAACTAGAGGAATCTGCTAATGCAACTTTCCGAGTTATCTAATTGTGGAGCTTGTGAAATTCCTGATCGCTTATTTTGGGACTAGTGTTGAATGGATTCAAATTCTTAGAGTACATTTTAAGGTGTCATGCAATAAGAAATGGCAATAGAAGAGAACATAGCAAGGACAAAGTAATGCTGAACTAACCTGCATACCAGGCTGCAAGTGTGACCTCTCAATTGAAACGGTAGTGTCAACAGGGTTTACATGTTGCCCATCCCAGGTGGAAATCATATGATCCTTGGCATGATTAGATGACCTTTCGGTCAGGAACCAAAGCGCTAGTATCTTCAGCCATAGATTGCTCGCTAGTAAATGGTGGCGCTGCAGGCTTGCCATGATACTCAACTGTGGTATGGTTACCACCATCCTGTATAACCATGTGGTTACTTTTGGATGGCAGAAGGTTCTTAGCAGTACCACTAGGATGTGTTTGATCCAAGAGTTCTGCTGTGGCTGCATGTTCTGTTTCATTAACAGTATAGTTCATGGTTATTTCATTCTCCATGTGATCCCTTCTTCCAGAAGATATTATTGTCATTTCCAAATGAACTTCCAGTTGGTACCAGTGTTGCCAAATCACCGCTTGCTTGGTTGTTGATGCATTGCTGATTGGGCTTGAGCCTTTTAACTGGTATGTCATCATGTCCAAATGGGGCATCAGGGTGAACACATCCACCACTGTTGGAAGCTTTCAAGCCTATCTTCTCCAACGACGGCCTTATCTGATCACTGGAGAAGTTGGCATACTTCACAAAACCAGGTGACATGGGTCTTTTCTGAACTCTTAACTCATTTTCTCTAGCAGCAATTCTATGGCGCAAACTTTCCAACTTATCATCTGCTGACTTTACTCCTGCACCATTTCCATCCTTTTGGGTAGACTTCAGATGAGTAACTTGACGACTCGGACTCGGTGGCTCTCTTCTAGAAAAGGTAGCACCTGAGCCTCTACCTGCCCCTGAATTTCTGAGTGTCTACGTTTGCAGCATGGATCTTCTATTGGGGTACTTCCTCCCTCGTAATTCTAGTTTGCATAGTAATCCCTGTTTTATGTGCAACTTGTGAGCTAGCTCTCGTGCTTTTACTTCTATATTGCTTTGCCACTCCAGAGTCGGTCTCACTATCACCATCAGAAAAACTTATCACAAGGTTATCACTTGGGACAGGCTTCAGCCAAGCAAGATTACGATTGGTGCCAAGTTTGAATTGCCCTTGGTTTCCCCTCAAGGTCTTCTTATAGCTTGGAGCAACTGATTTCTGAGGAAGAATATTTGAGAGACTCAAACTGCTACCACCTGGTAAATCAAAAGTAGAGCCACTGTTCATACACCTTATAATTGCCCTCTATTTAGTTCTTGGTGTAAAATTAACAGAAATAGGGAGAAAATGATGACAATTGAAAAATAATAAATCAATCTTAACCAGGGACGAAATACATCTGAGGATTATTAATTATGACTGAGCCAAAGCTGATAAAGAGAATACTCTTCACTAGGATACACATGCCCGTGGGAGATCGGCAACATACATGGAACTATGGAAGTGTGTGGATGAAACTTAGCACACAGACATATTCAAATCGATTGGAATTTTGAGAAGTAACACACACAAAAAGTTAGAGAAACGAGAACTTGTACATACTTAGCACCAATGCAGTCCATGGTACATATGAATGGCTGGTCGTTTTCTCCTAGCCCAGCAACAATTGGCTGGTAGAAGTATGGATCAAACCTACATATCATGAAGTGACTCTGTTAGCCCTCTCCGCAGTTCAGCAAGGGGTGGTAATAGGACAGAACGGCCAATGTAAAATAACAGCAATTCTGTGTCTACACGATCCCATTGTCATATAGTGGAGAAGCAAAGTTTAAGTATAAGGCACTTGAGTAGGTGAGTGCAGATTAATAAAGTTCAACCCCGAAACTCTAGACTGTTTCCTAGAGCACCATAGTAAGCTGCAACTGATGTTTGTAAATCACATGATTCTTACCTACTAGCACGTTTCATTTATGCACTATCTTCACGTTGCATATGATTTCACATATAAGTGACACCTTGATTCTTCGTCTCTAGATTTGGTACTCTGTCGGTACATCCCCCTTTTGACAGTTTGTGCAGTTTGGAAAATTTCAGTTTAATTACATCTAGAAGATGTTGACATTTCAATATGTAAATAAGGTCCTACTATATTTATCACCCTTGGGTTCTATCATTATTAAAAAACGAGCTGGGCTATGGCCAACCTAGTCTTTGATAGTGTACAATGGCGGAGCTAGCTCACTCGACTAGCCTGGACAAAGTCTATTTGCACCGTTGGCCAGAATTTTCCCAGCAAAACATCATTACTAAACCATTAATTGACCGTAATGCTTAATGGACATTAGCATTTCTTCCTTGACGGAGACTGATAGCCTGGACTGTGAATCCCGGGGTTGCAGGGAGCTGGCTCTGCCCCTGATAGTGTGTCAAATCTATTTACAGCGTTGATTTCTCAACACTCATTTGTCCTGCTGCTAAGAACTTAGTGACCACATCCAAGAGATTTCAGCTAATAAATTCACTTTCAGCAGGTGTTCACATTTTCGCTATCCACGTGGCTGGCTGCTACTACAAATCAAGTTACCGATGCTTGAAAATTCTCACCTTTTCTCGTAAAGGAGGGCGGAGACAAGGCTGGTAAGCAATTCAGTTCATTAAGTCCAAATTTACTACATATTCTCAACAGGTGTTCATGTTTTCACAAGAATCGGTACTCTTTACACCATCCCCATTGTGTACCTCTGCAAATCAAGCTACCGATGCTTGAAAATTCTCACCTTTTCTCGTAGAGGAGGGCAGAGACAAGGCTGGTGGTCTCGGATTCATGTCCCTCACCTCCCGCAGCACCAGACGCTGGTACCTACGTACGCACACGAACGTCAAATCCAAACCCTTAACTGACGAAAGCCTCCAAATCAGGCGGGGTCAAACACGCAGACAGAAGAGGATTCGACACCCACAGCGTCTGGTCTGGGCGCCGGTGGCGAGGCCGATGTACAGCGTTCAGTGGATCTTGAACGCCCTCCGTAAGTCGATGGCGAAAGTATGCAGCTGCACGCCGAGGCGCCGGTCGCTGGTGGTCGAGAAACAGTTTTTCCCCACCATCGCCTCGCCACCACGGCGCTCCCGCTGTACTCGAAGGTCTGCGGAAGGAAGGCGAGCCCGCCCGAATCAGACGGGGCAACCGAGTAAGAGAGCGAGGGATTGAGTGGGGAGGGGGTCGGAGGGGCTGGTTCCGGTGCCGGAGGACGCTTACCGACATGGTCGGCGGCGGCGCGGACCAGCGGAGCGAGAGCGGACGGCGACGACAAGACAAGTGGCGACTGGGCGGCTGTAAATGTGTCAAAACCGCATGATAATTGTTTTCGTGCGGTTTCGAGACGTAAAAACGCCCGACATCAAATTACAAGGTTCTACGAGTCAAAAAAAAGTTCTGTTCTATGTGCACGCAGCTGAGTAGAACACTAAATTTATCATGCTAACTATTATCACTAGCTTTTCCCGCATAGATTTCTCCCCGAGAGATTTCCCCCTTCCGTCGCGCCATTTCTCCGCCCACACGGGGCGTGGGCTTGGGCTGGGCGGAGGCGGCCGTTATTCAGCCCCCGGGTCTTACTTCACCTTTTCACCGTCTCGAAAGAGGTCACTGATCAGTTGGCTTTGTTCCTGACTTAGATACCTATCACGATGTCTAATTTTCGTCTTAGTCCTAAATGATAGGTGGTAAATTGCAATTCTATGTAGATGAAAGCAAACGGAGCTTGGCTCTGATGGTTGGGTCCCCTGTGGTGGAACCAGCCCACCCAGGTTCAAGTCCTAGACTTGGCATGGGCGTTTGCATTTACCTGGATTTATTCCAGGATTATCCGGCGCTATTCTTTCAGTGGTAGGTGACGTACCCGTCAACAGCGAGGCGCCTGTGGTGACTTCGTCAACCTCAAGATCTGCCGGCTCAGTCCTTCAGAGGTGCTCATAGGGGTAGGGTGTGCGTGCGTGCGTTCATAGGGTGAGTGTATGTGCGTATTTGTGAGCGTCTGTGTTGTACTGTGTTCTCAAAAAAAAAAATTCTATGTAGATGAATTCTACTATTGTCATGTCGGTTGCAGAATTCTTTCTTAAGGACTTATCGAGGATTTTTTTTTTTTCTTGATGTACGTAGTGAAGGAAAGGAAGGAGAACAATAAGAGAAAAGCGATAAAGACATCCAGCTGGGTCATTTTAACCGAGCGCTCGTGAAGGATTATTTCGTCAAGATTTCCATTTATCCTACTCATATTTTTCATAGGCATTTGCCGAAGTCTTTTTGTGCGCATTATTGAAATTATGAGGTCAGTTGTCGATACTTTACTCGCCAAAGCTTTCTTGGGTTTAGTGCATATCAAAAGATATCGGCCGTAATGCAAGTGATCACAGTCGGTATTCCGGTGGATTACACCATCGAGTATCTTCACATCAGAGAGGGCACAACACTCGAGTTTGTGAGGAAGTTCGCGAAGACGGTGATCAAGGTCTTCAGTGCAGAGTATCTCTGAACTCCTAGCGAAGAGGCTCATGAAGATGAACTGATACATGCAAGTCAATAGATTCATTAAAGCACAATTCACGGGAAATATTTTGTCCTACTTCAGATCATACCAACGAGAGTAACTAGAAGGTAACTACCGGCCCTATAACTACTTTGTCATAGTGTGCACTATTGGAGAATGAGCAACCATATTATCAGGGGGTTAAAGATCAATACATGTACACATATATGGTAAAGTGCAGTAAACTCCTTATATAATAGGAATATACATAAAAGGGGACTATACATCTCTAACATGCACAACTACCTTCACACCCAAATAAGAGTTGATTCGTAACTAGTGCTTGAAATATCATATTCTATAAGTTGCTAGGAAAACAGATTCTATAAAAGGTTTGTGCCTTTTGGCCATATCGCTTTCATTGATTACTTCAAGCAAGAGCGGTGAATTGGTGTGGTTTTTCTATCAATTGCATATAATATTTATTGTATGTTTGGTGGTCCTTGAAGACCATTGTCTCCCAACTGAATATGTGCCTTAAGACAAGACAAATCAATTATCCATCTCTTATTACACACAGTCGCGACAATAAAAGTTATGAAAGTCATAAGACCATACCAAAGGCATTAAATTATATGCACAATCGTGCTTTCTAGATAAGATGCGCTTCTCAAAATATATCAATGACTTGTCACTCTAGAGGTCAAATGATTCACACATATCTATCTATAGGGAGTTGGATGTTTCCAACTACGCCGTGAATTAGACATCTCCAAACATATATTTTTAAAATATTTTTTAGAGGAATTCGGAATATATTGCATGGTTTGAATCAATTTGAATTATATAGAACCGTCGGCCCAATTGGGGCCGAAAACTTGTATAGGGCCGGAAGGATGGTTTGGGCCTGAGTTGGGCCTAAACTTAGCCTAATATTGCGTGATGAAAAACTTAGCCTACAATAGCACGTGACGAAAAAAATATCGCCCCTGGCCTACAATAGTTTAAATTAGCCTAATATATTCTCCCCGATTTAAGTTCGAATCTAACACCTTATAATTTTTAATGCAAATCTTGTTAGTAGACTTAGCTGTCTGACTTCAAACAAGGTTGATGTCTCAGTGTAAACTTGATATATTTCGTATATTGATTACAGCCGGATTACAATGTTTATATAGGAGGGGGGAACCGACCTAGGCTAGACCTAACTTGGTGTACAAGTCTCGGATCAATACAAGTTGTGTTGGATACAAACTCTATACTCTAACATCCCCCGCAGTATCAACGTGGGGTTCAACAACGTTGAGACTGGATCGTATGTCGTTAAAAGGAGTTGGAGCAAGGCCCTTTGTGAATATATCAGCAAACTGAGCTGTCGTAGGCACATGAAGCACTCGAACCTGTCCAAGAGCAACCTTCTCGCGAACAAAATGGATATCAATCTCAATATGCTTAGTGCGCCGATGCTGTACCGGATTGCTGGACATGTAGATCGCCGAGATGTTGTCACAGTAAACAATGGTAGCATGCTGAATCGGACGATGAAGCTCAGAAAGCAATTGACGGAGCCAAACTGTTTCAGCCACCGCATGTGCAACAGCACGGTACTCAGCTTCTGCAGACGAACGCGAGACTGTAACCTGTCTTTTTGAAGACCAAGAAATCAAATTGTTACGCAAAAAACACAGTAACCGGAAGTGGATCGACGAGTATCAGGGCAACCGGCCCAATCTGCATCGGAATATGCTGTCAAAGTGGAGGGAGAAGAGGTATTGATGTGAAGGCAATGATCAAGGGTTCCTTTGAGATAGCGTAGCACACGTTTGACATGATTGTAATGGGGAACACGTGGGTCATGCATAAACAAGCAAGCTTGCTGAACAGCGTAGGACAATTCAGGTCTAGTGATGGTGAGGTATTGGAGGGCACCGGCGATGCTACGATAGAAAGTTGGGTCAGAATAGGGATCACCAGCCGAGGAAAGTTTGGAAGAAGTATCGACAGGAGTGCGAGAGGGCTGACAATCAAGCATGCCGGCGCGGGATAGAAGATCTAGTGTATATTGGCGTTGAGAAAGAAACAGGCCAGTAGAATCTCGAGTGACAGCAATGCCGAGAAAATGATGGAGACGACCGAGATCAGTCATGGAAAATTCAGCAGCAAGCAAAGAGATGACATGATCAAGGAAGTGTTGTGTGGAGGCTGTGAGAATAATGTCATCAATGTATAGAAGTAGATAAGCAATGTGGGAATTTTGTTTGTAGACAAAGAGAGAGGTGTCGGAAACAGATGGAAGAAACCCAATGGATTGAATAAATGTTGAGAAACGTTGAAACCAGGCTCTAGGAGCTTGTTTTAGACCGTATAGGGATTTCTTAAGAAGACATACATGTTCAGGAGCACTAGGGTCGACAAAACTTGAGGTGTTGACAGTAGACAGTTTCATTAAGAGTACCATTTAGGAAAGCATTTTTTCATCTAGTTGATGAATGGGCCAGGTGGAGGAGACAGCTATACTAAGGACAGTGCGTATGGTGCCTGGCTTAACAACTGTGAGAAAGTTTCGTCGTAATCGATACCGTGCTGTTGGGAGTATCCTCGACAAACCCAACGAGCCTTATACCGAGAGAGAGAGTACCATCGGAGTGGAATTTTTGACGAAAAACCCATTTACCAGAAACAATATTTGAGCGGATGGTTTGGGAACAAGTTGCCAAGTGTTGTTTTGAATTAAAGCATTGTATTCATCTTTCATAGCAGCAGCCCAATGTGGATCGAGGAGAGCAGTTTTATAATTAGATGGAAGGGGAGAGACAGAGGGATTGACGTGTAGATTAAGCGGTTGACGTGGTTGACGAAACCCTGATTTTGCTCTAGTGTGCATAGGATGATCATTAGCGGGAGCAGGTATCGGGACAGCACGAGGTGGAAGTATGGGGGTAGGTCCAGAGCTTGGCGCAGCAGATGAGACAGGCACTGGAGAGAGGGAAGCAGCTCGTGCAGGTGAGTGGTTTGTCGTGGCAGAGGTTTCGGTGTGTTGTTGTGTCGTGGCAGGTCGTGTAGGTGAGGAGTCTGTCATGGCAGAGTTTTCGTTGATTTGTTCTGTCGTGGCAGCGCGTGTAGTGGAGTGGTCGACCATGGCAGAGGGTTCGGTGGTTTTTGCTGCCGTGGCAGGAAGTGGAGAGGGAGGTGCTGGTACTACAGGGATTTGAAGCAGGGGTAGGAGCCGTTTGTTTGGGGTAGATGAGGGCCAGGGTTCAGTGGTGGAGGGTGCAATAGAGGGAGAGGATCGAGTAGAAAAGGGAAAGATCGTTTCATTGAAAGTGACATGGCGAGATATGTGGACGCGACCAGAGAGCAAGTCATAGCAGCGATATCCTTTGTGTTCATCCGAGAAACCAAGGAAAACACACGGCAGGGAGCGAGGGGCTAGTTTGTTGGAAGATGTAGCATAGGCGTTTGGAAAACAGAGACAGCCGAAAACACGAAGAGAAGTATAGCTAGGATGGCTGAGAAATAGGGAGAAGTAGGGAGTGGATTGTGGTTTTGCTTTGGAGGGTCGGATATTTAGAAGATATGTGGCCATACGCAAAGCTTCTACCCAAAATTTAGGAGGCATAGAGGAGTGAATTAACAGTGTGCGCACGATGTCATTAAGTGTATGTAGGGATCGTTCGGCTTTGCCATTTTGGGGCGAGGTGTATGGACAAGAAAACCGTAAAAGAATTCCATGTTGCAAGAAGAAATTGCGGTTTTTAAAGTTATCAAATTCACGACCATTATCACATTGAATGAAACGAATTGGGAGAAAAAAATGTGTTGCAACATATTTTTGAAAATTAAGAAAAGTGGTATGAACATCAGATTTGTTATGAAGAGGAAAAGTCCACACATAGTGAGTAAAATCATCTAACATGACTAGGTAGTATTTAAATCCAGAAACACTAGTGTGAGGTGAGGTCCATATATCGCAATGTAATAATTCAAATGGAAAAGTACTTGAAGATTGAGAATTAGAGAAAGGAAGACGCACATGTTTGCCTAATTGACACGACTCACAAACCGACATATCATGATTGTTGCGATTACATGGAATTGAAAATTCACTAAGTATTGAGGACACAGTGGCAGTATGAGGATGGCCTAAGCGTTGATGCCAAAGATCTACGGAGGCCACCAAGGAGGAAGGTTGATTGTTGGCTGGAACACCGTGGAGAGAGTAAAGATCACCCGAGCTGTTGAAGCGCACGATCTCCGCCTTAGTATGGAAGTCCTTCACAGATAAACCAAAAGGATCAAATTCAACGGAAACTAGATTATCAGTGGTGAATTTGCGGACAGAAATTAGATTTTTAATTAAGGCTGGGGCGACAAGAACATCACGGAGAAGGAGAGATCTAGTGGGGGTGGGGATATTGGTGTTACCGACACAATGTATAGGGATGGAGCTACGTCACCGAGAGTAATAGTGGAGAAAATCGAAGGGGAGCACGATGACAGCATATTACGCGAGGAAGACATGTGACTAGAGGCACCTGAGTCAAAGATCCAATCCGTACCTGAATTTCCTTGGGCAGCGAAGTTGTTCATGGCCTGCAAAAAGGCAGCTTGATCCCACGTTGGCGATGCAGGCTGGGTCGGTGTGGGCAGAAGCGGTGGCGTCGGCAGGAGTGGCGGCATCGCATGCATCTGGTATCCGTCGCGGGAGCAGGACCACCATAGGAACTGTAGGCAGGAGCGGCGAGGTAGGCGTTCGCTGGAGGGCGCGGCGAGAGGAACCCTGGCGATCCAGTGTGAGGATGGACACCCGGTGTCCAAGCGCCAGAATAAGCTGGTGGAGCGCCGATACCATGTAAACTTGATATATTTCGTATATTGATTACAGCCGGATTACAATGTTTATATAGGAGGGGGGGGGGGGGGGGGGGGGGGGGGGGGGGGGGGGGGGGGGGGGGGGGGGGGGGGGGGGGGGGGGGGGGGGGGGGGGGGGGGGGGGGGGGGGGGGGGGGGGGGGGGGGGGGGGGGGGGGGGGGGGGGGGGGGGGGGGGGGGGGGGGGGGGGGGGGGGGGGGGGGGGGGGGGGACCGACCTAGGCTAGACCTAACTTGGTGTACAAGTCTCGAATCAATACAAGTTGTGTTGGATACAAACTCTATACTCTAACACTCAGGTTTGTAGTCGTAATTTTTTCTACCACGCGAAATTTTTGTTCCTTTTATCCATTTTTTTTATTGGTGGACACTAACTTTTGTTCCGCTTGAATTTCTAGCATGTATACGCCATTTGTTCCTCGTGTGTTAAATTGAGTTCCACTTGTTCCCCGGGTTATTTTATTTCATTTGATCCTCGTTTTGTAGCACTTTGTCTTAATTTGTTTTGTTATGACAGCTAAGGGCAACTCGTATGAGCATCTGCGTTTGGCACTTGGGTCTGCTGTATTAAAAAAGAAAATAAATGGAGGAATAAAGTACTAGTGGGATGGATACCCTTGATCACCCAACCATTTCAAAGACTCCTTCCTAAATCCTATGTGCAATCGATTTTAAAGACCCGGCTACCACAAAGACAAATGTGATACTACGGAAAACACGCATGCAGCATGGCGCCTTCCATTTTGGAAATACTCCTTTCTGTCTCACAAGCACATTGTTAGCATGGTGGTTAACTAACAATAGTACAGAGCTAAATTAGCTGTCCCATAAAAGCTCAACTTTATGTAACCTAGCATGTACCACACCCACTCACCTTTCAGTTAGACTGATTGCACATTCAGCTTAAGAACACAGCAACAGTGTTACATTATTCTACTGCCACTTGCTAAAGCTGGTATGGATGTGTGATTCTCCTACCACCTAATGAGAAATTGAAGAATCTATCCACATATAACCAGACATGCATGTCCCCAGTGTCATTCCACAGAAGTTGCTGCATGCATGTCATGGCACTCTTTCTTGCAGCCTAGCTATGAGTCTATGTGAGAGCAAACCGTATGATATGATCTTAATTTCCTACCTAATATGCACATGGTCGGTTGCCGTCGTTCCCTACAACTCAAGTAACCTTGCAAGTTGCAATGTTGACTTTGGTTAAGGAAAACTTTTGAGTTCTCCAGATGTTATATTACTGTTCACGTTGCTAGTGCAGTCTGTCCCTAGCAGTCATCACCCCTAAATTACAATCACGATTTGTCCAATCCCGCAGCTAAGTGCCAACCAACAGAAAGAAGTCTTGAAAAATCTAAATTGCACAAAGAAACTGGAAGTTAACCCAGAGACGGTACTGCTGCAAGTAGATATATCAAACAGCAATGGAAAAGAAGCATTCGTTGCAAACTACAGTAGTTGATGATACGTTAGTACTTACTACAAAGTACACACAGAAGTATGGACAAGGGTAAAGAGAATTCCCTCGGACACGCAACTGACCTCATGATTCATTCTTGAAATGCTAAATCGATCTAGTTACTGTGCTCCGAGTATGAAAACAAGCATATGGATTAGATACTTCTACAGATCACAGGATGCAGCGGCACACACAATGACTGGGGCAAGTATTTCTTTCATCGTATGGAAATCTTTGATCTATACAGCAGTTTTCAGAGCCAAAGAAAAAGAAAAGAAATGGGGAAAATACAGATGGACTCTTTGTACAGCAAGACAATCAGATGTGCGATCCTCGGAAAAGCATCAAGGAAGGCAAGTGGAGCCAGAAACGATAATCTGCACTCAACATCACAAGTTATCTGAAACATTTGGATGGTGTGAGCCATTGTAGCACCGTGTTCCGACCATATCTGCCCTTTAGTTTCTTCTCAGCAGGGAGAACGATGTTGCGATACACGAGGCGATTCCATGGTGATCCTCAGTGTCCCTCCGAGCTCCACGGGCACCAGGGGAATCAGAGAGTGCAACACATCTGTGATTAGTGGCCTGTAACTTGGTTCTGGCTGCACACAGAGCACAGCCACTGCAGCAACCTGAAAGGTAAATAACAACACTTCATAGTTAGTTAAGAAGGCAGGTGCAAACGAAAGAAGCAATCATGAGCTAATTTTAATAGTGAGTAGTACTTGATACAAGTGCTTCAGGTCCATCGTGTTCTTGATCACGGGGTCAATTATGGTTGGGAGCTTTGATCTGTCAATTAGCTGAGGCATGGCCTGCATTTCACCTAAAAATGTCAGATGCTAATGGACTGGAGAGTGCAAATTGCCTGGATTCAAGCAGTGTAAAACAGAAGTAATCTATCCATAATGACAGTGAACTGCTCGACTATTAAAATGGACCGATTGTAGCTAACTTTTTGGAATGTTGCATATCAGAATAATGTGTACCCATGTAACAATTGATTGGCATTGAGATGGCGCCATCTTCTCAATTGGCCTCCTTCCCAACAAAAGCTCAAGAAGTACTACTCCGAAGGCATATACATCGCTCTTCTCGGTCAACTTCCCTGTGTTGAACACAGGTGCACGTGGGACATCATCATCATGAATATTGTTTAGTGTAGAAAATAGATTGCAGGTGAAGCATAAGAAAAAAAGGAGGACATACCGTCTAATAAGTACTCAGGAGCAACATAACCCAAAGTTCCGGAAAGCTTCAGATTACCTTTGCTACGATTTGCACTTGACACTGCAAGGCCGAAATCCGAAATCTGCACAGCAACAAAGGATCAATGGATCGTTCTTCTTTTTCATTATGTGGTATAAGTTATGGCCATAGTACTATTTTAGTTGACCAGAAGTAAAATATGTAGTCATACCTTGGCATTGAAATCTGAATCTAAAAGTATGTTAGATGACTTCAGATCCCTATGGATGATTGGTGGATTGCAGTGCTCATGAAGATACTCTAATCCCCTGCTCAAGTTTAGTTTACATATGCAAATTAGAATAACCCATTATAAGCATCTAATGTGGTAATTATGCGAAGCAAAGCACAAGATGGGGAACCTTGCTGTGTCAAGAGCAATCTTCATCCGGATGTGCCAACTTAGAGCTGATCCATGTGATGGGCCTATGCAACCAAAGAGATAGCTTATGTATACTTCTTACCTATCTAACCGAAATGATTACATAACCAAACAGGTATGGATGTTGATACTACCATGAAGCTGTGTTTCCAGTGACCCATTCTGCATTAGCTCGTAAACGATGAAGCGATTCTCCTCGTGAATACAGAAGCCCACAAGGGACACTATATTTGAATGCCGAATCCTCTGAAGCAAATCCAGCTCATTCTGTCAAGTTCAACCACCACCAAAGCATATTCAGCAAGCAAGACTACATACTGATCAAAAAACAAAGATGTGAGAACAACCAATGCCACACACAATCATCACCTCGAATTCCTTCTCGTACTCCTGACCCTCACACCCCAACCTCTTTACGGCAGCGACAAACCCTCCAGCAAAATTGGCCTTGTACACACACCCGAAACCGCCGACTCCGAGCACATTGCTCTCGCTGAAATTCCCCGTCGCCTTCTCCAATGAGGTGTACTCCATCATCGCCACAAGGCACTTCTTGCTAGCCTTGAATGAGTTGAACCTGTTCAACATGGGCACCAACGCAATCCTCGCAGTATCTGCACGATGCAAGTACTCACAGATCAGTAGGTATGTAACTTACATGGACAGCAGAACAAATTAAAAGTTCAACAAGGACTGCAAAATCCAATTGGCACGGAGCAAGAGAAGGGTCAAGACCAGTGCTCTGGGTGTCCTTGAAATCATCCGGGGCTCGGCGATATCGCTGCCACACGATGCCGGCGTAAAGGGCGGCGAGGACGATCGTCACGCCGGCGACGGAGGCTAGGGCGATGGCGATGATAAGCTCCCTGCGTAAATGATGGTGTCTCCCCTCCACTGCGACCACTGCAACACAGCAAATGGAGGGTTGGGGTTACTCACTGATGGTGCTTAACTGGGTTTTTGCAAATATCAACCTTTTCCAATGAAGCTGTTTGAGTACAAATTGGAGCAGACCCAAACCCAAGTTTTTCAGCAACTCCAAAGAAGCAACTATTTTCAAGTTTCATGCAACGATCTTAGCAGGATCCATGAATTGCTTCCCCTCAGATTTTGTGAAATTTATGACCCCAAAATGCACTAGTACTAGTAGCAATTGTTCCTCAAAATGCATTCCGAAAGAAAAGAGCTGCGTGCTCAGCTAAAGCTCGCACTGAAATTCACGAAGGCATTGTTCAAACTTTGAGGACAGATGATTCCAAGATGTACTTTTCCCCACCGTTCCCAACAAACCAAAATGGCTTCCCCACCAAATCTGCACAGAAATTTCTGAAAGGACAACACACAAGAAAGTTCCCCAAATTTGACATCCGGCAAGCGACGACCACAGGGGAGCAAATGCGACAGCAGAGGGCCAGAAACAAGAACACATGAACAACACTGCAAGAACACAATGAAACTCCAGGAGCAAGAACGCTTTGATCCAGCCGCACTGCCGGCTTCCAACCTACCGAGGGGAGCAGGCGACGCAGCAGCCGGGGGCACAGCGGCGCCAGAGCTCGAGGAGCCAAGGTCGCCGACGGCAGTGCCTGCAGCCGCCGTAGAAGAAGCCACGGGCGGCGTGGTCCCTCCATTGGCCGCGACCGGGCAGCACAGGAAGAATAGGAGCACGAAGAAGAAGGCGGAGGAGGCGAGAAGCGGCAATGGAGACGCCCGCATTGACCCCCACATCCCGGTATCCCCTCCCCGGCCGAGCTCGGCCTCTGTGCTTGCTTCTCTCTCTCTCTCTCTGCTCCAGGAACCCCACTACGGCTTGCCTGGGCGGAGACAAGGGCGACAACAAGAACACAAGAGCCTGTGCCGCTCTGACAGGATAGCATCCCAGTGAGTGAGAGGGTCAGGGGATCCAAAGAGGAAGAAAAAGAAATAGCAGCAGCAGCGGCAGTTGGAGGCCCTTGTCTCCTTCTCCGCCCCTCGCTCTCACCGGGCCGAGATTCTTGTGTGCACTCCTCCAATGGCTTGATCCTTCCGTTTCCTCGATCTCCTGGGAAACGGAACAGGGAGGATGTGGTGCACGACTGCACGGACCGGCTTCGTAGGGTGGATGATGGGGCGAAAAGGCTCATGTGGCAGTTGAGGAAAGCTCCGGATTAGATGGTGAATTGGTGATGATCATGGGGTCCGTGGGGGAGAGCGAGTGATGCGTTCGCTGTTGTCGTGCGTTGCAGCCAGGGCGGCACCGGCACCGGCTTCAGACTGTTCGTGCAGCTCTCCGGTTGCTCCGTGATTCGCTCCGGTGCCAGTGCGACTCACATTAGTGTGTGTATGGACACCGTGTGCTGGCCAAACTGGTCCTGTTCGGTTTGGTTGGAAGTGGAACATCCATTGATTCCTGTCCTTTTTTTTTGAGATCTTTGTCATTTTTTCGAGGAAGCAGGAGCTGTGCCTATTCATCATGACGAAATAGAATTATATTAGAACAAAATAAAATTGACCAGTTTATAAGTGAAGTTGACCGAAAAACGATACAAACACGACAGCCACGCATCCGGTTTATAAGGGAATCAGACAAGAAAAACCGACACGACACAACTTTTCAGGGGAAAGGCAGAAACCGCACACATGCCACACCACCTAGCTCAACCAGGTCTAGAGCGTCGGCAGATGACACCAGCACACGACGGCAACCGCGAGCCCTACGACCACCCGGTCCACGTCCCCGAAAAGGAAATCAATACCGAAGGAAACGGCTAGGCCTCTTAAGCTGTGTGGGGAAGGCCGTCCGTAAGGAATAAGCCAGTGGCACTCGCACATCGAGGGTACCCGAAGACGTCGCCCCAACCAATAGCCCTAGCAACGCCAAAAGTGGCGCCTAACACTCTGAAAAATAAATCCTCCAGGGAGGTCACGACTCATAGCTAGACGTCGCCTTCGTCCATTTCGGCAAGCCAAATTTAGCATTTCACCTTGAAATGACAGGCAGAGGGGTGTTGGGACTCCACAACAAGCCAAATGTTTTTTGTTGTTGTTAAAATGGGGTGTTATGGCCTTTTTTTGTTGTTAATATGGCCCTTTAGGAAAAAATAATACCACATCTAGTCACCGAGCAAAACTATTTATATATCTGACTTCCAAGGTTGGCGCCAACGAGGTTGGAGTAGAACTTGTGCATCTCAGCGCCAAACAATTCTTGCACGAACCGAGGATGGCGCTAATAGCCTAATTGTAGGAGAATAGGGTTTGGGGGAAGCCTCTCACACGTAATACGTGGGGGTTCCAGTGTTTATATAATAGCCCAAAGGGCAAGAGTCCTAATACAATACAACTAGGGTTACAATATGTGCATACCTAATACAATACGCTAACACCCCCCGCAGTCGCAGCGGGAGGTTCTCGGACGCCGAGACTGGACCGAAAATCTATGAACAATTGAGTGGGCAGTCCCTTGGTCATAACATCAGCAAACTGAAGTGCAGAAGGGACATGCAGAACTCGTGCTTCGCCGAGAGAAACCTTCTCGCGAACGAAGTGGATGTCAATCTTAATGTGCTTAGTACGTCGATGTTGCACCGGATTGGATGACATATATATAGCAGAAACGTTGTCGCAGTAGACAAGTGTCGCTGAGCTGAGGGGGCGATGGAGTTCCTGCAGGAGTTGGCGCAGCCAGCAGCATTCGGCAACAGCGTGGGCGACGGCACGGTATTCGCTTCAGCACTAGATCGAGAGACGGTGGTCTGTCTCTTGGACGACCAAGAAATCAAGCTGTCACCGTAGTAGACACAGTAGCCAGATGTAGATCGTCGAGTGTCTGGACAGCCAGCCCAGTCAGCATCAGAGTATGCGATGAGGCCAGTGGCGGAAGTGGCACGAAGGTGTAGACCGAGATCCAGTGTACCACGGACATAGCGCAGAACTCGCTTCACCATAGCAAGATGGGGCTGTCGAGGAGCATGCATATGAAGACAAATCTGCTGGACCGCATAGGAGAGATCCGGACGCGTCAATGTGAGGTACTGAAGTGCACCAGCAAGGCTCCTGTATTCCGTAGCATCAGAAATTAGGTCACCATCAGAGTCAGAGAGCTTGGTGTGGGTGTCAACAGTGTCGGACAGGTGTGACACTCGGCCATGCCAGCGCGCTGAAGGAGATCCACAGCATACTGCCTCTGAGATAGAAACAGACTGTGGGATGATCTGGTCACAGCAATGCCGAGAAAGAAGTGAAGATCGCCGAGGTCAGTCATGGCGAACTCACTGTGTAGTCGAGCTAGAAGCAGCTGTAGAAGACTAGTGGAAGAGGCAGTAACGATGATATCATCAACGTATAGGAGCAGGTAAGCCGTGTCAGTCCCGGAGCGCAAAACAAACAATGATGTATCTGTACGGGAGGCAACAAATCCGAGAGTAGCAAGGTGAGCAACAAACCGTTGGTACCAGGCACGCGGAGCTTGCTTCAAACCATAGAGGGACTTGTGTAGCTGACAGACATGATCAGGTCGAGATGCGTCAACGAATCCAGGGGGCTGCTGACAGTAGACAACCTCATCAAGAAAACCATTCAGGAAGGCATTCTTGACATCCAGTTGGCGGATGGGCCAGGAACTGGAGATGGGCCACAATACTCGAGATGGCTTGACGACGGGACTGAAAGTCTCATCGTAGTCGATGCCAGGACGCTGTGAGAAACCGCGGACAACCCAGCGAGCCTTGTGCCGAGCTAGAGTGCTGTCCGAGTGGAACTTATGCCGATAGATCCACTTGCCAGTCACCACGTTGGCCTTTGATGGTCGCGGAACAAGAGACCAGGTTTTGTTGTCGACAAGAGCCTGGTGTTCTTCAGCCATTGCTTGGCGCCAGTGAGGACTTTGCATTGCTTGACGGAACGTAGTCGGAACTGGAGCAACCTCGGATGTCACAGTGGCCGAGAGATTGAGCCGGTCAGGTGGACGGGAGCGGCGGCCAGCACGCGTTGTAAGCGGTGCAGCATCCGTCGAAGAAGAACTCGGCGCGGCACGCTTGGCTGCCACGGCAGAAGATTGTGGTCGAAGCTGTCCGTGGCAGGAACTCGCGTCGTAGCTGCAGCGCGTGTCGTGGCAGGTGTCGGGGCAGGATTTTCTGCCGTGGCAGAGTTCGGTGCCGTGAAGGACGACACGGCTGGGACCACAGTGCGAGGACCTGCTACAGGCAAGCGAGGTCTCGCAGCCGTGGCGGTGGCGTAGCCGTAGTCGTGGACGGCAGCGGCCCGGCGCGCTGGAGAAGTCCAAATGTCGGTGAAGAGGAAATCCAGGCGCCGTGGCGGCGAAGGCAGGGAAGGTGCCCGTGTCGCAGCTGCAATCTGAAACGGAAAAATACCCTCATCGAAGACAACGTGTCGGGAGATGATTATTTTCCAAGTAAGAGGATCGTAGCAACGATAGCCACGATGTTGCGGGGGTAGCCGAGGAAGACACATGGTATAGAACGAGGTCGTAACTTGTGTTTGGCGGTGGACGCAACATTGGGATAACAAAGGCAGCCGAAGACCCGGAGCGAATCGTATGGTGGAGGACGATTATGGAGCTGGATGTACGGGATTTGCGAGCGTATAGCTTTGCAAGGGCGGCTGTTAAGGAGTAGAGTAGCAGTGGCAAGGGCTTCGGCCCAAAAGGGCTCGGGAACATGTGCGTGAAACATGAGAGTGCGCATAGTGTCGTTGATCGTGCGAATAGCACGCTCAGCCTTGCCGTTCTGCTGTGAGGTATAGGGACACAACATACGCAGTTGTGTGCCGTGTGTGCTAAGGAGGGTGTCTATGGTGGAGTTAAGGAACTCGGTGCCATTATCGGTTTGAATGGAACGTATGGTGGAACCAAATTGTGTGTGGACATAACTGAAAAACTTTTCTAGAGTGCTAATCGTACAAGATTTTTGACGCAACGGAAAAGTCCAGTAAAAATGAGAGTTGTCATCGACAATAACAAGGTAATATCGAAAACCAGAGTTACTAATTACGGGTGATGTCCACAAATCACAATGTATCAAATCGAACTTGGCACTAGACACAGAAGTAGATGAACTAAAAGGTAAGCGCACATGTTTGCCAAGCTGACAAGCATGACACACATGAGGTCGCCTAATTTTATTACACTTGATAAAAGAAAATTTCTGGAGCGCCGACATTGCATCTTGACCGGGGTGTCCAAGCCGTTGGTGCCAGAGGTCAGCGGTGGTGGCGGCGAGCATGGCGGTGGGTGGTGCACGATGAGGGGTGCCGGGAAACGTGTAGAGGTCGCCTTCACTGTTGCAGCGAAGGATCACTCGACGAGTCTTCAGGTCCTTCATACAGAAACCAAAAGCGTCAAACTCAACGGAACAGAAATTGTCTCTAGTGAATTTTCGAATAGAAAGTAAATTCCGAATTAAGTGTGGAACTAGAAGAATATGATTAAGTTTAAACCTATGACCAGAGGGAGACTGAAAATAGGTGTGACCGGAAGAGGTGATGGGTACAGAAGAGCCGTTTTCGACAGTGACAAAGTGTGGATGAGAGAGAGGAGCGGAGAAGAAGATGTTACCCTCGTCGTTTGTCATGTGCGACGTGGCGCCGCTGTCCATGACCCAGCCACCCTGCTGGTAGAGAGCGTTGAGGGCGGCGATCAGCCCGGCATTGTCCCATGCAGGTGATGAAGAGGTCGACGTCCCCGACTGGAAGAGCGGAGCAGCCGTGGTCGTGTACGCCTGAGGTCGGGGACCAATGATCCCGGGGCAGGGGATGGATGGCGCCACTGCCCGGCACCCGGAGGACCAGGAGAGAAACACACCCACGGTCCTGTCGGAGCAGGGTTTGCCGCGCGCTGTGGAGCGCTGGGGCGGCCATCGTTCTTGTTCTTCTTCTTGCGAGGCTGGCCGGAGGTGGAGGACTCGCCGCGACACGCGGTGCCGGTACACACCGGAGCAGAAGGCCTCGCCTGGGCGACAAGGGCAGTGGAGGCGGCGTTGGCGGCCGCGTTCTTCTGCTGCATCTCCTCCATGAGAAGCATGCTTCGGGCGCGGACGAAGGTAGGCAGCGGGTCGGTCATGGAGATGATGGTGGCTGCCGAGGCGAACTGAGGGCCGAGGCCGCGCAGTGTGTTGAGGACGAGAGCACGCGCGGAGACGGGCGAGTCGTGGTCAGCGAGCGCATCGGAGAGCTGCTTCTGACGGCGACAATACTCCGTGATGGACGACGAGCCCTGAACGAGCTGACAGAAGTCGTTGTCGAGGTAGATCGCCTTGCTGGCCTTGTTGGCGGAGAAGAGCTCGAGGATGGCGATCCAGAGGTGGCGAGCCGTCTGGTCGCGGGAGAGCACCATGTCGGCGACGTCTTCGCTGATGGCCGAGTGGAGATGGTTGAGGACGGTGTAGTCGTCCGCCATCCATGCGGCATCGGTGAACGCAGCAGGGGAGGTGCCGTCGATGTGACCAATGAGGCCGGCGCGCCCGATGGAAGTCTTGAGGTAGTGCTCCACTTGGTGTAGTTTGAGGCATCGAGGGAGAGGACGACCGGCGCAGCGTGGCGAGGGGCACCGCCAGGAGGGAGAGCGGCGGTGGTGGCCGGCACGATCGCGCCGGAGGAGGAGTCGAGAGCCATGGGTGGCAGCGGAAGGTGAAGCCGGCGGCTAGGGTTAGAGGATGGCGCGGCTTAGGGTTTTGGGTCGGATCGATAGATCAACCTGATACCATGTAGGAGAATAGGGTTTGGGGGAAGCCTCTCACACGTAATACGTGGGGGTTCCAGTGTTTATATAATAGCCCAAAGGGCAAGAGCCCTAATACAATACAACTAGGGTTACAGTATGTGCATACCTAATACAATACGCTAACACTAATACCCATGGCGTCGAGCACACTAACCATCCGCTCCATCCTCATTGGCATCAACCTCAGGGTAAGATTTGAAAATAGTTTCACACAGGGTTCAATTTTTTGCAAAGGGTCTGATTTGGCATAAAAAAGAACGGAAATGTCTTGCATAGGAGTTACGACCTTTGCTGTCCGATGAACGTACGACTCCAAAATCCGACGGACAACCAACAGCATCGTACATGTTTGTATCTCCTTCAAAATCTGAAGGACTACTTTGGCCTCGTACAAACGTCGGACATAAAACGTCGGACGTGTAGCATCGCTCAAAAAAAGAAACCTTCAAAGATGCTGGGAGCGTCGTAATGGGAGTATGTTTATTTGGATCTTTCTTTCCAAAAAGTATGCACAATTGTTTCTTTCAACCAGGAAGCAGCTTAGTGGTTAAGACCTTGCGTTCACTATTAATTCACTCAGCGTTCCAGGTGCAACACTACTGGACGGGTATAAAATTGACTCAACGAGTCATTGGTGTTAACAGATTGTAGGTCTTTATCTAAAAAAGAAAAACAGATTGTAGGTATCTGTTCCGCATTAAACAGTTCCACTTTGGACAAGAGGGACGTTTCATCGGTCTCACGGTGAGACTCCCGCCTCACCTCACCTCGCTATCGCCTCTCCAACGAGTCAGCTGAAGTAGGACGTCGATTTTTTTTTCCTCTCGTAATGACCCACCGGTCAGCGGAAATTCGCTAAAAGAAGCATTTTGTCGATCGCCATGCTGCACCGGCAAGTAGTTAGTGCTTTGGTTTATTTCTTTAGACAACACACGTACTTCTACCGCTTTGTTTTCATTAAGAAGGAAATAAACATCGATTGAATAGTGAATGAGAAAAACATGCCCAAAAACGATATAAAATGTTCAAGCCTCCTAGTTGGATTAGGTCTAAAGCTCACAGAGTCACACATATTTCACAATGTGGTGACCGCGATTGATTGACACAGCCCCAACAACCACAAACAAACGGTTTACTTTAGTACACCGAATTTTAGAAGGGCCGGCAAGAGGTTTGCAGCGACATACTTGCGTGTGAATTCTCTTTGGAGATCTTTGTTTTTTTAGTTTTCTATACAAGATTTTGTAATACACGCTTCAGTCGTGTTGATTGTTTTCTTAGATTTCCATGTCATATCGTGTCAATAGATAATTAGTTCCTATTAAGCACTTGCCAACCAAGTGGGGACATAAACTCAATAGTAGACCATTAAAAAAACTATTGTAAGAATTCCATTTTCACAGCATCGTCTTCCAGCCACTAAATTATGCCCTGACATACAAACGCGTTCCCGGGAAAGAAAATTCCTTGCAAATGTTATGGTGGGAGCCGCAACGGGCCAATGCAAAAGTATTCCTCGGTTCCAATATATAACATGTTTTGGTAGGCTAAAATACACTACCAAAATGTTTTATATGTTGGGACGGATGTAGCATAAGACTTGCAAAAGAGTGTGTATGATTTGGCTGTCAGGCACAATATCATCTCCGTGTACGGAATGGACTAAGAATAGCGGGTGAGCCAACATAAATAAGCGAGCAAAGAGACTTATAATGTGAGGCATGCTATGTCTATGAGGTGGGTGGAGTAGTAGTAGACAAGTAGAATGCCAGGCTATGCGTACACGATCCTTAAACAAGTTATCCGAGAGGGTCACCACGAAGCAAGCGCCTCGATTTGCCGTCGCGGTGGCATAGTACATACTTTAGGACGCCTAATTACTAACTATATTAAAGCCGGCCGAATCGGCGAGCTATCAGCGATCGGGTTACGATAGAAATGAACAGTGTTCAACAGTGCCCGCCGTCATTTTTCAGAAAGGCCCCTGAGTTTACCGAGAATTCTGATTAGGTCCTTCCAGATATATACCAACCCCTAACCCTAGATATCTAATCCTCCTCATTTCCCAGCGCCGCCGCCGCCGCACACCTCCCCGGCCCACGCCGCCCTCCAGGCCGACGCCGGCGCCGCTTTGACCCTCTTCCTCTCTCTCCCGCGACGGTAGAAATCGCCGCCGCCCTTCCGCCCCTCCCCCCACGGATCGAAGCACGCTCCGACCTCCGTCGCCGCCGTCTCCACATCCTCGCCGCAGATCGGGTGCTAGGACGCCGCGGCCGCGCCGGGATCGTATTTATGTGACGAAAATGAACTCATGCATAATTACATGTTTCTTTTTTTTGAACAGGATCCGATATATATAAAAGGAAGCTCAGTACAACTTACAGACAGGTCCAGAAGGAACCAGAAATTACAACGAGACCCCGCAAATTGCACTAAACACCCCGAGCCACCTGGAAGAAACACAATCGGATCCACCCGTCGCCCCAAACACCTCAGTCTCCGCCGGAGCCGCCGTACCGCCATACCCGGGGAAGAAAGCACCTCCACATGTTGTAGTTGACTGCAAAACCGGCCGCCGCGACGCGACGGACACCCAGCTCGATGAACGTACACAGCCATAACACTCGCTTCCTCAATCCACCCATCTTCCCGCCGCCTCCGCATCGACGAGGCCAGCCACCAAGAACACCCAGTCTCCAGACAACCACTCCCCTCGCCGCCACGGCCGGCCGGAGCAGAAACATCAAGGAAGACCACCACCTCCACCAACAACAAAACCAGGATGCCAACAACCACCGAGCTCTCCCCTCGCCGCCACGGCCGGCCAGAGAAGCAAGGACAGAGAAGCATACCTGACGAACCGATCCACCTACGCCTGTCAGTCGCAACCAAAGCCAGCGCCTGGGCGGGAGGGGTCGCCCTACGACCAAGAAGAACGACGGTGTCGACGCCGTCGTGAGGACACTCCCAAGAGAAGCCCCGACGCTCCCCTGCTGCAGGAACCACCGGCCGTCGAGAGGACGAAGAAATCCATCCTCCATCTCACCTCCATGGCGAGCAGAAAGAAGGACTTCCAATCCCCAACTCCGGCCGACCGATCTGCAAAAACCGGGCTTATTTAAGCTGCCTCCACCAACTCCACCAACAACCGCCGCCATCCTCCATGAATCGCAGCCAGCCTGGGGAAGAAATGCATCTCCGGCGCCGCCCGTCGACGCCAGATTTTTAGAAAGAAAGGGGAAAAACGAATATGGAGCGGCGGCAGACGAGTCAAACCGCCGCCATGGATCTGGCAGAGCAGCGAAGGCATAAGCATCTCCACCTTGGTTTCTACATCTCCTCACTTCAACATCATCAGCATGATCTAGAAGGAGAGAAGAGTAGCAGGAATCAGAGGAGACACCAGATCCAATCGCTGTATTATTGGCCAAGAGGGAGCTACAGAAAAGAAGACCTAAAGCTAGAGACCACCAGACCTCCCTCCCACTCGACGCCGGCCACCATGGCCGCCGGCGGCAGGAAGGAGAGAGGCCGGCGAGGGGATCTAGGGAGAGAGGGCTCAAGGAGAGCAAATCGCCACAGGGGACAGAGCCGTGTCGAGAAGGGAAAGCCTAGCCAGGCCCCACACATAATTACATGTTTCTGTAATAAGAGAATAATCATTTCTTTATTTTCCATAGTTATCTTGTACACATATACGCGTCGGCGTCGCCGAAGTCTTTCCGCACGTTTATGGAGTATTCCTTAGACCAGAGGCTGCTGGTGCCCGGCCTTTTTCATCATCAAAAGGTTAAAGCACAGAGTACACATGAATAATGGGAGTACTACACCGATCAGTACAAGCTCTACTCAGAATCCGGTAAGGACCAAGGACACCCTGCTAATAGGGGTTTCTGCTTTTCGAGCACTACTGGTACAGCATTGAGAGAAACTCCGTACGCTGTACCACTGACCTGTAATAAGTGCTCGATCTGTGCATGCTTAGCTTATCCAAACTAAGCTGCATGATTGGATCATAACTTACGGTTATGAATCTCAACAGCCTCGATTGGCGTATGTTGTCCCGATCCATCCAGACTCCAGAGGAGCTAAGGGTCCTTTTGTTTGGGTTTATTTTGGCTTTTTGGATTTGGCTTTTAAGGCAGAAAAGCACTTAAATAGGTGTTTTTTGGCTTTTGGATTTTGGAAGCCAAAATATCTCTATTCTCCTCCCCTAGATTAAGGTTGGTTCTAGGACAAAATAGCAAACTATCGTTAGTGCTAACCGTCTCTGTTTTGCTTGGGAGCAGCCGAGCAGGGTCTATTTGCTACGTAGGAAGTAGGAACCCGGTCTCTGTTCAAGTCTGAAGTCCAAAACTGTGATGAGAACCCCCAGTCTGTCATCGCACTCACCAGTCACCAGTCAGTCACACACTTTTTTTTTTCTTCTTCTTTTTCATTTTGAGAGGCACAGCTCGGCGCCTCCATCTGGAGTCTGGGCTTCGAGGACTCTGCAGCTCGGCCTTGTGTACCGGCCTGAGGGCGTAATTTAATTCATGGGCCATCATTCATGATTGAAGCAACTAGGAGCACATGTGACATGAATTTATTACCTTTCTTCCTTCGCGCCTGCATCGGAGCTTCGCGCGGAGACGGCCCAGGCCTGTGATACGGTGAGAGAAAGCGAGCCTTGGCCAGATGCTCCAAGATCAATTTGCTCAAAAAGAAAATGCTCCAGGCTCAGGATTCTCAAAGAAAAAAAAAGATGCTCTAGGATCGTGTCGGTATAGGCCAAGATTTTTCAAACCACTCGAACTGGAGGAGTTTGCAGCCCACAATTTCTCGCCTCGTTTCGAGCCTCCGAGATATGCCAACATGTAACAGCCAAAACAGTACCAGATGTACCAGCTACCATTCTCTCCGCAAAAATTCGAAAATCCATTGCTTCGTCATTTTCTTGTCATGACTTGATCACGAGGGTTATAGTTATCTTGGATAAGTTCATAGGTTGATACTTGGTGGTCAATAACACAAACAACAAACCAAAGAAGGAACAGACCAATGGGAAATAAAGCTCAACCACTTTGAAGAATTTCAAAAGGTTTTTGTTCGTTCAGATTTTGGGGTCATTTATAATTAAGTATTTCTTAATTAGTTAAAAATTGGAATGTTAAACGACCCGTGCTGCAACCTAAGTTGGCTCTGTTGTAAAGGCAGGCCGTCGAAACTGCGAAACACGGGATGTCAGTGCTACAAAGGCAGGCCATTGGAGCATGAGGAAAGGACAACGATACGGCGAGGCCAAGCTATCGATATTGCTACCCGCCGATGAAGTTGCGACAAGCTAGTGTCTCATTGCTCTTAAGGGATGCGCGCTACTCCAAGCGCATCTCCAACGACGACGAGAACTTTTTTATGCGTGAGCTTGCGACGAGATGAAATTGGGGATTTTCCCTGAGGGAGATGAGACATGTGAGAGATGAAAGCATTTGTTGTTTGTGGGGGGGGGGGGGGGGGGGGGGGGGGGGGGGCAAGGGTTAACCCAGTTAAGAATTAATAAATTGTAACAACACAGTCTCAAAACAAATAGCCCCTCTGTCACATATTTTAAAATGTTCTGCTAAGCTGATATTGCCAAAACGTCCTATAATAATGGAACGATGGGAATTGCTGAAAATTCAATAGGAGGTTGTGAAATGGAAATTACTCCTGAGCCGTACATGAAACCTGTTTAATAAAATTGAAGAATTATTTTGGAAACCTACTTTTTTCTAAAAAAAAACATACATGTACGAATTTTTGGAGTTAATTGCTCTATGTTAAACCACCTCCAAAAATATGTGGAGCAATTAAAACATCAAGGGACCAATTGGGAGCTCCACTTTTTTTAAGTATTATGATAATACTTCAGTTTAGAAAAATTAAAGTATTAAGAGCATGTCCACTCGTGGCGCTAATAGGGTCGGCAATAGCCTTATTGGGCGCGCCGAACGTAATTCATGTACACTCGCAGCAATATTAAATTCGGTGCGCCCATCCCACGACCCCCAGTTGGGAGTCGTTTGTGCGCGCGGATGAAACCGCGCGGCGCCATGTCTCCCTTCGACGGGTGGGCTAGTCATGCCATTGACACATCGATTTAAATGAGGCTACTGGCCAACTTTATTCATGGCAGATGACGTCTTGGTTTCCCAGTGGGGCGCAACGGGCCCTCACTTCGCCTCTGTGGTAAGGACACGTCTACTCCTTGTCGGTGTTAATGCAAACAAGCTCGTTTTCGAGTGCCACCGTCGTGGTGGAAGCTCGTTTTATTGTAATGGCTACGGCCTGGAGTTTGTATTCTCTTTCGCAGTACTGTTTCTGGGCTGTGTATTTTGTTGTAACTGGTATCCCTAGACCCAGAACACTGTTTGTTCTAAACCCATATGCTTCGAATAAAAAGCAGGGGCCTTTGGGTCCGTTCCCCATAAAATTTGAATGAAATCTATTTATTTTCATATTTAGATGTTGTTTAAAAAAACACTATTGGCACCGCGAGTGGGGAGCGGCGCACCTAATAGCCCGTGTGGGTTGAGACGACCCTGCTGTCGCACACGATTTAGAGTGGAGATGCCCTAAATACTTCAATGTGTTTTGGTCCAATGAATACTGTGATTTTGTAAGCTGAATCATTGTGAAAAACTACAGTTTTTCCATAATGTAGACTTAGTCTGACCAGCAATACTTCCTCACTAGGGTTTACACAAACTGACCTTCCAAACTAGGCCACCCAGTTTTACTGCGGTAGATAGATAGAAAGACTCCACTTTTCCCCGTCGCCGTCGGCCCCAAACCCTCCTTCTCCCCTCCTCTCTCGTGTGCTGCGCGGCGGCTACACTCGCCGCCATGTCTGCCCTGCCACGACCCGTCGGAGAGGCTCCGCCGACGCTGCACGGGATGGCACAGGAGATGCTGACCCCAGGCCACCACTCGGTGCTCACGTTCATCTACGCCTTCCTCCCCAAGCGCCGTCTCCACATCCCCCTCCCTCTGCTGCGCCGCCGCCGCCGCTGACAATACCGACCGCATCAGCCGCCTCCCGGATGATCTCCTCCGCATTGTCCTCTCCCTCCTCCCCGCCAAGGACGGCGCGCGCACCACCGCGCTCTCCTCGCGCTGGCGCGGCCTCTGGCGCTCCGCCCCGACTGTCCTCGTCGACACCCACCTCCTCCCCGCGGCATGCGCTGGGGCCCGGCCCGCGTGGGCCGGGGCCGCGTCCGTGCCGTCGCCGACGCCGTCTCCGCAGTCCTCGAGTCGCATCCTGGGCTTTTCCCCTTCGCCAGCCTCACCAGCGGCTTCATGGACGGCGCCGACCAACGCCTGCTCGCGCGCTGGTTCCACCTCCTTGCCACCAAGGGCGTCGACGAGCTCGTATTCGTCAATCGCCCCTGGCCCCTCCGCGACCTGCCCATCCCTTCCTCGCTCTTCACCTGCGCCTCCCTCCGCCGCCTCTGCATCGGCACCTGGTGTTCCCGGACACCGCCGCCCTACCGCGCGTCGCGGCCTTCCCCAACCTTCACCAGCTCATCCTTGGCTACGTCGACATGGAGGACAAAGACCTCGACTTCCTGCTCGCCGTCAGCCCCGTGCTGGAGAGCCTCACGGTCACCGGAAGCCAGAACCCATTGCGCGCTCGTCTCACCAGCCACAGCTGAGGTGTTGTTTTATGGTGTTCCAAATTCTAGCGGTAGTACCGCTGGGTTAAGCGGTACTACCGCTCGAGAGCTGCCGCCACCGCTACCGCCGCCGCTACCGCCAGAATGGCCGTCTGACGCACTTGTCCGGTACCGACTGGTACCGCTGGCGGTACCGCCGCCGGTACCGCTGAGGTGGGAAGAGCCGAACCAGCCCACCCCAGCGGTACTACCGCTGGGTTAAGCGGTAGTACCGCCGAGGTGGGATCGATTCCGGGTTGGACTGCAGCCGACCTAGGGTTTTATGCTTCTATATATTCCTCTTGTAAGCCGCCGTTTTGGGGTAAGCCACACATTGTAAACCCACGGCGTTTGTAACCTCACCCGATATAGTGAAGTATTGCTGGCTGGCGCCCGTGGTTTTTTCCTCTCCTTTGTTTGGAGAGGTTTTCCACGTTAAATCTCGTGTCCCCTTTGGTTTGATCGTTCCGCTCTTCGTCGTTTCTTTGCTATCGTTTACAACAAGTGGTATCAGAGCCCTGTTTCAGATCTGTTTTCAGATTAGGGTTTTGGATGGCATCGATGAAGTTCGATCTACCGGCGCTGGACTACAAGACGAGATTTTCGCTGTGGCAGGTCAAGATGCGTGCGATCCTCGCACAGTCCAATGATCTTGACGAGGCGCTGGAGAAATTCGGCGACAAGGATGCGGCGGCATGGACCGCCGATGAGAAGCGGAAAGACCGTAAGGCTTTATCGCTTATTCAACTTCATCTATCTAATGATATTCTGCAAGAAGTACTCCAGGAGAAAACCGCAGCGGCACTGTGGGCTAAGCTGGAGTCGATCTGCATGTCCAAAGATCTCACCAGCAAGATGCATGTGAAGATGAAGTTGTTCACGCACAAGTTGCAAGAAGGTGGTTCGGTAATGAATCACTTATCGATCTTTAAGGAGATCGTTTCTGACCTAGTGTCGATGGAGGTAAAGTACGATGATGAAGATCTAGCACTTTTACTTCTATGCTCGCTGCCAAATTCCTTTGCAAATTTTCGTGATACCATACTGTTAAGCCGTGATGAACTAACCACCGCGGAAGTATATGAGGCCCTGCTTGCCAGGGAAAAGATGAAAGGTATGGTACAGAAAGAGGAGTCGTCGTCCTCCAAGGGCGATGCTTTGCAGGTCCGAGGGAGGCCTGAGCAGCGAGATAACCACTACCACAACAACAACAGAGACAAGAGCAAGGGTGACAGAGGTCGCTCAAAGTCTAAAGGCCGTGACAAGTTCTGCAGGTATTGTAAGAAATCTAATCATGTCATTGATGATTGTTGGAAGTTGCAGAACAAGGAGAAAAGAAAAGGTACTTACCAACCGAAAAATAATGAAGGTAATGATACCGGTGAGGCTTCTGTTGTTGATGGTAGTTCTGATGGCGAATGCCTAGCTGTTTTAGCTGCATGTGTTTCTCGTCAGGATGAATGGATTCTAGATACTGCATGTTCTTTTCATATTTGCTGTAACAAAGATTGGTTCAGTTCTTATGAGTTAGTGCAGACTGGAGATTTCGTGCGTGTGGGGAACGACCAGCAATGCAACATTGTTGGCGTTGGTTCCGTTCAGGTCAAGACACATGACGGTATGACACGCACGCTGACGGGAGTGAAACACATACCAACCATGGCAAGAAATTTGATCTCGCTCAGTACCCTTGACTGTGACGGGTACAAGTACAAAGGAGGAAATAAACTCCTAAAGGTATCAAAAGGTTCTCTCATAGTTATGGTTGGTGATATGAATTCTGCTAAGTTATATGTTCTTAGAGGTAGCACGTTATCTGGTACTGTTGCTGCTGTTTCTCATGATGACGCTAGTAAAACTAACCTTTGGCATAAGCGTCTTGGACATATGAGTGAACTTGGTATGGCAGAATTGATCAAGAGAGACTTGCTGCAAGGATGCAGTTTGGGTAAGATGCAGTTCTGTGAACACTGCATTTTCGGTAAGCACACAAGAGTTAAGTTTAATGCTTCTGTCCACACCACCAAAGGTACACTTGATTATGTACATGCTGATGTTTGGGGGCCATCTCGTAAGCCCTCTTATGGTGGTGCTCGTTATATGCTTACCATTATTGATGATTACTCTAGAAGAGTTTGGCCTTATTTCATGAAAAATAAGGATGATACGTTTGCTGCTTTTAAAGAGTGGAAAGCTATGATTGAAAGGCAAACAGAAAGGAAGGTGAAATTACTTCGTACTGACAATGGTGGCGAATTTTGTTCGAATGCCTTTAATGATTATTGCAGGAAAGAAGGCATTGTCAGGCACCTCACCATCCCGTACACGCCTCAGCAGAATGGTGTAGCGGAGCGGATGAACAGGACCATCATCTCCAAGGCTCGCTGCATGATCTCCAACGCTCGCATGAGTAAGCGTTTTTGGGCTGAGGCGGCTGCCACCGCCTGCTACTTGATAAACAGGTCACCATCTATTCCCCTCGACAAGAAAACTCCCATTGAGGTATGGTCAGTACTCCTGCTGATTATTCACAACTTAAAGTTTTCGGCTGCACTGCTTATGCTCATGTTGATAATGGAAAGTTAGAGCCGAGAGCTATTAAGTGTGTGTTCATTGGTTATGGTTCGGGTGTAAAAGGATACAAGTTGTGGAATCCCGAAACTAAAAAGGCTTTTATGAGCAGGAGTGTTGTTTTCAATGAATCTGTTATGTACTTTGATAAGTTGTCCTCAGATGTTTTGCCAGATTTTTCTGAGGAGCAGGTTCGTGTCGAGGTGGAGCACTCTGTTGAAAAGGAAAATGTCACTGTTGACAATGATGGTGCTGCTACTTCAGATGATTCTGATCCTGATTCTGCTGGTTCTGATGATTCTGATTCTTCTGATTCTGATAATAATAATGTTCAGAACTCACCCCCTGTTTTGCAGCCACAACAGTCTATTGCTGCTCGTAGGAACAGGAGGAATTGTGGTCCTCGACCACGTTTAATTGAAGAGTGTAACATTGTTGATTATGCTCTGAGTTGTGCAGAACAGGTGGAGCACGGACATGAGCCGTCCACCTATACTGAAGCTATTGGTTCCGGTGACCGCGAGAAGTGGCTTGCTGCTATGCAAGAAGAATGCAGTCACTCGATAAGAATGGCACATGGGAAGTTGTGCGCTTGCCTAAGAAAAAGAAGGCAGTCCGCTGTAAGTGGATCTTCAAGAGAAAGGAGGGTTTATCTCCTAGCGAGCCTCCGAGGTTTAAGGCAAGGTTAGTTGCAAAAGGCTTCAGTCAAATTCCAGGTGTTGATTATAATGATGTTTTCTCTCCAGTTGTTAAGCATAGTTCAATTCGTACATTCTTTGGTATTGTTGCTATGCGTGATCTTGAGCTTGAGCAGTTAGATGTAAAGACTGCGTTTCTGCATGGAGAGTTGGAGGAGGAGATATACATGGACCAGCCAGAAGGGTTCATAGTGCCTGGTAAGGAGGATCTTGTGTGTAAGTTGAAAAGGTCCTTATACGGTTTGAAACAATCTCCTCGTCAGTGGTATAAAAGGTTTGATTCTTTTATGTTGTCACATGGCTTTAAGAGGTCTGAATTTGATAGCTGTGTGTACATTAAGTTTGTTAATGGATCACCTATATACCTGTTATTATATGTTGATGATATGTTGATTGCTGCCAAGAGCAAGAAAGATATCGCTGCTCTCAAGTCACAGTTGAGTAGCGAGTTTGAGATGAAGGATCTTGGTGCTGCTAAGAAAATTCTAGGTATGGAGATTACCCGTGACAGAAATTCTGGTTTGTTGTTTCTTAGTCAGCAAAATTACATTAAGAAAGTTCTTCATCGTTTTAACATGCATGATGCAAAGTCTGTTAGTACTCCTATTGCTCCTCACTTTAAATTGTCAGCTGAACAATGTCCTAGTACGGATGAGGATTTTGAGTACATGTCTAGAGTTCCATATTCTAGTGCTGTTGGTTCTTTAATGTATGCCATGGTTTGCTCACGTCCAGATTTATCATATGCTATGAGTTTGGTTAGTAGATATATGGCTAATCCTGGTAAAGAACATTGGAAGGCTGTTCAGTGGATTTTCAGGTACCTTCGTGGCACATCCAATGCTTGCCTCAAGTTCGGCAAGACTGATGAGGGACTCGCAGGCTATGTGGATTCAGATTTTGCTGCCGATTTGGATAAAGGAGATCCCTCACAGGTTATGTGTTCACGCGGTACCAGTCGGTACCGGACAAGTGCGTCAGACGGCCATTCTGGCGGTAGCGGCGGCGGTAGCGGTGGCGGCAGCTCTCGAGCGGTAGTACCGCTTAACCCAGCGGTACTACCGCTAGAATTTGGAACACCATAAAACAACACTCCACCTTGAGACAAATTCCATCTTGTAGCATGAAAGAGAACCTTCACCCTGAAAACAACAAAGAAACACCTTCGGCGCCAAATAGCCTCTTGGGCTAGACAGTGATACCAACTAAGCCCGAACAAACCTCGAACTTAGTAACAGGAACTGGCTTTGTCATCATATCAGCAGGATTATCATGAGTACTTATCTTGCATACCTTCAGCTTACCTTTTGCAACAACATCACGCACATAATGGTATTTGACGTCAATGTGCTTTGTTCTCTCATGGAACATCTGATCCTTGGTAAGGTAAATAGCACTCTGACTATCACAAAACAGGTTAATGCAAGTATCATCTCCACAAAGCTCAGCAAACAAACCTTTCAGCCAAACCGATTCTTTACATGCTTCAGCAATAGCCATGTACTCTGCTTCAGTGGTAGACTGGGCAACAACAGATTGTAACGTTGCCCTCCAACTCACGGCACAACCTCACCGGTATCGCTGAGGTGGGAAGAGCCGAACCAGCCTAAGCGGTAGTACCGCCGAGGTGGGATCAATTCCGGTTTGGACTGCAGCTGACCTAGGGTTTTATGCTTCTATATATTCCTCTTGTAAGCCGCCGTTTTGGGGGAAGCCACACATTGTAAACCCACGGCGTTTGTAACCTCACCCGATATAGTGAAGTATTGCTGGCTGGCGCCCGTGGTTTTTTTCTCTCCTTTGTTTGGAGAGGTTTTCCACGTTAAATCTCGTGTCCCCTTTGATTTGATCGTTCCGCTCTTCGTCGTTTCTTTGCCATCGTTTACAACATGAGGTGCGCGCAGTTCTGCTTGTCCGTGCTGGAGGAGGTCATGGTGGATGCCCAAGCCTCGAGCGCTTCTTCCTCTGGAGAAATTGGACCGAGCGCCAGGACGTGACCAAACTTTGCACCACAGTCAAGATTGGCCATTCCCCTAAGCTGCGGGTGCTGGGATACCTGGAGCCAGGAGAGCACACTCTGCAGATCGGCGACACCATCATCAAGGTACAGCGGTGCAGCGCCATGTCCACTCGTATCTCAGATTGCATTTCTTTTTCATGATATGGACGGAACAAGGTCCAGTCTGTGCAAAGCAACGAGCCAAGTGCTTACAGGAAACTATGTTCTAAAACAAACTTTACCCAGACATGTAGTCATAGTAGGTGTGACACGTGTAAGATTAGCAAAAACGATCAATTGGCAGGATAAGCCGAAATTCCGGGCAATTACATGAGAAATCAGTTAGTGGAGCGAGTATAAAGTAAGTAGGCATGGCTGCCTGTTTAAGATTTAGAAGTAAATCGTACTTTTTCCTTGGGAGGATTTGGATTGATGGTTGGAACTTATAGTCTCCAATTTTCCATGCCTTTGTTACTGATTTGTACGTATAAGTCAGATCATCCTCACCTGATTTACATTTACATGATTGATTATAGTAAGTTTGCTCAAGTTTTGATCTTTCTTCACTCCTTTTCTCCCAGTTAAGATTTTGCATCATTGATATCCAGTTATCCATTTCATTCATGAGGTGACCTCACTTTTCATGCTACTAGGACCAAACAAACATGTTTGTACTTTTAAACATCTTGTATACGTCCAAGCAGTACAATCCTTTTGATTCTGCTAGAATGTAGATATATAAGTCACTTTAAGGTACTCTACTGAGATGGATTTAGTTATCTATTTCCATGTATTAGGGATTTACTTATGATTTCCCTACAGATCATCAGGTGACTTCTCTTGTCTTTTACTGTTTTACACGACTCACAGTATAGTTGGTAAAGTCAAGTGTACAGAACATATATCTCTAACATTTTGATGCTTACTTCTTCTATCAATGAAGATTTGCCTAGTTACATGGAGCTGATCTAGGTTTCTTATTCTATCTCATTACGTATTCTCATGACGTGTTCGAAGTAAAGAAAATCCTAAAATAATCTGCTTGCGCTTCAAAGTAGCACACATTATCTGCATATGCGTTACTAATGAATAGTTTGTCTTATTTTTTTTGTATTGACAGTTTTTTGGAACTACTGAATAGTACTCCCTCCTTATCAAAATATAAGACTTTCTACCATTTATGATTTTGTCCTAATTTATATGTATGTAGACATATTTTAGTGTGTTGATTCACTCATTTAGCCACAAATCTGGACAAAATCATTAATGGTAGAAAGTCTTATATTTTGATATGGAGGTAGTAATATATAGTGAGGATGTCGAAATATGCAGGTTATCATTGATAACACACTATCCTAAAATTACAAATTATTTTCTTTTGCTTTGAATTTACGTTTCTCTGAATACATTTTTTATCTGGACATTATGGTTTCTAATTTAATTTGTGAAAATCCAAAATTCTATAAATTTTGTGCTTACATTTGATCATTTTGATGTTTGTACTTGATTTTGCAATGATAGTGTCGTATTCTTGTATTTAATATGGCAATGCTGGTAATGTGTCTTCAGAGAGGAATAATATATACAGCTTTCATATTTCGTCCGAGTGTAAAATACATAGTGTTGTTTACACCTGACTGGTAAGTTTTGAACTCTTAGAGCATCTCCACCGGCGCGCCCAATAGAACGTCCGGCTCGGTTGCCGCCTATTGGGAGCGGCGCGCCCCACCGGTCGCTCCCAATAGGATTTTGAGAAGAAAACATTGAGACGCGAATTCATTCAAACTTAACGTGTTTCATTCAAATTCGACATTTTTTACAAAATACGACGAAATTTCAACTAAACCTAGTCCTAGTCTAATGGCCGGTGAATTAGCCGTAGAACTCGTCCAGGGCCACCGCGTCGTCCTCGACCTCCTCCTGCTGCGGCGGCGCGTTGGCCGGCTCCTCCACCTCCTCCTTCACCTCCTCCTTCACCGGCGCGGCGGGAACAACATCATCCGACTCGAGGTCGATGATGTTGTTGTCGACGCACGACCAGTGCTCGGCGTACTCCAGCGGCGCCGGCTGGACCGTGTTGTAAGAAAGTTTCAGCGTGATCTCCATTTCGCGCTGGTACCGGGCCTCGACCTCCTCCTCTGTCATCCGCGTTTGCGGCGGTGTCGCGGCGGGCTTCTTGCCGCGGGAGGAGGACGTCCCTGGCTCGAGCTTGACCGTGGCGCGGGAGGGGGACGCCCCCGGCTCGAGCTTGACCGTGGCACGGGGCGCGCTCGTGGTCGTCGGCGGCGGCGGCGGCCCGAAGTCGCGGATGGTGACACCGCTGGTACTTGGAGACGGCGCCGACCGTCCGGGCTCCGGCTTGATCTTGATTCGACGACCGCTGTTGGTGATCGGCGGCGTGTCGCTCACGAAGCGCGGGGTCGTGGGCGTCGTGGACCGCGCGCTGGACGATGAGGACGAGCTCGCCGACATCTGCTAGCCGCCACCGCCGCCGCTGGAGGGGCCTCTCCAGCCGTACTCTCGCATCACTGCGTAGAAGTCGCGGCCCTCCCACCAGCGGCGCCTCCAGGCGGCGTTGTTCTGTCGTGGACGCTCTGTCCCCTCGTGGTCGTCGACGGCGGCGGTGCGCTGCGCCTCCAGCATTGGGCGCCAATTGGGGTTGTGGAGGGCGAAGTCCGGATCCGCCCGCTGCTCCGACGTCATCTCGCGCCGGCGCAGGCGGACGAGCTCGGTGAACCGCTCCCCCGTCGGCAGCGGGGCGACGGCGTAGCCGAGCACGCTTAGGTTCCACCCGCTGCCGCTGGGGAGGCACATCCCCGGCGGCACGGAGATGCGGTGGTAGGCGAAGAACGCCGCCTCCTCCTTGCGAAGGCAGGTCTTCACGCCGCTTCCTCCTTGCGGAGGCAGGTCTTCACGCTGCTTCTCGACGCTTGTTCGCCATGGTCGCTGGTCGCTAGGGAGAGGAGAAGACAGGGAAAGGCGAAGGGTGCGGCGGTGGAGGTGAGCGGCGGGGTCTATATAGACCGGGGGAGAGGAAAAAGCGCGCGAACGGCGTCGGTTGTGTCGCTGGGGAAGGCGCGGGAAGTGCCATTACCTCGGCGACGGTTCCCGAGGCGACGTAACTCCGGCGGCGCGCGTTCAGAAGGCGAGGCGCGACGCGGCAGGGAAGACGAGACGCGTCACTGCGCGTCAGAGGCCGCAATAAATTACGCTGACCGCGTCGTTGCGTCGCTGACGCTTCGGGCCCGTCCGTCAAGTTTGGACGAGGCACGCGTTGCCGCGGTGCCGGCGCGCCCAGTTGCGTCCCTTGAACCTGGGCGCGAAGCGGTGTTGCCGGACGTTCTATTGGGACGTGCCGGCAACTTTTTTCGTATTGGGCGCGCCGGTGCACAGGTTTGGGGTGGCGCCGCGCCCAAAACGTCTATTGGGAGCGGAGTTGGGCGCGCCAGTGGAGATGCTCTTACCCTTACATGGTAACGAGGGGATCATCCAAAATGGATGGTCCAAAATAAGTCACATGCACCTAAAAAAACTATATATTAATCTGCCATTCTAAATAGACAAATCTATACCTCTTATAAAGCAAAACCCCACTAAGTGCATTAACTAATTTTCTATCTCAACATGCAAGCTATTCACATCATTCATTCTCTTAGCCAATCAAATTTCCATGTCACCCACTAACATGCATTAAAGCAAACATTTTCTTACATGCAACATATCCATGTCATCTACTTTTTTATCCATTCAATTGTCCATGTCAACAATTTTAATCATCAAATACAACAAAAAAATCATATCAATTAAAATTAGCTTTTCAACAATTGTGGTCTATTTATATTTCTGTAAACAACTTCATATTTCATGGGTCTTATATGCCTTTATCTAAACAATATTTTTCTAAAAGAGATTTCCGCCGCAACGCGCGGGGTATTTTCTAGTTGATTATAAGGCCGAGTACTCATTTGATCACCGTATAATCATTACATGGTACTGGTAGGCTGGTAAGGTGACCGAGCAAATAACCTTTGCCGGATTTTAGGAAACAATGATGCTTATTGTGTGTGCGACTGATTTGTGGTCTTCTGGTACATTGAAGGCTGGAACAAAGGCGAGCACACACACTGACACACCACTGTGTCAAGCGTCCAGATGTTGGCTGTGCAACTGCAGTTTGGAGTCCGCAGTGAAGTCAAGATGCTTCCCAGCTTCCTTAGATGCTTTCCTAGCGTTCAGACGTTGGTTGTCGTGGTAACACCCCTCATTTTGCCCTTTCATTGGCATTCGGATCATCATCACTAAATTGCACAGTGTTGCTGCTTCATGATCACCACTAAGTGCAGCTGAACTGTTTGCTGATTTCAATTGCAGTCTCGGATAGTTCGTGAACCCCATAGCAACCTTAGTCTGAAGACCTGGCAGGAGACAAGTCCTATTGAGTTTGTTCAGACTAATCTCAAGATTATGTCTTTCCATGAGCTACAAGGGAATCGTAACGAGTTTGATTTCCTTGTGTTCATCGCGGAGAATGCACGGAAGCTGGAGAAGATGTTCATCGTGATGAAGAAGGACCTGACTTACGCCGAGCGGCGAGTGGTGGTTGCCGGACTAGGGGCTCTTTATTCTGCTAACTGGGCTAACAGGGGCTGCGGAGTGCAATATAAGATCAGTAGCTATCCTATAGGAGGTGGTTCTTGGAGCCTCGAAGCGGGATCAGATTTGTCAGTTGATGATCCTTTTGAGGCCTTCCCTGACGACTAGGCGCTGTTGTGCTGTGTCGCAGTATCCAGTCTAGCCGCTGGTTTCTAGTGGTACAATGTGTTCTCTGAAGACTGGAGGCAGTTGTGTTTTGTTGAGAGTTCTGTTGGTCAGGGTTCTACTTCTGGTAGCTGCTCTATCTGCTAAATTGCTATGTAATAGTTTGTAATGGAGAGTCTGCCTGCAGTTGCTGTTATCTGAATGACGACTGGTATCAACAATTTCATGTGGTTAACTGTGATGTTACTTTACGAAATTTGTGCAAAGTACCTCGGTCCGCTGACAGTGACCGGACTACCCCATAATTGGGCTCCTACAACCACATCCCAAAAAATTGTCCCCAAACTCACGCAAGCCATGCAACGTCGATCTGATCCGATACATACTGGATCCATATTACATGACATGGAGTTCAAATTCAAATGAAATTAACAAAGTTTAACAAGTTGTCCGATACAAGAATAAGAAGATCTTTTCTATAAGGGACGGTTCCACCGGAGCCATCAACGCCGAGGTCACGGTCGGAGATCTTCTTCTTCATCATGAGGATCCACTTTACGCTTGGCTCATCCAAGTGGGAAGCGTCTTGGAACATGACCATTTGTTCCTCCGTAATTCTCGCAATCATGTTTTTCTCTTGCTCCATCGCAAAGGCATCCACCATCTTCTTTTGCTCCATGGTATAGGCATCCACCATCTTCTTTTGCTCCAATTGGAGCTTCATCCAAGCCTCCTCCTTCACCAAGTCCAACCCCTCCCTCTCAATGTCCATCCTCTCCTTGAGCCGGAGCCGATCAAAGTCCATTCTTTCCCTTTGCAAAGCCAAGAAGGCGTCATACCTCTCGGCCTTCTTTTTCTCTCTTTCTTTCTCCAACTTGTTCATGGATTCATCCTTATTTGAGAAGATGTCCTTCCATGTGGTGGACATCTCGTGGCGGCGCCTTCTCTTGCCACCCGATCCTTCTCCCACTTCCTCCCCATCATCATCCTTTTCCGGACACTTCCGCCTTCGGACGGCCCATCTTCTTCATCAAGTCCAATTGGGATGGAAGAGCTTGATCCATCATTGGTCTTCCATTGTTTGGCCGGATTCTTGTTATCATCATATTGGGAGATCCACTTGGGCTTCCCGTTCAACTCTAGCCAACAATGTGCGAGGGTGAACTGTTTCTTCTCCGTTTGATGGTACAAAGTGGCGGCCAAACTAGCCTAGCAAGCAAAAATGTAGAGAAATGACCACCAATGAAGTGTGATGCAATGAAGAGATGACAATGAACAAAGTACAAGCAATAGCTTATATGGGAAGTCACGTTCATGCCACTTTGATTCCGGTTCACCACTTGTGCATGAAAACCGCAATATTAGTTGACGCTTTCTTGAATCGTAGCCCACCTATGTTGGAGAGAGCGGGCATTGCGATCGGACATAATTGGGTGAGGTAGCACATACTCCTTTTGGTTATAGAAGTGGGCATGTATCTTCTCCCACAACCTTGTGCCCTTTTGCTCGGTTCCACATATAGCATCAATGCTTGTGGCTAAGCAAGCTCGGCAAAGCAAAGAATCTTCAAACGTTGTGTATGAAAAGGCCTCTTGGCGTGTACACCTTCTTGGCCTTTGCCTTGGTCCTTGACAGCCTCCGCCGTCGCAATTTCCGCTGGCTCGTCCTCACCCATTGTGGAAAAGGGAGGAAGTGTGGATGCCGACGGATCCTGTGGTGGCGGATCGTCCCCATTTCGGATCAATTCCGTGCTTATCATCCTAATTAAGCATGCTAAGGATTACACTACGGATGTAAAATTGACTCGGAACTATGCAATTCGGATAATGATTTGTAACTCGAAGTCAACTTGACTTCCGTCGAACAGGTTGTGGGCGAGGTCGATGGCGGTGACGCCGGAAGGAGCTCGCATCCGCTGGAGCGGCGGAGACTCCCCCACCATCTCCTTGTCCTGCGTGGGCGGAACCTGCGACAGGTACTCATCCGCGATGAGGACTGGCTCCTCCTGGTTCGTCGTCGAGGACGTCGACCTTGTTGCCGCCATGCCAACAGTCGAAGCCGTCACCTGTGTCGGGCGCTGGACCACGAGCGTGGGCGTGGTCAGCGCCGGCTCGTTGGTGTCCTACGCCTCCGTGTCGGCAATCCTCTCCGCCTCCGCCTGTGCCAGCGCCTCCAACGCCGCTTTCTCATTCCTCTCCTTGCTCGCGAGCTCGCGTAGGCGCTGCTTGCGGCGCCGCATCCGCCGCGCAATGGTCTCCGGCTTGAGCGCCGAGTCCCCCGCTTGCTCGACGGACTGGGAGGAGTGATGCATGTAAAATGCATACATGAACTTTGCACTATATTACTTATATTCCAATCATATTTGCATTATATAAGGGTTATATCAATGTTTTATCATGATTTTTGGAATATTTCATAGTTTTTCCTATTTTTATGGTATTAACCCTGCGCAGGCAGAAAACCATATTTTCTATATTTTGATGTTTCAGGGATCCAAACGACGTCCAAATGACCTGGAAATTTACGAGCATCAGTTTTTAGAAGGAAGAAGACTTGGGAGCGAAGGAAGCGAACAAGCGGAGGCCCGAGGACCAAAATGAGTGGGCCCACGCGGCCAGATTCCTTGGCCGCGTGGGACCCCCTCTTTTGGCCCTCGTGGCTCCGCTGCCGTCGATCTTTCCTCCACCGACTCCGTCTTGAACTAAAAACACCTATAAAAATAGCCCCCCAACGCCCTTCAAAAAGGAGCGCTGCCGAAACACAGAAACATCGAAACAGAGACCTGGAGCTGCAGATTGGAGGGGGAAAACTCCGGCGGGGCGCTGCCGGCGTGGTCTCCATCTTCTCCAACGACTTCTCCACCGTCTCCATGATGAAGAGTGAGTAGTCCACCCCTGGACTATGGGTTTGTGGAAGTAACTTATGTATCTCTCCTCTCTTTGAGCTTCACTAATTAGTACCATATGAGCTGCTGAACATGATTACGGTCATCTATGTAATACCTATGTGGTGGATCTTTTTATGAGTTAATATATGTTTGACATTGCAATAGTTTTGTTTCAGTTATGAAAATAGATGCATATTATATACCCCGTTCTTGTGCACTTGTTTTGATCAAGCATGTTTATGAGAGCGTGTGTGGCGTGATGTGTGCATTAGTTGGAGTAACGGGGGGTGGTGAGTACGGTAAGTTGACCACTGTAATATCGCGATCCACTTGGGTGTTTTACCTTACTTTGTTGCCTCACTAGGGATAAAGAAAAATACCATGCTACAAATGTTGTGGGTGACCATGCCACTTCTCCGTGACTAGATCTAGCATGTTCTTATTTAACTTCATGTCATGAAACTTAAATCTATACTCTGAGTTATCTTAATTACTGAGGTGTTACGATTTAGTTCGCATCTTGGTGGAGTATAAGAGAGACTCATAAAAAAAGGTCTCTATGTTAGGACATGATGCCCATATAATTCGTAACTTGTCATTAAACTTGTATGTTGCAATCTCATATGTCAACTCTAGTGTTCCATTGTCTACCACTTTATTAAAGAGAGAGTGCATTTGTGAAATCATGAACCCGGTCCATTTTTAATCATAAGAAACACCTTTCCAACAACTTTTACCATTTTTCCATTTTCTGCCATTTAAAAATCCGAAAATACAAAAACACTTTTACATCTTGCATACATCATATAAAACCCAAAAATATCATTTATCATTGCCACCACCATCCTTGGATATTTATTTACCACCACAACATATTTATTTCTTGTTTGCATTGCATATTATCTTGATATTATTCTCACACCTTGTGCTTGACAACCACTAGGTGAGTTTGAGAACCAAAACATTTATTTTGTTTTGTAGGTAACCAAGAGAAGGATAGGAAGATAATTTTTTCACTACTGCTTCCCCGAGAGTTCGATATTAAACCCTCGAGTCCCCCCTCGTGGGGAAAACACGTCTTCCATATACTACACACTCTGCACTTGGAGTTTCAACCTAACCCATTTACTTTTCACGCATGTAACTACGTGAAGGACCATATCATCAGTGGGTATCAAGGAAGCGCCGTTCTCGACCGAATCGATGGCTCCTTCCGCCGCCTCCATCCGGGTTTGCAGGTGGACGCGGCGGGAGGAATGAAAAATATCGGCGGGAATTGGAGTCGGAGAAGGGGATAAGTGAAAGTGGCCAGCGCCGGAATTTTGGTTCAAAATCGGTAGGCCCGCCTTGACAGATCCGACGCGGCGGACGCGTTCGGGCGGCCCCAAACCCGCCCTACATATGGGCTGGATTTGGGGGGAGCCGGACAGCCCGGGCGGTTGTGAAGGCTTTAGGGGCCCCAAACAGCATCCGGGCTTTCCGCCCGGACGTATAGGGAGGGTTTGGCAACCATGGTTGTAGATGCTCTTAGGCAGACATATTTTACACAATTTTGTTGGCCAGGCCGGGTTTCGTTTCGGACAGTAGGTGACATCAATGTTAGTGCAGCCACTTACAGTTCTTGTGAAAGTGAATGCATGATCAAATTATGTTTCATTCTTCTGAAAGATGGGTCAATTGAGCTAGGGCGTTGGATATGTGTGCCTCGATGGAACTGAGGAAGTGTTACCAAAACTCGCACTATCAATCGGTCTTGTACCTTGCAGGGACTTACCAGGACAAGGTCTAGCACGGTCTACACTGGTGGATTGATGTTTCGGTCGACAAGGTCTAGTATGGGTTGATTTTCCAGGGCAAGGTCCCGGGCAGTGGCCCAGTGGTTGGAGACATGGGTGGAGCACGCTCGATAGCCTGAGTTCGATTCCGGATGAATTCATGATTTTCTCACAAAGGAGCAAGTCCATTAAAAACATATGCCTACCAAGGACTAGTTCTATGTGGTCTCATTTTTATGTTTCGCTTTAGCGAGATGCGAACCAAATATGGGGGAGCAATTTACACTAAGAGTGAATATATAGTGATCATATGCGTGGGCAAAAACCACCTTTTCCGAACTTCCACTGGTTGCACCCATCACCATGTAGAGATACAAAGCTACTGGTCAGTGGAGGTGTCTTGCCCCAGGCAACTGATTGTAGTCCGGATGCGAACTTTTGGCACATGGAGACACGCGAGGAGGGAATCCCGGATGCTGATAGCTTCGCGATTAGTAAACAAAGAAGCATCTCTCACCCATCGATCGTATAAATACAGGACGCTGACATCATTGATACAACATCCAACAACATCTATAAGGGTTGCATTTAATATGTGAGTTAAATATGCATGCACACGAATAGTCTAGTGGGCGGTTAATTAGTCTAATGGACGGATGTGAACAATATATGATGTGCATGCAGCTTCACATTAACTTAATCAATAGATTAGTTATATATTATTCTATTCATCCACCCATCCTTTTCAGTCTTATTTTGAATTGTTATATCTTTCGAACCGAATTTTTGATTTTTCATATTTTTATATATTTGAGATCTCGTTGAGAAGATCTTCAAAACAAGATCATTGGATATTTTAAACTTTTTAAACGCTTTCCAAATAGCTGTTAAGTATTCATTTTTGAAAAGTAAAATTTTTTAGTAAATAGAAATATTTATTTCCGAAATTTTACATATATACAAAAAAAATGTCATAAAATGTTTCCAAATATTATTTACTCTCCAAAAACAGTTGAATTTTTTATTCTCCATGATTTTCAAAAATAAATACATTTGTAAAAATAGTATGTTGCAAAAATCCGAATTTTTCCAATCTGGGAAAAATAGTAATATATATTAAAAATTGAACATTTTTAAAAAGATGAATATTTACCTAGTATTTAGAAAACATTTTAAAAAATTGTGATGTCACAAATAATAATAATAATTATTATTATATGCATGTAATATTAGTGGTTTCAACACCATTTCCAAAAGTCGAATTTTGAGATTTTTTGAAAATATGCATGAAAAAATCCAATATTGATCTTGTTTTGAAGATCTTCTCAACAAGAGCTCAAATATATAAAAATATAAAAAATCAGAAATTCGGTTCAAAAGATATAACAACTGAAAAGTGAGAGTTGAAATGATGGGTAGGTGAATAGAATAGAATAAATATAATCTCTTGATTAAGCTAATGAGGCGGCATGCATATCATTTATTGCTCACATGGGGTGGTGAGCTTGTGCATGTCATTTATTGATGGTTGACATCACCACGCGGTTGTCCGAGCTGCCGGGAGCGTAGTATATGGTGTGCATACGCGCGGGTTAGTGCATCACCTGCGTTGGTTGGTTGTGAAGACAACGGTGAGATTTCAGGGGCGTCGTCGCCGGGTGCTCCGTCGCATTTTCGGTATGTGGTGCTCCCAAGTTCTAATTTAGCATCCTTACAGGCAAAAGAAGTAAATTAATTTATCAAACTTTTTGCTTGAGGAAACATATTGCGTCAATCGGTTTCTTTTGAATCAAACCATTAATGGTGTATATTAAATTCACACTGGATTTGTGTAGTTCTGAACTTGTTTATTTATACCCTTTTATTGGATACAATTTTTGTGTACATGATCATGTATTCTGTATGTCATAAAATTAGACCAAGTAAATGCAATTCATGGCATATTATGGAAAAGGCTAGCATACACTTCTGATCATGGATCCATTAAAGTTAATCCGAGTAGCTTCAGAAAAAAAATCTTCTATAAAAGTGATGTGATCAGAGAGAAAGTTTACTTGCCAACTAAATGTGCAAAATATGAGGAAATGTGAACCAACGAGGCATCTCACAGTCACAGCTCACAAGAAAAACAAGACACAATCACACAAATATTTTGGTGCCGACTGCCTCACACACTCACACTGTCACACAGCCCACAGTCTCTTATCTTCCTCTATTCTATTTGTCGAATGAAGAGTTGATAGCGTATAAGTATCACTGTTGTAGATAAATTTACTGATTGGTACCAGTGTGCTTCTCAATCTCATTTTGGTACCACATTTTGTCCAGATTTTCTCATTTTGCTCTAAACACTCGCTGATACTATTTAGACAGTCCAATTAAAAAATAAAAATCTAATTTTTGAGGTGGAAATTGGGTCCCACTTGTCGGTCTAATAAAAATATGTAAAAAGAAAAGTCAACAGGATGCCCGCTCTCGTCGAGCTCCTGGCCGTCGCTGTTCAGCGCCACCGTGCGCTCGGCCATCCGCCCCCTCTTGCCCCCTCTGGCCACCTCCGGCCACAAGGCGCTCGCGCCCTGCTCGCTTTTCCTCCTCTGGCGACCGGCTCTAGGGAAGCCAAGAAGTTCGACTGGAGACGGCGCGGCACGCACAAACATGGCAGGCCCGTAGAGCCGTGGCCGGAGGGAGCCAAGAAGGGCGCCGGAAGGCGCAGCGGTGCACGCGGGCGTACCAGGCCCGTGGAACGGCAGCCGGCGTCGGGCTAGCTGCAGTGGGGGGCGAGCTACAGAGGAGCCGCAGTCGGCGTGCCGCGAAGACGGTTCAGCGGGGGTAAAAGGGACAGTGCCTCGGGGTGGCGCGCTGGAGTCATCAACGGCGCGGTTGGAGGCCGGGTGTTGGTGTGGTGCGGGGCTCGCCGGCCCCCGGTGCTAGCCGGCGTCGGGTGGCGGCGGTCTGTCTCGAATAAATAGGCACTCTCAGGGAGAGGGAAATAGAGTCACTGGTGACGAAGGAGGAGCCGCTACCAAAGGACTTGGAGAATCTACACTGGAGCGGAGCTTCCCGCGCCCTCGCAGTGCGTAGTGATTCTCATCTCTTGCTTGTATCCTCTCCTTCTAGCCTGCAACCGGAGCTGGTGCCGAAGGACATCATCCATTGCTGAACCACTGGAACAGGATGGTCAATCATCCTTTCTGTGGCAGAAGGAACAAATTTTCTAGGAGTCGAGAGTAACTTAATACAAACACAATTGCTAATGCAGAAATTTTCCAACTTAAATCGCTCTAAGCGAAATATGAAGAAATAGGCCGTAGCCCCGCTATATAAATATAGCAACCACCCAATACAATCAACATTTTTTAAATTGCTGGGGCAGCAGCAAACATACACCCAACGAAAAGAAAAGAAAGAAGAAATGGAAGCATAGGCGGATTGACTAAGCTACGGTGACTCGCTACTGCTGCGCCCTCTCCAACAAAGTACCACCACTCTCCTAGCACCGAATCGACAAGTACCAAGCAACACCTTCAAGAAGGCAAGCACACGCTGCTGCTCGGACCACTGCACTGATCCTAGGGTTTCCCCCGGCACACAGAGGGATGTGGATGAAGGGTAGCCACGACGCCCTTCAAGAAGGGATTATGCCACCCACGGTGGCATCGCGTCGGTGTCGACTGAGCCGACAAGGATTTCTCCTGAAAAACCCTATCCACAACCCCGGACGATTCGTACCACCGGAGCCCCGCAAGACGGGGCCTTGCCACCACCAAACTAACCGCCCACAAACATGCGCCACCACAGCCACGAAGTCGCCATCGCCATCGCACCGAAGCCGCTCTCCCGAGGTCTGCAAGCTGAGGCAAGGATAGTTTGTACGAGGGTCAGCAGCACCGCAACCGCGCGGGAGGGAACGCCTCCACCGTCTAGGACGGTAGCTGACCGGACGCAATGACGTAGCATACCGGTCCCCGTTAGGTCCGGCCGGGCCCAGCGGGCCCGTAAAGCCCCACGTGGAGGCACACCAGTCCCGACAGGGTCCAGCCGGGTCCAATCTGGACCCGTAAAGCCCGTCACCGCGCTGCAACAAGCCGGTCGCTGTCGCCGCTGCACCTGCACAATCTACCTCGCCGTCGTCGCCGGATGCAGTGCGTGTACCTGCGCAGGTCAGCCCACCCCGACCCAGATGGGGCCCAACGGGCCCGGATCTGGGCCGCCGGGCACTGCCGACGCCGCCCAGCACGCCGCCGCCCGCCCTGTGCTACCCCACAGAGCCATGGCCGCACCATCGGACTGCCACCACCCAGGCCAAGCCGGGCCACCGCCGCCCTAGAAGCGAAATATGCGGTGGGGGATATGGTTTACGTGAAACTCGAACATATCGAATGGTATTGTTTGAGTGAAACGTAAACTCAAACTTGTCTTCGAAGTTTATGGCCCTTACCATGTATTTTCATTTCACAAATTAAACCCGATAAGTATAGTTTATAGCCCCAATATGCTAGATTATAGTTCTCGGTCTATCGAAACAGGGCAACAACGTGGCCTAACGGTCGCTAAAGAGCTGCTCCCTATGTTCCAAATTATGAAATGTTTTATATATATTAATGTGGACAAAATACGAACTGAAATTGGTGAATCTACACACTGAAACGCGTATGTACATGTGAATTAGGAAAAGTTAGAAATCTTATAATTCCTAAAGTAGATGAAAGCAACACAAGCTCCATCACAAAGTGCTTGACTTTGACAAGAGCAGAGACTTACACACGATGTCCTAACTAAACAAAAAAAATCTTAGTTACAAAACATAGATCAGAAAATCAACTCTACAACGGATGGAAACAATAAGCTAAAATCTTTCAAAACGCCACTTGCAAATCATTTGCTCCAGTCAAACGACACTCCAGACGATTAGGTGAAGCGCCATGGGCCTCCAGCCGTGTCTTTGGTGAAAAAACTGAGTGGCTACTAGCACGAGTTGCTGTTGTGCCCTCCATTTTCAGGCAAATCGGATATGCCGCCCCACATGGCCCATTTTTTTTTCGTTTTCTTTTCTGTTTTTCGTTTCTTCTTCACTTTTTATGATTTTGAAAATTATTCGGTTTTCTAAAATGTTCATAAATTTGACAAAGTTTAGGTTTAAAAATTGTTCAAATCTAAAAAGTTCACGTTTGAAAATGGTTCTAAGTAACAAAATCAAATTTAATCCTATTAAAATTATAAAAACATTCTGATTTAAAAATTATTCAGATTAAAAAATGTTTAGTCTCGAAATTTATCAGATAATCAGATTTCGAAAGATGTTCATATTTAAGAATCGTCATTTAAGAAAAAGAATTTCAGAAAAAATGGATTTTAAAAATGTCCGGATTAAAAAAATCAGCTTTTAAACAAGTTCATTAAAACACTCAGATTTCAAAACGGAAAATTACAGTATTTATTTAGTGGGCCGCTTTCAGTGCGACTCATGATGCACTTTTGAGTCGGCACAGAGTTTGAAGTGCCGCTGCAGGGAAGCATATGGGAGCTCCCGCATATTGCAAGTGTAGACCGAACGAGGCAGAATAAAAAAAATAACAAAGTCTCCACTGAAAGTTTAAAACATGGACTGTTTTTTTCTTGTGAAAAGGACAACCAATTTATTGATCATCAACTACGATGCAAAGAAATTCTAAAAGTAATAAAAATTATAAATAGTTCTTCGGATCACCTAGCGACGACTACAAACATTGCAACGAGTCGAAGGAGCGCATGCTGACGTCACCCTTCCCTCATTGGAGCCGGGTAAAACTTGTCATAGTAGAGCTTGTTGTAGTAGACATGTAAGTCATCGGCTAAAACGCCTCAAATTACCAGCGCAACATAGCAGTAGCCATCGCCAAAGATGAAAACAATAGATCGAAAGAGCTGGAGGTACAGCCACACGGACGACACAAAAAAACTGGGATCCGCCGAATATATGAAACACGAACTGTTAATAACCACTGAAATTATTAGTATTAAACAAGCTGTAAAACTCACGTTCCACGTTCTTAGAATTTTTTGACAGTACCTAAAGATTGGTGCCATCTTTCCCTGCACGGTCCACCACAAAACCGAAGTGGAGAAGAGCGTGAGGTGGTCCGGCCAGTCGTAGCACACGATCGAGCAGCTGGCGGGCCAACCATGGCTAGCTGATCGACACGAAGCGATGGCTCAGCTAGCCGGGCTCCGTTTCGGGGAAGCATCACGGGCACCGTCGAGGTAGCGCAGGATCGACTCGAATGGCAAAAATGTCAGGCAGAGCACGACGAGTGACGCGGCCACCCTCACGTATCCATCGTCGATACGTCCTTTAATGGCCGGCCACTTACTACGTATACCTAGCTTTCGTCGTCATGGCCCCATGCATGCAGATGCATGCCGCTCCATTCCGGTGCAAGACCTCTCCACCGGCCCGACCTCCATTCCCCTCTCCGCTCCTCCTCCAGCATCAGTGCATCACCAGAGCACAACGTGTCACTTCTCGAGTTCTTTCCTCCCAACCACCATACCGCGTGCTAGCTAGATCAATGGATCAGCTGGATCCTGGGTTTTCCGGCTTCTGCCGCGAAACCTACCGGGTACTTCTCTGCGCGATCCTTCAGAACAAGGGTGGCCGGGGCGCCGCCGTTCTCTTCGTCCTCTTGCTCGCGCACGTCGCCGCCAACTGCGCCTTCCTCTCCCTCCTGGACGCCTACGACTACGAGGTCCTCCCTGCGGTCAGCTTCGCCTACAGCCTCTATCAGGTCTTCCACCTCCTGCTCCCGGTCACCTGCGCCGCGGTCTTCCTGCTCCGCGTCTACTGCGCCGACGGCGGCTCCAGCGCCTTCGACCTCGTCCTCCGGAACCTCCCACGTGAGCCTCTCAAGCGGCTTGTCTGCATGGTTCTCCACGTGATCCCCCTTGCCATATCCTACTGCATCTTCTCCATGGCGGCCTGCGTCGTCATTTCGCTCCTAGACCCTTCCAACGAGGTCCTCACCCTGCCGCTGCGGGTGATCGGCGGCGCCGCGTGCCTCGCCGGCGCGGCGTACGCCTCCGTGGTGCTACATGTCGCTTCCGTGGTCTCGGAGCTCGAGGGCACCTACCCTAACGTCGCCTTGCGCAGGAGCCGCGCGCTCCTCGCAGGGAAGTTCTGGGCGGCGGCAGCTGTCTTCGGCCCGCTCGACGGCTGCATCTGGGCTCTGCAGGTGTCCTTCCTGCTGCTAACGACTAAAGGAGCTCCGGGCCTCGGACGCGGGTTCCAGGTGGCCGCGGGGGCGGCCATGGCCGTGGCTCTATGGGCGGTGGTGGTTGTGACGCTGGCGGCGCAGCCGGTGGTGTACCTGGTATGCAAGAACCACCACCACGAGGTCGTCGACAGCGGTGTGAAGCTGCCGGCGGTAGCAGATCCGTGAAACTGCACAGTGCCTCCCCGCAGGCCAGTCCCACACGAGCCGACGAGCGGCAGTTCTACCTGGTGCTGGTTATGACTTGCTTAGCAGCTTAGCTTTAGTTAATTTCCAAGAAGATTTGAGACAATTAGTACTAGTTGCTGCAGCTATCTACAGGCAGCACAGTTGTTATATATTACTAGTAGTCTTATGATTGTGAAACTCTAGATGCATGATCTGGGACGTGCATGCTTTGTTCTGGTAATTCTTGAGATCGAGCTTATTAACCATGTAAGGGAGTGTGTACGTACTCTGGAACTTTGAGAGTAGTTCTAATTTCTACTTATCATGCTAGTGCTACTAAACATGGCCTATTTATTTTTAGGTTCAAGAGCCTTCGCTATGTTGAGGCTTAGCGAATCGATCAGTGCGTCACTATCCACGGGAAGGCAGAGTTTTCTCTGATTTCATTGGAATATATGTGGAGAATTGAAAATTTGTTCTTTCTTATTACTATATGTTAGGCTTTAGCACAATTTTTTATTCCAGATCAGTGCTAATAATTTTCGGGAGATATTAACCTTGTGAAATTCACACATGAAAAGGCTATACGTTGTGCTCTTCCTTTTTTGTACTTGGTTCAGGTGTTTGCAACAATTGAAGGCGTACTTATTGGTTACAGACTTACAGTTTTGTCCTTCCATCTAGGGGAGTATCCACTGAAAACAAATATGTTAATGCCAAATCCCCGTTTGAGCAGTCGATTGTTCATATTAAAAGCGGGATGATGTAAGAGTTTGTCGCAAAAAATAGCTTTCTGTGAGCCTCATATACCTTTCCGGATCCAATAGCCTAAATCACATCCCGGCACACCTTGCAATTTAAGTTAACACATTCAAAAATGTGTTTGCGACGTATACTTCTCCTACCTATGAATTTCATCTTGGGCACTTTATCCTCTTAAGCAACTGTACGTTTTCAGTTCTCTTCGGTCAAAAAATAGTGTTGCTTATTTTACTTCCTTCAAACACTTGGATCTAGGTTGTACTTGTTATTTTATACAACAATAAACTTGACATACTGGTAGCCTAAGGGTTGTGATGTTTCCCAAGGGCCGCTATGAATGTGTTAATGTTGCCCAAAATCCTTACTAACATTTTTTTCGAGAATCCGCTGGATGTCTCTACGCGTCATTGTATTAAGCATAACGAGGGAGAAAGAGAGTTTTACAGAGATGGCCTTAAGCCAGAGACAGAGACCCACTTTATCTGCCATCACCACTTTTGGCAACGACACCACCCATGATTCAATCTAGACCTCTCACACGCCGACATCTACTAGTAGCCAAAGCACTCCACTCATCCGCAATGGCATCAACGAGCCGAGGAATTCACACTGCCAACTTTTCATAAACCCTGGCATCCCGTCAATCCATAGCGATTGAAGAGTGAGCAGAACAAAGTAGTTAGCAGTCTTCTTGTCCTTGGAAGATAGGCGTTCGATCGACGACGGTTGGCCACCACAAAATAGTTGTACTCTAGGGTTAGGCATGTAAATTTGTATGTCTGGAATGCAACCCGTTCCAAATAGCGGCCGCGAATGTACATTGCACAATAAGATGATCGTTTATCTCGTCGGCCGAACGGCAGACGAGACACTAAAGGTGGACAGTCATGCCATGACGCAACATTATGTCCATGGTCTCCTACCGCGCAACGCGACACAGGGCACTAAAGGTGGACACGAGTTGATGTGTACGGCAATTTCGGGCAAATCCTATATTCCGCCCCACAATAGCACTTCAGGCTCGCGCCGCTAAAGGAATTCCATAGTGGCCGGTCCACTAAACTTATTTTTCTTTTTCCTTTTTTTTTGTGTTTTCCTCTTTTTTCTTCACTTTTTATGATGTGAACAATGTTTGATTTTAAAAAGTTTGCTTTTCAATATTAAATTTGAAATTTCAGATTAAAACATGTTCAAACTCGATATTTAATTTGAAATTCCGATTTAATATTTGTTCATAAGTTTGTCAAATTCAAAACCATATTTAAAAATTGTTTAAATTTTTAGAAACTTTAAGGTTTAAAAATATTCAAATTTTAAAATGTTTAGTTTCGAAATTTATTTAGAATTTAAAAAATCTTCAAAAGCTAAAAATCTTCATATTTGAAAATTTATCATTTTAAGAAACATTCAGATTTTGGAAATATGGAATTTTCAGAAATGTTCCGATTTTATACTTGTATCGTCGTTAAAAAAATGTTCATAAAAAATATTCAGATTTACGAAAAAATAATAACAATACCTTTTTATTGGACCGCTTTTAATGCCGCCCATGAAACTGTTTCATGTTTCAGATGGGGCGAGCGGTGTGAAGTGCCGCTATGGTCGGCATATAGGAGCTCGAGCATTTTCACCATCTTGCAAGCGCAGATCAAAATGGGGTAGGAAGTTTTAAAACAATACCGTTAATCACTAAAATTATTTTTCTTACACAATTAAGCTGTAAAATACACGTTTTCCATGCTTCTAGAATTGTTTGACACTTATCTTAAGATTCGGGGCCACCTTTCCTTCCACGGTTGCACCTCAAAACCGAAGTGGGGAAGAGCGTGAGGTCCGGCCAGTCGTAGCACACGATCGAGCAGCTGGCGGGCCAACCATGGCTAGCTGATCGACACGAAGCGATGGCTCAGCTAGCCGGGCTCCGTTTCGGGAAGCATCACGGGCACCGTCGAGGTAGCGCAGGATCGACTCGAATGGCAAAAATGTCAGGCAGAGCACGACGAGTGACGCGGCCACCCTCACGTCTCCATCGTCGATACGTCCTTTAATGGCCGGCCACTTACTACGTATACCTAGCTTTCGTCGTCATGGCCCCATGCATGCAGATGCATGCCGCTCCATTCCGGTGCAAGACATCACTCTCTCCACCCGCCCGACCTCCATTCCCCTCTCCGGTGCTCCTCCTCCAGCATCACCACACCACAACTCTTTTCACTTCTCGAGCTCCTGCCTAGCTCGCAACCACCACACCGCGTGCTCGCTAGATCAATGGAGCAGCTGTATCTTGGGGCTCCTGGGTTCGCCGGGATCTACCGCGAAACCTACCGGGTGCTCCTCCGCGATATCCTCCCCGTCAAGGGTGGCCGGGGTGCCGCAATTCTCTCCGCGCTCGTGCTCCCGCACATCGCCGCCAACTGCGCCTTCCTCTTCCTCCTGGACGGTTCCGACCCCGTCCCTGACGCGGTCACCATCACCTATTCCCTCTGTACGGCCTTCCTCGTCCCGCTCATCTGCACCGCCGCCTTCGTGTTCCGCGCCGGCTCGCCCTACCGCACCGATGGCGACTCCGGCGCCTGCGACAGGGCCGGTCCATAGATATTGGGGGCCCTGGGGCGAGCGAGACCAAGGGGCCCTTGCCACACACGAAGATTTTCAAAACATATTAGTATTCGTCCCGAAAAAAATCCTATGTTTCAACAACAAAGTAGATAATCAGTACATTATATTGCACACATGCAAGATTTGTAACACAAAATGCACACTTCTATCGAATGAGATAACTGTACCATGATAATTGTTTCTATCAATTGCTCTTAGTTTACCGGTGTATCTACATGCATTTGTCCTTATCACTAGCGGACAAATACTTCCTGAGAGACACATCATCACAAGTGACATAAAAATGGCCAGACGAGAAATGGAAGCACCTGTTTATGGCTTGATATAAGAATGTTGGTGTTTAGATCCAAGAAGACATCACAACGAACATATAGAGATGAATTGAATGATCATTTCCCCCATCTCTTTCATTTGAGCATCTCTCAAATATAATGATGACAACCTGTAGATCTTCAACATAAAACGAAAATATGTGAGTAACTTGATTTTTTTGCCTGATCAAATATTGAGGAGAAGAGGAGAGCTATTTTGCAGAATTGAGAGGAGGATATGGAGGAACATAGAGGGATGAGAATAATTGTTCAGAATCGGAGATCCGCTTGCAGAATATGATCCTCCATATGCTCCAGCAGTGAATGCTCCTGATATTGGGAAGGCACATTAGCGGCGGCGCGGTGGCGAATTTGGGAAGCCGCGACAGTAAACGAGGCGTCAAGCAAAGCGATTGGTGGAATTAGTAGAGGGCTGAGCCATCAACGGATTGATATATTTCTGAGCGTTGTGTTGTGCCCTGTGCGGGCTGCAGCTTGGGCTTTGTATTTATTTCTTTAATTGTACGAAACTATTGGGCCCAAAGTAGCAGAAACGTAATAGAGCAATAGAGAAATAATACTTGGGTCGGGGCCCCTGCCACCCGGGGGCCCAGGGCGACCGCCCCGCTGCCCCGGCCTATGGGCCGGCCCTGCCCTGCGACCTCATCCTCCGGAACATCCCACGTGCGCCCCTCAAGCGGCTCAGCGCCATGTTCAACCACGTGGCCCCGCTTTTTATTGCGTACTGCCTCTTCACCATCGCCACCTTGCTCGTGCTCCTACTCCAAGACCCTTCCGTCATGCTGCCGCTGCAGGTGATCGGCGGCGCCGCGTGCCTCGCCGGCGCAACGTACGCCTCCTTGGTGCTACATATCTTGTGCGTGGTGTCGGTTCTCGAGCGCGACAACCCTATAAGCGAACTGCGCAGGAGCCGCGCGCTCCTCGCCGGGAAGTTTTGGGCGGTGGCAGCTGTCTTCGTCCCGCTCGACGGCTGCTTCGGGGCTCTGATGGTGTCGTTGCTGCTGCTAACCACTGAACGAGCGCGGGGCCTCGGACGCGGTTTCCAGGTGGCCGCGGGGGCAGCCATGGCCGTGGCTCTCTGGGCGGTGGTCGTTGTGACGCTGGCGGCGCAGCCGGTGGTGTACTTGGTGTGCAAGAACCACCACTGCGAGGTCGTCGACATCGACGTGGAGCTGCAGGCGGTAGCAGAGCCGTGAAACTGCTTAGTGCCCCTCTGCAGGCCAGTCCCTGGCCGGCAGTTCTACCTAGCTTAGTTAATTTCCAAGACAATTTGTGACAATTAGTACTAGTTGCTGCAGCTATCTACAAGTAGCAGGACAGTTTGGATATATTGGTAGTCTTATTATGATTATGAACCTCTAGGTTATCTGGGACATATGCATGCTTTGGTAATTGTGGAGCTTAATAACCAGTACGAATTCACTTATACGTTCGTTTTGTATGCACGAGGCGTACGGCTGCCGAGTGCTTCAGTTTTGATTTGCAACATCGTTGACTGTTGCTTTAGATTTGATTCTGAATTTCTAAGTTGCAGTAGCCTGGATTTTAATACTAAATGTCCAACACTCATTGCCTTAGGAACTTATTTTAAACTTCCCAAATTCTGTAACAAATTCCCTCTGATAAGTGCCAGTTTTGCTTGGCTCTAGAAGATGGGTTCATGTGTATCGCCGTCTGTTCGCTGGGTTCTTATAGCTTGCCCCTCGTGTTCAATCTTTCTCCACAATCAGAAAAGAAAACTTATTGAGGAAGAGTGGACTTCTTTCCACATATTGCAGGGGAGTCAATGCTGTTTTTTCGTTCGCACTTCCGTCGAAGACGCGCACCCGGTTGGGGACTCTGAATTCTAAATTGGCGTAGCAGCATCGTCCATGAGGTTGGAGTTTTGAAATAGATAGTTGGTGTTAGTAAACTTTTGTACTGAACAAAATATGAAATTGAGATGATGCCATTTGTTCAAAGAATCAAGACTCAGGGTAGTATTGCAGTTGCCTTCGAAGCAAAATGTTGATTACATTGCTAAACCATGATCGCCGTGGAGAAGCCTAGCATCATCACCTTTACATATACGCTTCTGTTTTTTCTACCAGTTTGACATAACGAATCATGTCCATTCATGATAAGCAGATATAGGCTGAGGATTTTATTTTTCAATACTACATATTTTGATGTGCTTAGCATCATCTCCGTTGCCAGAAAGATAGCCAAGACGGAAGAGGCAATGTCTGGTTCCTCTTGAGTTTGTCAAACAGAGTAGAATCAAGCGTTCTGGTGACACCCTCTGTCTTCAATTCTCCCAAAAGTTAGTGGAATGTCGCTGGATTGTAGGTCCTTTTGTTTTCTACTTGGAGTTTTGTAGTTCTCCAAGCGTATAGGTTAGAGTTTGTCACAATTCACAACACGGTCAAATTCATCTCTTTGGTTGATGCCTCAATTCAAATCTACTCATATTGAGATGACAAAGATGACTCTAAAAGTTGCAAACAATCTATTCAAAGAAGTCAAGTAATCCTGGAAACTTGGACACGGCGATTTGGCTAGCGGGTGCAGCTGCACCCGCTAGCCAGAAAAAAAAAATTCCGAATGTCAAAAAATTCGAAAAAAAATATTTGCATGTAGTCCAACATATTTGCACTCAGCACAAAAATTGGCATGGTGAAATTTTTTTTTTTTGCAACCTGTGCAAAAAAGACAAATTCGGACATACCGAAAAGTATATGTACGTGTCCGAAATTTGTCTTTTTTGTACAGGTTGCAAAAAAAGTTTTTTCACCATGCCAATTTTTGTGCTAACACATCACGCTGTAATTTGCATCCAGATTTTTTTTCGGAATTTTTTGACATTCTGAAAAAAAATTAAAAATAAAATACATAGTGGGTGCATCTAGACCCATGCACCGTTATGAATATCCGTGGAAACTTATGCTTCTAACATCGAGTTTGCGTTGCAGCTTGAGCTTGTGATGTCTATTATGAAAAGCTCGGCCGGTGCTATTTATGGTTGTTTATTGTGCTAGCTTATGCAACAAAACTTCCAATGAGTTTATATGGCTGTTTACTGTGCTAGCTTATGCAACAAAACTTCCAATGAGTTTAGCCTATTTTAGGTCAGAATTGGGTATGAGGATTTGCACTAATGCATGGATGGATCTATATTTCTTTATGGAATTTTGTGCTGAATCCATCTCACAAGAAAGAAACACAATGGTGATTCCTGTATATCTTTGTATGATACTGGATTCAATTACATACAAACGTGCATGTGCACGTGGTTGATTGTGTAGTTAACAAGAAAAACTTGACGCGTGCCAAGGCCCAAGGCGCTGGCTCTATGAATTCCTCAGATTCTTGTTGGCTCTAGTCTAAGTGTGGAATTTACTTGCTGGCACTTCCAAAAAGAAATACATAAAAGGCGGCTCCGTCCTTGTTCAGTTTATTGAAAAATGAAACAAAAGGTGCCCAGCAGTCTCTTTACAACCCTTTTTCACGGTTAAAACTTTCTCCAGATTTTGCAAACGGTCTATCTTTTTTTTTAACTGCCCATTAAGAAGAAGCTTGCAAGAGCAAGTTTGTTACCACCCAATATTACAAAATGAACTACTCTCGCGGCATCAAAGTGCCCAAACACTTGGCACCCGCGAGAACCCACAAGCAAGCCTCCTTCTTGATTACATGAAGAATAATAATGGAAGGCGCACACTTATTACGAAAAACTCTCGCATTTCGCTCGTTTCACGGACCAGGCCTAGGTTAGCCAGTTTTTATCTCTTTTTCATCGCCACTCCAGCTGAAGGAGCTCCCGGGTTTTCATCTCCAGGGCAGTTCCATCCTTCGAGCAGAGGCTTTGCATGTAGCGTGCATAGTGGCAGCCATTCCTGAGTAGTTTCGCCACTCTCTCCCAAATCGTCTGCATATTTTGCCAAGTGAGTCACCCGAGTAGGATTTCGTTTCACATTTTCCATATACACCACATAAGCAAAAGTAATGATATTCACAACACAATTCTTATTGTTGCTCACCCAATGTATTGCAACATTTTGATATGAACAACCAACATGAACTTTAGTAACTGCTGAAATTTCAAGCTACACCATCTGAGTATCTGACTAATGTCACAACCAAAACATAAATGATCTATGCTTTCCTGCTCTTTGATCCTAACATTCGCCTCTGTCAACCGTGATCGTAACAAGAGATTAAAGGTAAGAGAGAACAGTTTTGAAAGGAACAGCCGCACCGTTCATGCCATATATGGTATTTCACAGGGTTTTTTATCGACCAAATGAAACATCTGATCTTCGAGCTTTCATTTTACAATTAAAACCCGGTAAACAATTTAGAGCCCCAATATGCATGCTAGCTTCTAGTTCCCGATTTATGGACTGAGACCAACAACATGGCCTAACGGTCGTTGAAGAACTAGATGATAGCAACACAAGCTCCATATGACAAACTCCATGACTTTGACAAAAGCAGAGAATTACGCACGATGAACGAAACAAAAAGAACAACATCTTATCTAAAGAACATAGATCCCAACATGAACTCTACAAAAGATGAAAACTATAAGCACAAATCTTTGAAAAAACCATTAGTAAATCACGGCCGAATGCTCGAGGCGAGCTAGGCAAAGCACCATGGGCGCCCCCGGCCCTTTTTGTTTGGTGAAAGAACCTAGTGGCTACCATCACAACACGGGTTGTAGTGCCCTGCATTTCCAGAACGAGGTAGAGATTTTTAAAATAGCACTAATAATAACTGGGTCTCCCGGAGACGCATCATTACCCAATAAAATTATTTGCCTTCGACAAGCTCACGTTCCATGTTTTTAGAATTGTTGGCAGTACTTAATGACATATTAAGATTCGTGCCACCTCTGCTTCAACACTTGAACCACAAAGGGCGTGTTTGGTAGCACACCGAGTTCCCAACCAGGCCCTGGGATGTAAATTCCGACCATTTGGTTTCTCGCATTTCTGCACCGCATGAAAGTTAAAGCAGCTTCGAGCCAGGCCCGCTGGGAATGGGCGAATCAGTCATTTTTGCTGAGCCAGCCTCCACGGCTCTGTTCCTTGTGAAGTTAGGCGGAGCACAGAACCAAGTTCGTCCAACCTCATAGATGGCGTGAGTTTGCAAATATCTTCTCCTTTTTGCGGCACCATGCTGAGCACCACCTAGTTGTACAATCATCTCAGTGTGGAGTTACATGTGGACATATCTCCGCACTATGGAACTGAAGGAGTGGAATGGCATGAGGACAACAACACTTTCTACATGAACGATATGGCATTCTTCAAGCATGTGACCGTAAGCTTTTTCAATTCACCTTATTCAGTTCTTCCTACTCTTTACTTGATTTGTGCTGGGATAACAGTTCCAACATTTCAGGTTCATCCAATGACGAGTGCTTCATCAACACACTAATCGAGAACTATAACTAGATGATGCTGATCATATTCGGCAAACCTCATGTGCAAATTCCTCTGGCGGTTAACACGCTGCTCTTAGCTGCCTCATGGATCATGAAGTAGTGTGAAAGGATCGTATGGCCACCTAGGAGGGGGGGGGGGGGGGGGTGAATAGGTGCTACTCCATTTTTTAACTCTTTTTCGATTAAGGCTTGACTAAAAGGTAAATTCTCTAGATATGCAACTATGGTGAATTTACCTATATGACAAGTTAATTCTAAACAAGATAAGATACAAGTAGTAAATAACTAGAAAGGAATAACCGATATGAAAGCACGCGGAGACAAGGATGTATTCCCGAGTTCCTCCTTTTTAGGGGAGTACGTCTCGTTGGAGGGGTGTGAGTTTCAAACTCTAGACGCCACAAATGGCCTCACCCTATTCTCCGATGAACCTCGCACAAAAGCTCGGTTCACCTTTCTTTATCGGAATCCTTCAAGGCGGAATCCGGAGCCCTTACAACAACTTGAGGCTCAACCCACAAAAGGATTGGGGGCTCTCAATCACCACAACACCTGCTACACAAAAGTAACAAGCAAGTGAGAACAACAAGATGCCTAGGTTTTCCTAGTGGAAACCCTAGGCTCGAATCCCTCAAGTGAATGAAGGGGAAATGAAGAACTCTTTGGTGAAGTAGTAGATCCGGGCCTTCTCCTTCAATCCTCCAAAGATCAACGAGTTTGGGTGGAGGGATTGGGAGATCTAGTGATTCTTGAGCTTGCAACAATGGTGTACTTCAGATCTGGGCGAGCTCAAGAGCTGGAGGTAGGTGGAGGGGTATTTATACCCCTCCAGAAAACTAGCCGTTTTTCTGTCCACTAAGTCCGGAGTCTCCGGACCTGGAGACCGGAAACTCCGGCCTGGGCCGGAAACTCCGGCCCCACTCCGGACCAGATACCGCAGCAGCCGTCGCGATGCACTTCTTCTCTGCAGGCCGGAAACTCCGGACTGGGAGGCCGGAAACTCCGGACAGGCCGGAATCTCCGGGCCTACTCCGGGGCAACTCCGGTCCCTATACCGCACGCGCCGTCCAGGAAAAGTCTTCGATTCAAACCACTGGTCGGGAGCGGAGTCTCCGGACCGAGGGACCGGAAACTCCGGCCGGTGCGGAAACTCCGGTGTTACTCCGGGGTAACTCCGCACCACATCCCGCAGCTGCCGCCCAGTGGAGCTTTTGCTCCAGAAAATGACTTGGCCGGAGACTCCGGCCACAGAGACCGGAGACTCCGGACTGGACAGGCAAATGCAAGCTTCTTTTTCTTGTCAAGTGTTTCGATGCAAAGTGTAATTGTATCATTTCATTCCTGCACCACTTAACATCATATTAAATAATTCCTAGTGTTGTTGCCTAACACACAAAACATAGGGGACATAAAATATGTCCTTTCATAGTGTTTCGCCTATCTTGTCAGTAATAAAACATACAAGAATATGTGGTACTACTCTTACTATGGTGCCATCGATGATCCTGTTGCTAGTGATGTGCTTGCAGTCATGCTCTCTATTACGTCTCCTAATATCCCTAATATGTAGAACTTGCTAAACTGATACCGGATTTGTATATTTTGTGAGACAACATACTAAACACCTCTGATAATGAACTTGTGCTGCGAGGCGGTATAGTAACCCCTCGTGAGATGATTATCACCAGCAGCTTTTGTGCTAAATTCGTGATGCACCATCTATTTTGCTAACTAGAGGGCATGTTTAGTTCAAGTCTATTTTGTTAAGTAGTAGAACATTGATGATGAGTTTGCTATGTCCACTACTCAGGTAAGAAGATAACCATATCATGGAGTTTGCACGTATCCAAACAACATGATATTTGCCATGTGAAACACACAACATCCAAATATCGAGTGTTGAAAATTTTACATCGAGCCGAATGAGATTGGGTAGAACATTGCTGGCAACTAAATGGTTGCACTATTTGACTCAGTACACGTTTTTTGGGGTCTATTCCTGAATAAGCCGCGGACACGGGAGGTCAAAAGGCACGCCCAAACCGAATTGAAGAAAAGCGTGAGGTCCGGCCACTCGTAGCAAGCACGAGCAGCTGGCGGGCCAACCATGGCTAGCTGGTCGACACGAAGCGTTGGCCGAGCTCCGTTTCCGGGAAGCATCACGGGCACCGTCGACTCAAGAATGGCAAACTCACGTCTCCATCGTTGTATACTTTGCTAGCTTTGCCGGCCATGGATCTGCATGCCACTCCATTCCGGTAGTAAAGCAAGTGTGAAAAACGTCGAATAAATGAAGCGGTAAAAAGAAGTTGGAAATTTTCAGCAGTGCGTGCATGCTAGTACTTCTCTCCACCGGCCCGACCTCCTTCAGAGATACTAATTAAGATCAATTCAGTAGTTATTCCACCAGCGCCCAATTCATCTACGTCTCCCCATTCCTCTACTTCTCTCCACCGGCCCGACCTCCTTTCCCCCTCTCCAGTCTCCTCCTCCAGCATCACCAGAGCACAACTTGTCACTTCTCGACTTCTTTCCTCGCCGACCACCACACCGCGTGCTAGCTAGATCAATGGCGGAGCAGCAAGATCCTGGGTTCGCCGGCAACTGCCGCGAAACCTGCAGGGTTGTCCTACGCGCGATCTTCCCGAACAAGGGTGACCGGGACGCGGCCATTCTCTCCGCGCTCGTGCTCGCGCACATGGCCGGCAACTGCTTCTTCCTCTCCGTCCTGCACGTCTACGACGACGAGCTCTTCTCTGCAGCGGCCGGCTTCGCCTACTTTCTCTATCCGGTCTTCCACCTCCTGCTCCCGCTCATCTGCGCCGCGGCCTTCGTGCTCCGCTTGGTTGACGGAGAATCCGGCACCTTCGACATCGTCCTCCGGAACCTGCCACTTGCGCCCCTCAGGCGGCTCGGCGGCATGGTCCTTCACGTGACCCCCCTTGCCATATCGTACACCATCTTGTCCCTCGCCACCTTCCCGTGTTCCTGCCACTACACTCTTCCAACGAGGACGTCGCTGTTGGCAATAATCTTGCCTTAATCATGGTTGAGTCTAATTAGGTCAGTTTCCTACGTGTTGTGGTTGGCTTGCATGCCATAGTCGTTTGATGTTTGAGTCATTGTACGAGTAGGTTTGTAGCTTAGCTAGTTTGACTAGTTGAGTACGAGTACTAGTTGGAGTCGAGTCTGGTTAGGACTTCGTGTCCATGTAGGTCTAGGTTCTTGGTCCGGCTATGCGTGTATATCTACACTACCAGGCTGATCGTTTTGTAACACATCGAGTTGTACCAAGAGACATTGAGAAAAAAAAACAGAAAAAGAACAAGGCACGATAGGTGCCTTTGGCTATAGTTTTTCGTGTTTGTGTGTTTCGTCTGGTTTGATGTGATTCGATCCTGTGGGCGAAACCCAACTATTGGTATCAGAGCTAGGTCGGAGATTTGAAACCACGCTTGTCCCGGGGAGGCGACCTGGACTAGCACCTCGGGGCGGGCGATTGTCGTTTCGCAGGGCGACACGGAGGAGACGGCAGAGGATTGTCGTCGGCAAGCTAGTGGAGGTGGATGATCATTGATGGAACGGTGGTGCCGAGGTCCGGCATAGGGAGTCTCATCAAATTCGTCTTCGGGGGAGTTAGAAGAGTCTGAGGAGTCATGGACGTGCGAGTTGGCGCGTTGAGTCGTCGTCTATGTGAGTCGTCGTCGTGTCCAAGTGCTCGTCTTTGTGAGGACCCGTTGCAGTTGAAGCGTGTCACGGTCGAGGAGTTGCCCGGGAGCAAGGATCGACGTGCGCGAAGACAAGGTGGCAAGGCGGCCATCTCCGCGTCTCGGCGAGAAGATCGAGCTTAGCGTGTAGTGGGACCGTGACCAGTTAAGTTGTACGACGTGAAGATTGATGGTGCGTCCAATCTTTCACGTTGCACGCGTAGATGCGACCGTGTGGGCTGGTAGTCCGGATCATGCGTCAGAGTTTGGATCGACAAGTCGCGAATCTCCAACGAGTCAAGACCAGAAGGAGTACGAGGAGACGACATGTCAAGATTAGGGGGAGATTGTTGGCAATAATCTTGCCTTAATCATGGTTGAGTCTAATTAGGTCAGTTTCCTACGTGTTGTGGTTGGCTTGCATGCCATAGTCGTTTGATGTTTGAGTCATTGTACGAGTAGGTTTGTAGCTTAGCTAGTTTGACTAGTTGAGTACGAGTACTAGTTGGAGTCGAGTCTGGTTACTGGTTAGGACTTCGTGTCCATGTAGGTCTAGGTTCTTGGTCCGGCTATGCGTGTATATATACATGACCAGGCTGATCGTTTTGTAACACATCGAATTGTACCAAGAGACATTGAGAAAAAAAAACAGAAAAAGAACAAGGCACGATAGGTGCCTTTGGCTATAGTTTTTCGTGTTTGTGTGTTTCGTCTGGTTTGATGTGATTCGATCCTGTGGGCGAAACCCAACAGTCGCCCTCCCGCAGCGGGTAATCGGCGGCGCCGCGTGCCTCACCGGCGCGGCGTACGCCTCCGTGGTGCTACACATCGCATGCGTGGTGACAGTACTCGAGCACGGCAACCCTATCAGCCACCTGCGCAGGAGCCTCGCGCTCCTCGCAGGGAATTTCTGGGCGGCGGCAACTATCTTCGTGCCGCTCGACACCTCCTTCGTGGCTCTGCAGGTGTCTTTGCTGCGGGCGCTGACGTCTGAAGGAGCGGGAGGCCTCGGATGGGGGTTACAGGTGGCCGCGGGGACGGCCATGACCTTGGCTTTGGGGGCGGTGGTGGTTGCGACGCTGGCGGCGCAGCCGGTGGTGTACTTGCTGTGCAACAGTGCAAGAACCACCACCACGAGGTCGTCGACAGCACCAGCGGCGTGAAGCTGCAGGCGGTAGCAGATCACTGAAACTGCGCAGTGCCCCCCTGCAGGCTAGTCCCACGAGCGGCAGTTCTACCTGGTGCTGGTTATCACTACGGGAAAGCCACACTACGCCGACGGCCTCCCTGTACGCCGACGGCCAAATGTCGGGGCCGTCGGCGTACAGCACGAGCTAGGGCATACGACCAACAAGCCGTCGGCGTACGAACCGCCGTCGGCGTAGCCATCTGCGGCCCGACGGCCGCCGTCGGCGTACGCACGCCCACCGTGACGGATCGGGGACGGACGTGTAACTGCGTTGATACGCCGACGGCAATGCCGTCGGCGTACTTGTATACTGTTCCTTATTTATTTATTTGTGTAGGGTTTAGGGTTTAGAGTAGGTATAATTTATATATAAATTGGATCTATAATTTCTCTCCCAATATCGGTATCCCACCCGCATAAAATAACGGTTTGAGTTTCCGGAACCCGACTGTACAACATATACATGTAAAATAAATAAAAACAACAGATGTAATATACACCTACAACATAAATATTAAATATTAAACACACCGCTGATCCAACGGCTCACAAGCACTGGAAGGAAACACACGATCCGTGTGCTTCTGCCTGATCCAAGGGCTCACAAGCGCTCGAAAGAAACACACCGATGATCCAACGGCTCACAAGCACTGGAAGGAAACACACGATCCGTGTGCTTCTGCCTGATCCAAGGGCTCACAAGCGCTCGAAAGAAACACACCGCTGATCCAACGGCTCACAAGGACTGGAAGAAAACACACGATCCGTGTGCTTCTGCCTGATCCAAGGGCTCACAAGCGCTCGAAAGAAACACACCGATGATCCAACGGCTCACAAGCACTGGAAGGAAACACACGATCCGTGTGCTTCTGCCTGATCCAAGGGCTCACAAGCGCTCGAAAGAAACACACCGCTGATCCAACGGCTCACAAGGACTGGAAGGAAACACACGATCCGTGTGCTTCTGCCTGATCCAAGGGCTCACAAGCGCTCGAAAGAAACACACCGCTGATCCAACGGCTCACAAGGACTGGAAGGAAACACACGATCCGTGTGCTTCTTCCTGATCCAACGGGTCAGCAGCGCCAGAAAGAAACACACGACGCCTATAAATAGGCCACTCCTCAGACATGTTACTCACTCACACAAAACATTCCAGCGTCAGTCGGAGAGGCATCTTTGGGCAACCAGCGGCAAGACGTCTCTGATGATCTGCGACCGTTTCAAACGGTTGCAGATCATCAGAAATGTTTTGCCGGACGGTTGTAGATCATCAGAGACGTCTTACCGCTGCTTGGATCGAAGTGGCGCTCAAACACAAAACATTCGGGTTCCCTAGCTATGCCCGACACTGAATGCAACGACATTCGACCGTGAATCAGTGTCGGGCTGTAGCTAGGAGAAACCGTGTGTTTTGTTTCCCAGGTTACTCGTCCCCTTATATAAAGGGCCAGGGGCAGACCCCAGATTTGCTATCAGTACCGCGTCACCACCGCGCCGCCACCGCCCTTGTCCACGCCTCTCGACGACCTCTCCGCGCCCGTGGCCTCCGCCGGCGCCCCTCCACGCCTCTGTGGACCTCCCCTAGTCCGTCGCCATGCCAGTGTACGGTAGGTTGCATGTACCTTAGGTGTTTGATCAAATTCCCCACTATTGGTTTCAGATCTCGGGCATATACATCGGCGATGGCCGCGGCCGGACACCCGTTGGACAATAACGGCCCTGTGCGGGATTGGGCTCCGCCGGGCTGGCACTGGGAGTTATCTTCCGGAACGCGTAGCTTGGTAAGAAATCCAGGCGAAGTCGCCGACCCGGATCTTGTTTGGTGGAGGTCGCGTGGGCCAGGGAGCTTCCAGAGGGAGCCGGCCCCTGAGGAGGAGGTACGTCGCCGTATAAGGGAGGAGGATGCGCACGTCCGTCGCTACATGCATCTGTTGGATACGATGTATACTAATACATGGCAGGCAATGCAAAGGAATCCTTATCATGTGAGTATTTACCCTGTGATGGTTCCTACTCTTTGGGTGAGGAGCGCTCCCCGTGATGCACCCGCGGCCTAGTACGAGGCAGAAGTTAGTTAAATAAAAATGGCATGAGGACGATCGATCCAGATGTAACCGGAGATTAAATAAAGATGTAACCGTCATACTTTTTGCATATTAATTTGATCTATGTTGCTTTTTGCATAGAGTATTTGTATGTGTACTTGTTGCTATGTGAAATGATGAACTTGATTTTCGACAAAAGTTTTACAAACATTCTTCACAAAAAGCACTATCATGTAGAAACATCTACAAGTGCTCATATTCGACACATAGGCACTCTACAATGTGCAATATCCTACTCCGGGGTGTGACCGGCTTCACCGGCTTCACTTTCTCTCTAGTGATTTCTGCACTTAGAGGTGAATACTCCCGTTTCGGGAGAACCGGATGGAATCTTGTGTTGATTTGGGGTAGACTTTGGTTTCTCACCTTCCTATGGCCTAACCTAACACAACCAAGCAAAAAATTTCACTGGCCTACCCCCTTTCGACGCACGTCTATGGGGGTAGACGAAAACGTTAGGGTTTTCCCAGCGGATTCGGGGTTTCGCCGAAGCGGGGCCCCGGAGCGTCGGAACCCCACTAGAACCTAGGTTGTGCCATACCATATGTATACAAGTGTGTTGTGTGTTGTAAATGTGCAATATCCTACTCCGGGGTGTGACCGGCTTCACCGGCTTCACTTTCTCTCTAGTGAGTTTCTGCACTTGGAGGTGAAAACTCCCGTTTCGGGAGACCGGATGGAATCTTGTGTTGATTTGGGGTAGACTTTGGTTTCTCACCTTCCTATGGCCTAACCTAACACAACCAAGCAAAAAAGTCCACTGGCCTACCCCTTTCGACGCACGTCTATGGGGGTAGACGAAAACGTTAGGGTTTTCCCAGCGGATTCGGGGTTTCGCCGAAGCGGGGCCCCGGAGCGTCGGAACCCCACTAGAACCTAGGTTGTGCCATACCATATGTATACAAGTGTGTTGTGTGTTGTAAATGTGCAATATCCTACTCTGGGGTGTGACCGGCTTCACCGGCTTCACTTTCTCTCTAGTGAGTTTCTGCACTTGGAGGTGAAAACTCCCGTTTCGGGAGAACCGGATGGAATCTTGTGTTGATTTGGGGTAGACTTTGGTTTCTCACCTTCCTATGGCCTAACCTAACACAATCAAGCAAAAAAGTCCACTGGCCTACCCCCTTTCGACACACGTCTATGGGGGTAGACGAAAACGTTAGGTTTTCCCAGCGGATTCGGGGTTTCGCCGAAGCGGGGCCCCGGAGCGTCGGAACCCCACCAGAACCTAGGTTGTGCCATACCATATGTATATAAGTGTGTTGTGTGTTGTAAATGTGCAATATCCTACTCCGGGGTGTGACCGGCTTCACCGGCTTCACTTTCTCTCTAGTGAGTTTCTGCACTTGGAGGTGACACTACAACAAGACCCCCCCCCTACAGCAACGCATCTATATGTATCTAGGTGCCTATATAAGCGTTGCTAGCGCCTTTACCAACGGATAAGTATGTGTTGCCTTATCTGGCGTTGCAAGAATAAAATGCAACGGATATAGCTGCGTTGGTAACCAATGAGATAAGCGTTGCTCAATAGCTACAGATTTCAACCAATGGTTGTATGCGTTGGTAGATAGATCCTACAAGTATTGAAAATCATAATTTTGAAAAGCAATAATTTTTGATTGGTTTGACCGTTCTGGAAGATGGTAGATGTGTTTACGACACGAGAGAACTTAATTCATACGTGGTATACCAGATCACACAGATTGTAAAATATGAATGCATTGTTGGATACAGAACTCAATATTTTCTATTGGATTTTCCATCTCATACATGAAAATTGTCTAATAGAATGGAAAGTTACAATCTGGCATCAGAGTACGATATTCTACCTAGTCATAGATATACAATCTTACATCAAAACATGAAACTGTAAGGGTCCTGTCTCTAAATCTATTCTAATATTTTCCTGACATCTTCAAAGCTACTATCCGAAACTAGCGAGTCTTGATGTTGTATGAGACCTGCAAATACAAAAAAATGTTTTCAGTATCAAAGTTGCAAAAGATAGTAAATGGCATAGTGAACTCTAGCAAGTCAGCATGTGAAACACTTTTGCTATCACGTACGTGCACTTGAAATAGCTCAGGAGACCCACAAGGCCACAAGTCATCGTGGTTACACACTGATGGAAATACAAAACGAAATTTGAATAAGAAATAACTATGACTGGATCTAAACGAATCTGTAAAACAAAAGATCCAAATACTTTCAGTACTAGCATGATTAAGTCATAGTTATGAACACTTCACAAGCTGAAAGTGAAGCCGTTATGAACAATAGCAGTATATCATTTTCTAATCTCCTTAATAAAAAGACCACCCTGACCTGTTTATAATTTAGTTTGTTAAGATAAATGATTTAGACTGACTATACAAAGCAAAAAAGATAACACTGTAGTGATTTGCTGATACCTTGACTTGTTCCTTTTAGCTCTACCACGCACTGGTATTGTAACAACCATCTTTGTGGCCTGCTTATATTGGAACTAACTTTCGTCAAGATTGACCACCTTTGTGCAATAATAATCTAAGAAGAAAAAGCATTACAAGCCCAAACTTAAGGCAATCTATTTGACGATTGACTTTAGAGTGTCAGATCATACTTAGCTAATAGATGATCTAGACTTGACAAACCACTTAGCCTGGCATTCCGTTGGTTACAGTTACCATCCTTAAAAAGTTCCTTTCTTAACCATGAATATAAAGCGTATGAGGTAGTTATGAAATCTTTGGCAGCGATTTAAACAATACAATAAAATAGGGAGATATCAGCCAATTAGAATACCTACTGGTTTGTTTAGGGGCTTTCTTGACTGCAGAAATTTTTCTCTGAAATGATAAAAATATCCTCTGTATGAACAAAAAATAGCAAAGTACGAGATAGATCTTTTTTTTCGAACCTCGGCAATGCCTTTGATTGATAAAGTCGAAAAGAGTTGGACAGTTTATAAGGGAAACCGGCCGAAAACCGTACAACACCACGCACCACACCGGCCCAAGGCCACGCCCCAAAAAACGAGTTGACGACCAAGTCGCCCTAGCGAACCATAGACGACACCCAACACGGCGGAGACGATCTCAACGCAAGCCCAAACCCGGAGCCGCCGCTCCGACATCCACACCGGACCGATTGTCACGCCCCAACAACGAGTCGACGACCATGTCGCCCTAACGACCATAGCCGACACCCAATACGGCGGAGACGATATCAACGCAAGACGAAATCCGGAGCCGCCGCTCCGACATCCACACCGGTCCGATTGCCGCGCACCCCTAGCCGAAGACGAAGGCTCGCCGCCGCCAACCACCATCTGAATACGCTGGTCCCACTGGCCAGTGGAACATCCAAAGCGAGGCCCCAAGAGGCAAGCGACGCAGGAGCGCCACCCTCGCCCGATCCCGCGTGGGATCAAGGGTTTCCCCCGGAGAACCCGGCGTGGGGAAGCAAGAGCACCACCTCAACGACGCCTTCAAGAAAGGAAGCGGCGCCCCGAGGGCGTCGCCGTCGTCGGCCCCGGTAGACAACCTGGGCAGGGCTTTCGCCCGGCGATGCGTCACAAACCCCGCATCCGCTCATCGGAGACCAGCCAGACCACCGACACCGCATGCCGCAGCCACCGTGGCACCTCACGCCGCGACAGGAAGCAAGAAGCATGACGCCGTGTCCGGGGCCGCCGCCCCGGCATCCTCTCGACCGGCTAGAAGACGAACCCCCAGCCGGAGTGCAGCACGGCCACTCATGCCGGCCACACGGCATAGATCGACACTAAGATAGAGTGATAGTAATTGACATATTGTAAACCTTGAGAAGAAACTATTAAGAAATCTTTACGTGGCTGTGTTAATTCCATTGATAGATCGACGGGCTTGTCACACCTCTGAAGTTATGCTGGAGTAATGATTCTGCAACAAATACAACACATGTGCTTATTTATAGATGGAATACAAACGTAAGAAGGTTAAACTTTGACAACAACTAGACAAACCAGCAATGAACTATTCTGAATTGGAATCGAACACAATCAAAAAATACATATAGCGATGTTACTAATTCCGGCCAAAATTCAACCAGGTAATTCAATCCACACGGGCGGTAACCTGAAAACCAACCATCATTTTAACTAGGACGGATCCCGGAAAGAGCAAAAAAATATATACATAAGTGGATAACGAGGGCTTACTGCGTTTGAGAAGCGTCCATGTACGGCGATCCAGCGAGGTTGCACAAATATCTTAGGAAAAAGTGATGAACGGATCTAGCCAACGGAAACAGAGAGAAGAAACTGTAAGGGGAAAAGGAGAAAATCAAACCCTGAATAACCAGACCTCCTTAGTGCTCAAACTCACCGTCCACACCTCCTCGAGAGATATTCGCACAAATCCAGCAGGGGCTCACCGGCCGCTGCCGGAGTTGTCCGCCACTCTCCTTGAACGCGGTTGCATCATGTTTGTCGACGGGATCTGGGAGATCGGAGAGGCGGCTGAAGTAGATCACGATAAGAGACGAGAGCAGATGAGAAGTTTACGCCAAGGGAATAGATATTTTTAGGGGAGGCAAAAGAATAAAGATGGGAAGAGAAAAACTGATCGTGTAAGAGGCGAGCTATCAGATGCAACTTCCCCACGAAATATAGCCCGCGCGTTACAAGACTTAGTGCCAAAACAAAAAGTTGTGCGCGCAGAGTAGACCAATTATTTCCGTGTGCAACGGATGGATCTGCAACGGCCTATATGTGTATCTACATTAATTTTGGACAACACATATGAACAACGTTGCAAAGTACGTGTAGCTATAGAATGGTTCTCCTTGTAGTGAAACTCCCGTTTCGGAAGAACCGGATGGAATCTTGTGTTGATTTGGGGTAGACTTTGGTTTCTCACCTTCCTATGGCCTAACCTAACACAACCAAGCAAAAAAGTCCACTGGCCTACCCCTTTCGACGCACGTCTATGGGGGTAGACGAAAACGTTAGGGTTTTCCCAGCGGATTCGGGGTTTCGCCGAAGCGGGGCCCCGGAGCGTCGGAACCCCACTAGAACCTAGGTTGTGCCATACCATATGTATACAAGTGTGTTGTGTGTTGTAAATGTGCAATATCCTACTCCGGGGTGTGACCGGCTTCACCGGCTTCACTTTCTCTCTAGTGAGTTTCTGCACTTGGAGATAGATATGCGGGTCCCACCGGACTACGGTTTCAATAAAACCGGATAGCTAGAGTGCTGGAATCACTCAAAAATTTGCGTGTGGTCATACGATATAATAAAATAAATTATAATAAAACTCTACAAATTTATAATGTAATAAATTCTAATGGTTTACAATATTAAAATTAAATAATATGAAAAAAAGAAAAAAGACAACGCCGACGGCTTTGCCGTCGGCGTAGGTCAAAGCCGTCGGCGTATGTCCACCTTATCTTCTAAGCCATCGCAGCCACCCGCATCTTATCCACTCTCCGACCCCGCACCTTCGCACGCCCCACCCGTCCTCCTCCGCCGGCCGCCGCCTCTAGCCGTCCTCCCCTGACACCCGGCCGCGCCACCCGTCCTCCTCCGCCGCCGGCCGCCGCACCCGTCCTCCTCCGCCATCGCCACCTCTAGCCGTCCGACCCCGACCTCGCCGCCGCCGCCGCCTCTAGCCGTCCGACCCCGACCTCGCCGCGGCGCTCCAACCCCGAGCTCGCCGCGCCTCCCCCGACCTCGCCGCCAGGTACTCCCCGCCCCCTCCCCTATTTTCTACGTATTTTAGATTTAGGGATTTTAGGAGTAGGATTTTAGGGATTTTAGGAGTAGAAATTATAGATGGAAATTATAGGATTTTAGGGATTTTAGGAGTAGGATTTTAGGGATTTTAGATTTAGGGATTTTAGGAGTAGAAATTATCCACTGTAAATGTAGTATTGTCCATTGTAAATTAGATTTTGTTCATCAAAATCCATGTTATAATAATTGTTCATTTAGTACAAAAGAATGTTGTATTTAGGGAAGTGTTGGATGGGTCTTATTATCTTAATGCGGGATGGTTTGGTGTTAGGTTTACTAAATTGTGAACATTTTCAAAGAAATAACCAGTAACAAAGTTTTTGCTCCCATAATAATGATTAATAACGCAACACATGCAAATAGAAATTATAGATGGAAATTTTGTGGTAGAAAATAGAAAATAACAAAATGATTTAGGGATAGATGTAGCAAATAAAATGTTGTTGAAAATAGAAAATAACAAAATGATTTTAGGGATAGATGTAGCAAATAAAATGTTGTTGACAATTATTTTTCATATATTCATTTCATATATGACTAACCCCTGTATCAAATGCTTTTACTTAACTAAGTATCATGTCGGAGCCGGAGCGAAAGTTTCGTGGTGTTCATCGGAGACACACGAAGATCCCGACTTGGGCAGCTCAGATCACAGTGGATCACAGGAAGATCCAGCTTGGTACTTTCAGGTGCCCGTGGCAGGCGGCCCGCGCCTACGACTGCGCGGCGGTCCAGCACTTTGGGGCGAGAGCGATCCTCAACTTTGAGGATGAGCGGAGCGTGGCGCATATGTTAGCGCCAGATGGCATGAGGATCGCGACGAAGGCCGAGGAGAGGGAGCACCGGCAGGCAGAGAGGCTGCTCAGGGCGCGCCACCAGCGCGAGGAGGATGACCCCTTGGTCAAGGATCTCCTCCTTGATCCCCAGGTGATGGCGGTCCAGTACCAGGTCTTCAGCGAGAGCCGGCAGCAGCGCGGGCAGGGCGAGGCCGGCCCCTCCGGCACGCAGCAGCAGGGCGAGGACTCTAGCAGCAGCCTGTCCTCTTGTTGGGCCCGCTTGGACGACGTCACTGACACCGGCGCGAGTCGAGTTTAGGATGTCTATCATCCTACCTGTCGTACTACTAGACTTATCTTGCTACCTGTTGTACTGCTAGACTTATCATACATGCTACCTATGTATTATTGTGCTACTTGTCTATATGTGTTATGTTTAGCTAATATGGTTACATCGTTCTATGGTTTATTCTGTTTTATGTTTAATTATTAGGTAAAATGGAGGGATATTTGCTTATATATTTCGATTGTTTGTACTTTTTAGATGACGTAGCTTCCCGCCAGCCAGCACCGTCGGTCCCGCGCGTCGTCGCGGCTTCTCCAGCTGAGGAGGGGCCGCCTCGGTGCCCTTTGTTTTGTCGCCCTCTTCCGGAGCACGTCCTCGACCTTCTCCGGCCACCGATCACGCTTCGAGGGTATAAATCTTTCGCCTCTCTTGCTGCATAGGTTTATTTTGGTCTAGATCACCAAGTCAGTCGCGTAACCCGAGTCAGATCCCATCCGGAAGGGTTACAAATTTATAAATATGCAGGATTGTCCATCTTTGCATATTTATAACCGTAACACTTCCGGGTTGTCCTGTTGGACAGTCCGAGTACGTGTAGATCGGGTCGTGTTCCACGTTCTACCCCTTCCTGAGACGGAATTTCGGCAGCACCTCCCTGTTGTTCTTCGGATGCACACCCTCTCGGCTTGACAAGCTCGAGACGTGTATTCTGAAGAACAGCGGGGAGGTGCTGCCGAAATTCCGTCTCGGGTCGGGGTAGAACATGGGACACGACTCGATCTACACGTACTCGGGCGGGATAGGCCCCTACCTATTAGAAGTGTATGTGAACCCTTGCATGTTGTAAAAGATAAAATTTGGCCGTAATAAAATGGTGACATTGCATGCAAGAAAATAAAAATATGATGCATTTAATTTCATGTTATTATTATTTGGCTCACAGTAAAGCAGCAGAGGATGGCAGATAATGGGTGGATGTACAGTGGCCGAACTAGTTTGGTTGACAAAACAGATGAGTGGGTATGGAAGACGCATTTGTTAGTGAAGGAGTTAGCGCGTAAGGGTTCAGAGTCAGGCGCTCGTGGACAGTGCCCTTGCCCTCGTTGCAAGTTTCGTACACGTCAGGGAAAGGATGATATGATTAAACACCTCTTCTCTCGTGGGTATATGCCGAACTTCGTGACGACAGTCAACTTTGATGAGTACGAGCGCGAGAGTGGCAGGGTGATGCGGCAGCGGATCAATGGCAATGAAGATGATGGGATTAGAAACTGGCTAGATGATCTCCGTGCTGGCGACATGCCAGATTCGCCACCATCACAGGAGGAACCGGAGGAACCTCCAGAACCGGAGGAACCGCGTGAACCGGAGGAACCGCGTCAACCAGAGGACCCAGAGCCAACCGCGAAGGCCTTCTTTGATATGATGGCCTCGTCTCAGAGGCCTCTGTACGAGGGTGCAAAAGTTTCTCAGCTCGATGCCATCTCGCAAGCACTAGCCAACAAGCTCCAGTATGGCAGCACCCGTTCATGCTTTGAAGCGCATCTGCAAACAACTGGTAACCTGTTGCCTGAAGGGCATTGTCTGCCTCAAAGCATGTACGAAACGAAGAAAATCCTGCGAGATCTCAGCATGGATTATCAGAAGATAGATTGTTGTCCAAAAGGATGCCTTTTGTTTTGGAAACAGTTTGCCAATGACAAGTACTGTATCTTGTGTAAGGCCTCTAGGTATCATGTGGTAAAAGGACCGATGGTACGAAGACGCAGTCAAATGTCGCCGTTAAGATTCTTCGTTACCTCCCATTCATACAAAGAATCAAGCGGCTTTACATGAACAAAGAGTCTGCCACACAGATGCAATGGCACAAAACGGGGAAGAGATACAAGGATGAGCACGACCGGGAATTGATGGGACATCCATCTGATGGTACGGCATGGAAGAACTTTGATGCGAACCACCCCGATGAGGCAGCAGATGCTCGAAACGTGAGAATCGCGATAGCAACCGATGGATTCAATCCATATGGTTTGTCGACTACCTCGTACAGCTGCTGGCCCGTGTTTGTTATTCCGCTCAATCTCCCTCCTGGAGCCCTAATGCAAAGAAGACCATATTCCTCTCGCTGATCATTCCAGGTCCTGAATATCCGGGGAAGAATTTAAGTGTGTACATGCAGCCAATTGTGGATGATCTGAACCACTCTTGGCACCACGGGACGTTGACATATGATCGTGCATCGAAGACAAACTTCTTGATGAAAGTTTGGTATCACAATTCCATGCATGACATGCCCGGGTACGCCCTATTCTGCGGATGGTGTACAGCTGGTAAGTGGCCATGCCCAGTGTGCAGGAACCGACTTGAGTTCATGTGGCTAACGGCGGGACGGAAGTATTCCGCGTTTGACACACATCGAAAGTTCCTCAAAAGAGGGCATCGTTTAGAGAAGACAAAAAGAACTTCAAGAAGGGCAGAGTTGAGCGTGAAGAAAAAGCGATACCAACTTTCGATGGTGCAGCTGTTGACGCCGAGCTAAGTGCTCTCGTGCCTGCCCAGGGAAAAGGCCCACGATATGTGGGATATGGTGTGGCGCACAACTGGACTCACGTGGCAGGCTTGACGCAACTCGAATATTACAAGGACCTCGAACTTCCCCATAGCATCGATGTGATGCACACCGAAAAGAATGTTGGAGAGTCCCTCTTTCACACAGTCCTGAACATTCCTGAAGTCGAAGGATAATGTTAAGGCTAGAGTTGATGTTAAGAAGCTCTGTGATAGGGAGAGAATGCACATGAAGCCTCCTGAAGGCCGTCAAAAGAACTGGTTCAAGCCGCATGCTGACTTCTGCCTTAATAGTATGCAAAGTCTGAGGCATTCCATTGGCTCAAATTCGTCGTGATGTTCCCTGATGGCTATTGTTCGAATATAAGTAAGGGAGTCAATATACAATCGGAAAAGTCACCGGGCTCAAGAGTCACGACTATCATATATGGATTGAGCGGCTGCTACCGGTGATGGTTCGAGGGTATCTCCCCGACAGTGTCTGGCGAGTGCTCGCGGAGTTGAGCCATTTCTTCCGCACGCTCTGTGCTAAGCAAGTATGTCCCCTGATTATTCAGAAGCTGCATGAACTAGTGCCGGAGTTGCTGTGCAACTTAGAGACGATATTTCCGCCAGGCTTCTTTACTCCGATGGCACATCTTGTTGTGCATCTTGCGAATGAGGTACTCTTGGGTGGACCGGTGCAGTTTCGTTGGCAGTTTTGTATTGAGAGAGAGTTTAAGTATATTCGAACCAAATGTGGAAACAAAAATAAGATTGAGTCATCATAGCCGAGGCAACTATCCTCAGGAGATGGCAGACGCCAGGCTAACGTACTACCCCGATGATGTTCCCACTATGCATAACCAGGCCTCTCGGTACAATGTCGACGAGCCCAAGCGAGACCCCAAGCTCGTCCTCTTCCAGTGTCCCGGTGGCAAGAGCGGTGGCCCAACAAGGTATAACTTGACCAATGATGAGCTGGAGTGCATAATGCTCTATGTGCTTATGAACATGAAGGAAGTGACCCACGACGAGCAGGGAGAAGAGGGCAGTTTCCTTAGGTAAAATGGGGAACAAATTACTTTGCAACTACTACATGATTTCGTTCTAATACGTATTTTCTCCTTTTAGTCAATTCACGGATGAAATGTGGTCGGGAACATCAGATGGACCCAATGAAGCCGCGTTGGACACTCTTTTGAAAGAGCCTGCCCCCGGAAAGAAAAAATTCACGGTTTGGTTCAGGGAAAAGGTAATTTCAAACCTGTCCCTTCTACCTTGCAATTCGTGTCTTATCCCTCTTACTAATGCACAAAACAATTTGTACTTGTAGGGAGCTGATGCCAACGTTGTGATGTCAGATGAGTTGAGATGTGTCTCCCAAGGTTGTAACCGTAGAGTCGAGAAGTATGAGAAGTATGATGTGAATGGGTACCGCTTCCATACAGAGCATCACCAGAACAGTCGGCCTAATGCAAAGACTATAAATACCGGGGTCTTCACCAAAGGAGCCGGTAATTATGATTACTACGGAAGGTTACAGAACGTATATGAGCTGACGTTCAATAACACGAACATATCACTCAAGCTTGTTGTGTTCAAATGCCACTGGTTCGACCCTGAGCATGGAACCAAAAGTACCCCTTCCATTGGGTTAGTTGAAGTTAAGCCTTCAACCACCTACATGGATCCGATGTCTTTGTTGTGGCTCACCAAGCCTTTCAAGTTTATTATTTGCCCTACCCATGCAAGAAAGAGGGACTCATTGGTTGGGAAGTCGTGTTCCATGTATCGCCACGTGGTAAGCTACCCATGCCCTCCGAAGACGATTACAACAACATTGACCCTAAAACATACGAGGGGATTTTCTATCAAGAGGAACAAACCTTTGGGGACTTTGGCATACAAGGTCTTGAGGACCGCGAGGACAATGCACAAACAGGTGGTGACGTAGTGGTGAATCTAAAGGATATAGATATGCTCAACAAGTTACAGAGTGATAGTGATGACGATGATGAGCCTCCATCGTGCGAGGAGGTTCCAATATACAACACTCGTGATAGTGATGTTGATAGTGATGATGAGAACCCAGGACTTAACTATGAGAGTGATGATTAGGGGTGAGGGTCTTTTATGTCCTTTTGCGTACTATTTACTTTTCAACATGCTTAGTCTTTCAACATGCTTCTTTTAATTGCATTACGTCTTTATTCTTATTTACTACATTTTTCAACATGCTTAAAAGTTTATCCTTTCTCAATGCAGGTGATTGACCAAGATGAGCCAAGGCAAGGAATCATCGGCCTCGGGCTCTCGGGAGGTGTAGGATGTGTTCGGGTGTAGCGTGTGTGAATTCGAACTTGTTTGGAGTTTGTATGAATGCTTGGATGAATTTGAATCATGTTTGTGTCATTTGGATATGTATGTGATGTTTTATTTGATGTTTCTGTGATGTTTTATAATTTGTGCAATTTTAATTGTATTTAAAATGCGCCAGAAACCAGCAGCAAAAAGTTTCAGAAACTGAAAATATGGTCAAGTTGCCGTCGGCGTAGGATGCTGTGGGACGCACAGGATGGCGCCACGTCGACGCTGGAGGACCATATGGTCATACCTACGCCGACGGCAATGCCGTCGGCGTCAGGCTCCTCCCAGACGCACCAGATCAGCACACGTGGACCTAGGCCGACGGCACTGCCGTCGGCGTATAGGTGGAGCAGACGGAGACGTTCGACGTCCGTTTTGTGGGACCCACTGAGGCGTCGCCGACGGCGACGGATACGCCGACGGCATTTTGCGTACGCCGACGCCGATACGCCGACGGACGCCGACGGCGATCGTTGCTACGCCGACGGCGGACCGCCGTCGGCGTTTTGACGCTTTCCCGTAGTGTATGAACTTACTTAACTTTAGTTAATTTCCAAGATTTGAGACAATTAGTACTAGTTGCTGCAGCTATCTACTGACAAGTAGTACTAGTTGCTGGCAGCTATTTAGTTGCTGTAGTAGTATAGTCTTATGATCATGAAACTCTAGATGATCTGGCCATATGGGACATGCATGCTTTGTTCTGGTAATTGTTGATTGAGCTTATTAACCATGTAAGGGAGTGTGTACATACTCTGGAACTTTGAAAGTAGTTCTAATTTCTACTTATCAAGAAAATCAGTGAAAACGGATGCTACGCTGCACGGCTGAACATGCTAGTGCTACTAAACAGGGCCCTTGATAAAAAAAAAATAACGTTCAAGAGCCTTCACTATATTGAAGCAGTCTATTAGTGGATCAGTCCCACGGGAAGGCAGAGTTTTCTCTGATTTCATTGGAATATGCTGAGAATTGGAAGTTTTGTTTTTTCTTCATATATGTTTGCCTTTAGCGCAAACAATTTGTTTCCCGACTAGTGCTAACAATTTTCTAAACATATTAACCTTGTCAAATTCACACATGAAAAGACTATATGATGTGCTATTCTTTCTAGTACCTGGTTCAGGTGTGTGCAAGAATCAATGAAGCAGCTGAATCTTGGGGCTCCTACTTGTACTCGAAATCTACCTCCCTCTATGTATTCCAATATATACCCATTAGGGTCACCATAATAAAACAACAAATATTACGGATTCATCTATTTTAACAGATTGTTCATATTTAAAGTGAGATAAGTTAAGAGTTGTCCGGTTTTGTGAGCTTATTCTCTTATTTGGGCTTTGTGCAATTACATGAGCTTGAGAATAATTTGTGTAACTTTACTGATTTAGCTAGTGGGCTTTAGAAATGTAAGTAGTGTTGTTCAAATGGCTTTGCAAATTCAGTTGTGTGAGCTTTATTGTTGACTATAATTATTAGAACATTTCTTAGCTGAATCTAAAGGAATTAGTTGATATTCAATTGCTTTGTGCATGCAAGAGAAATCTGTTAACAAGGTAGCTAATCTTGTCACCAAACTGCTTTTACATAACAGGAAGCTTTTGAATTCCACACCATTTTATTTACTAGAGAAGTTGCTAATACATATACTGATATGGGAGCTTCCAATCTCAATGATGATCATGCATAGTACTTCTATGCAAATCTGAGAGAAATACTTCTCCAAATCCACTTGGTTGCATTCCTTCCTCTCTCTTGCTTTCTTTGTCTTGCAGGAATAAAATTGGGAAGATTGGGAGATATATAAGAAGATCAAGATGATCAAGATAATGATGAGAAGATCAAGATTTAGTTTAGGATTCTTTTTTATTCATTTGTAATGTTCTTTTCATTTGGATGAGATGTGTACATATTCTATAAATGTTGTAGCATGATTTATTATTTCAACTTCAACTTGTGAAGTTTGTATAAATGTCCCATTTGTAATAAGTGTATCATATTGTATTTTGGACATTTGTATTTGGAATTTGAGATGAGTGTAATGATAAGAGAACATATGACTGAAATTAGGACTTGGTGTATTTGAATTGTGATATGATCAAGTATGTGTTAATGTGATGAATAGAGATGAGATGATAATAGATGTATATCGGATTTGTATGATCATATAGATGAAATTATGTGTGTGTCTTTTGTTTCATGAAATTATATCTTGTCATGTTATAAATTGTGAGTGGAAGTGTTGATAATTAGGAAAGGTCATGTCCAATTTTTGGAATGCCTCGACAAATGATCCTAGTTTCTAGTCGGTTAAAAAGATCATGTCAAAGTTTATCGCACTCAACATGATGATCTAAACCCTAACTCATCGAGTCGAGAGAAACATCGATCATTTTGCATCGTTTAATTTAACGCGCCAAAATTTCCCGCATTTTCATATGCATGATATGCAAATGCACATATTCTATTTCTACCCTTCCGACTCTCTAAACTGTGGGGTATTACACAATACTCTCCTTTTAGTTACTATATTAATCAAACATGAAGTCTATGGCATGTATAAAATTTGGAGTAAATGTATGCCTTTTCTCAGACTTCTAGGAATCAATCTGAGTTTCAAAAAACCTTACAACAACCCAGCTAAACCATTGTAAAGTAATTGTGGGGCTTTTGTTTTTCTAGTGACCGAACTTATGGTAACCTAGCGCATTAGCGGTAGCTATATACGACCGATGCCTATGTCACCAATTTATTTAGAAGTGACCAATTTTGTCCTTTCGGTTACTATATTATCTCAATAGATGTGCACGCCACGTATAATATTTGGAGTAAATATAAGTATTATTTACAGGCTGGATTCATACAGTATCCATGCGTGTCTCTCCCTTTGGCTATTGTTAATCTAACACAATCACATAATGTTCAATCCAAATGGCAGGGAATTTAATTATATCAGATCGTGAGTGATATAGCCCGTGACCGATAAGTCCTAATTTTGCGTGTGTATCCGATTGTACCCCGAGTAGGCGTCAAGGAGACACGCCAAGTTTGATCCAGCCATTGAATTGATAATTTGATCTATCGCGGTAAGGGGAAGGAATCTTCTGGACATGCCCTATTTAAGCTCGTGAAGTCGATACAGAGAGACTTTCTCGTTTTTTTTCTAAGCAATAACCGAATCCTCAATCTATGTGGATCAAAGTTGATTTGTCTCCTTGACGGTAGGTCGGATCTGCCTCCTTGTCCCTATAGCGGGTCCTGATGAGGCTATGTTGACATGTGTTCGCTAGGCAGAATAACAACAATGGGAAGGGAAGGAAACAAATGCGAGGGCATCATATACAATGGGAAGGGAAATAATGCTAATAATGAATACACCCAGAAATTTTCATGTTCAGATCAGAATATATTTCGAATGTGAAAAAGGCGTAACGTTACACAAAAGATCACTGCGTGCAGCAAAAATTTAGTTCTATATAGTACAGTAAACTGACCACTGAGAGCAAACCATCCAACAAACTAGAACAATTAGATACTCTTATGGAAAGCCTGCAACATAATCCACAAATTATATTAAGAGAATAATTCTAAATTATGAACTGATCAACCAAGAATCTGAGGTAAAGATTAGAGTTTTAAGGAATCAGCTAGAGCACTTCCTCTAGCTGAACCTATTGACAGAATTCAGAACAACAAAAGCTAGGATTAAATTAGGTTCATGCAGAGAGGGAGCTAGCAAACTGCAGATTGAGTCGGTGCTCCAAGTCAGGAAAATTGATGCTTGAAAAGTATCTTTTGCCCTAGTCATAAATGGACTACAGCCCTAGCTAGTCATCCATGGACTACAGGTGGGAATAAACAACCACATCCAACCAATCATTTTAGGTAGTGCAAGCAAATACAGGAAAAACAAAAGAAGAGTTATTTCTAAACATCGAAACATCGCAGTGTTCTTTGATCCTTTCCTTAAACCTGAAATATAGCGTATTGGTTAAGAAAGAAAATAGTGCATTGCCTAACAGTACTTGTCCTTGGATTCAGTTCTACATGGCCTAAATTCAGATAACTCTTGAAATACTTTTCACAGTACATAAAAAATAGATCCGGATACAATAAATTGTCCTTTGGCTTAACAATGTGATGAGTAAAGACACATTTACAATATTCATATGCATAAAAAGTAGTTACCAATGGAGAACACCATAGTCTCTACCTATGCATTTAAAATGATACATCTCACAGGAGCAGCAACCACATCAACTCATTTTTGCTAAGCTTGTATTTTATAGGAATCTTAATAATGCGAGGGCATCATATACAATGCTAGCAAGGTGGCCCTCGCAAATGCGCGGGCAACGTCTTTAGGGTATCGAATCCACTCATGAGATAAATTATTGTGTCATAGATAACGAAAACATAAAGTTATAAGTCAAAAGTTTTTCTAGCTGCCACAAAACATATTTGAGGTGGAGCATCACATGTGAGAGAAATATTTTTAATCATTTTAATGCATGAAAAGTATACTTTGAAACTTCCAAAAAATACCATGTCATACATCCAAAATTTCTGATTAGTGTTTTGAAATTGGTTGACAAACATAGGCTTAGTCAAATATATTTCTATTATGCATGGAAAATGATACTCTTCTCTTTTCACTGAAAATGCTTGATAATTTTGTGTTTCCCTCTGTTTTATTTCACTCTCACCTTGTCTAGCATATCCTATACTTCAGCTGCATTAGTCTATTCTCCCGCTCAATTAGATTTCTCGTGTAACTTAACATGGATATGACATCACACGTGATATACTTAGGCATTTTAACCGTCATCAACGTGAGGTTTTTTTCATAGGAGTATAGGACATACTCAAAGAGATTTTGATTTAAAATTTATGTGACCTAGGAAAGAAATTCCCTAAGATTTTTATCATGAAGATCAAATAATATCTTAAGGAAATATCCCAAAGAACTAAATTTTAGAGAGAAAAAAAAGCTATCTATGTTTTTTTATATATTGAAGAGAATAAGTGATGGATGGATTTTTCTGACAAAAACCAAGTTTATTTGTATTGACATTTCTACGGTGTATATGTACACATCATTCATGTGGTTGATCTTTTCTTCCATTCGAGACCAGTGGTTCTAATATGATATGAAACATAGTGCCATGTCGAACAAAGTCAATATTAATACAAAAAAAATGTTTTCCTTTTGAAACTAACTCATATGGCTAGAAAGACAACACCTTCCTTCTTTATCCTATCGGCTATGTGAGGTTAGGCCACATTTGGTACTCTTGATTGCAATATCACGAAGAAAGAAACAAAGTTTTAACGAAATTATCATTTATAGCCTATAAGCCTTCAGTTATGGAAATCATCGGTCCTCATGTACTTATCCATTGATTCATGGCAAGGTACCTCACCAATCCTCTAGAGTATGTATATGATCAGGGTAAATGCTACATTGTGATGTCTTGTATCCATTAAATTTGTGAAGTTTGAATGTTGTATTGGGTAGAAATTATCATCTATAGCTTGGTGTTTTAATCTATATGGTAACTTTTGAATTCTCTCTTTTTATTACGTGCCGAAAGATCCCCATCTGTGAAATTTATAGTTAAGACTATCTTTTTTCATTGTTTTTTGATTGTATTGGGAAGAAATTTGTTTATTTAGATTGCTAATAATGAATAACTCATTGTTCATTATTATTAAAAGGTGTTAACGTATTCAATACATCAACAATGGGAAGGGAAATAACGTAACGGTTTTTTATTCTATCTTTTCTTTTAACGTTTTTTCTGCGTTTCCGTTTCTTTTTCTTCACTTTTATGATTCTGAAAAATGTGTGTTTAACGTTTGATTGTTAAAAATTTCATAATTTGAAAAAAACTAAGATAAAAATTGTTCAAAATCAAAAGTTTAGATTAAAAAAATAGAACTATAAAATGTATAATTTTTTTAAAATGTTTAGTTTAAATTATTCGAATTTATATAATATTTAATTTAGAATTATATTCAGATTTCAGAAAATGTTCAAACTAAAAATTGTTTCTATTATAAATTGTTTGTTTTAAAAAATATAGATTTTGGAAAAGATATGGATTTGTCAAAGTTGGTTAGATTCGAAACTTGTTCAGATTAAGAACAATCACTCGAAAAAGTCAAATTTAATGCATCCCATGAAGCATTGTTAGGTGGCGGGAGCCTAAAGTGCTGTTGCAGGACGGCATATACGATCTCCCGCATTTTCGCCATTTTGCAAGCGTAGACCAAAACTAGGTAGAAAATTTATGAACAATAATAACAGGGTGTCGTGGAGGGCCTTTGTTGAAACACGTGCCGTTAACCACTAAAACTATTTGTCTGACAGAAGCTGTAAAATTCACATTCCGTGTTTTTAGAATTGTTTGACACTTAACTTAAGATTCGTGCGACCTTTATTTCCTTCCGCGGTTCGTTCCACCACAAACCGAAGTGGAATTGTGGAAAAGAGAGTGAGGGTCCGGCCGGTCGTAGCACGATCTAGCAGCTCGCGGGCCAAACGTGGCTAGCTGATCGACACGAAGCTATGGCTCAGCTCCGTTTCCGGGAAGCATCACGGGCACCGTCGAGCTTAGGGCAGTATCGACTGGATCGGAATGGCAAAAGTGTCAGGCAGAGCACGACGATTGACGCGGCCACTTGCTACGTATACCTAGCTTTGGTGGTCATGGCCCCATGCATGCAACTCCATTTCCATTCCGGTGCAAGAGTCCATGTCATGGTAATAATATACCAGCACTATATGCTGTGGAAAAACGTCGAGTAAATGAAGATGGAATTTTATCTAAGAGAGAATTAAGATCGATTACCCTGCATGTATAGTTTTATCTCAGGGAATGCAAGCAGCAAGCTAGGTACTCCGACAGTCTCAGTTCCTCTCTCTCTCCCTCTCTCCACCGGCCCGACCTCGTTTTCTCCTCTCCAGTTCTTCCACTGCTCTTCCTCGAGCAGACTCCAAGCTAGACCTTTTCACTTCTCAAGTTTCTTTCTCGCCGCACGCGTGCTAGAGATCAATAATGGAGCAGCTGGATCTTGGGTTCGCCGGCATCTGCCACGAAACCCACCGGGTGCTCCTGCTCCCAGACAACTGCGCCTCCCAGACAAGGGTGCCCGGGGCGCCGCCATTCTCTCCGCGCTCTTGCTCGCGCACATCGCCGCCAACTGCGCCTTCTTCTCCCTCCTGGAAGCCTACTACTACGAGGCACGAGCTCGTCCCTGCGGTCAGCTTCGCCTACAGGCTCTATACGGTCTTCCACCTCCTGCTCCCGCTCATCTGCGCTGCGGCGTTCGTGCTCCACGTCTACTCCGCCGACAGCGGCTCCAGCGCCTTGGACGTCCTCCTCCTGAACCTTCCACGTACGCCACTCAAGCGGCTCGGCAGCAAGGTCCTCCACGTGATCTCCCTTGCCATATCCAACATCATCTTCACCAGCGCCGCCTGCCTCGTGCTCGTGCTCCTAAACTCTTCCAACGAGGTCGTCACCTTGCCGCTGCGGGTAATCGGCGGCGCCGTGTGCCTCGCCAGCGCGGCGTACGCCTCCGTGGTGCTACATATCGCTTGCACGGTGACGTTGCTCGAGAGAGGCAACCCTATCAGCGACCTGCGCAAGAGCCGCGCGCTCCTCGCCGGGAAGTTCTGGGCGGCGGCAGCTGTCTTCGTCCCGCTCGACGGCTGCTTCGTGGCTCTGCAGGTGTCCCCTGCTGTTGCTTACGACTGAAGGAGCGCGGGGCTTCGGACGCAGGTTCCAGGTGGCCGCAGGGACGGCCATGGCCTTGGCTTTGTCGGCGGTGGTGGTTGTGACGCTGGCGGCGCAGCCGGTCGTGTACTTGGTGTGCAAGAACCACCACCGCGTGGTCGTCGACAACGGCGTGAAGCTGCAGGCGGTAGCAGATCACTGAAACTGCGCAGTGTCACCCCTGCAGGCTAGTCCTACGAACGGCTGTTCTACCTGTGCTGGTTATGACTTGCGTAACTTTAGTTAATTTACAAGAAGATTTGAGACAATTAGTACTAGTTGCTGCAGCTATCTACAGGCAGCACAGTTGTTATATATTGGTAGTCTTATGATTATGGAACTCTAGATGATCTGGGACATGCATGTCATTTGTTGATCGAGCTTATTACCTAAAATTAGAAAAGAGATGATGTAAGAGTTGGTCCCAAAAGTTAGATTTCTATGAGCCTCATATACCTTTCCGGAGCCAATAGCCTAAATCACATCCTGGCACACCGTACAATTTAAGTAAAAACCTTCAAAGTTGTGTTTGCAACGCATACAACTCCTACCTATGAATTTCATCTTCGGCACTTTATCCTCTTATACGGATCTGTAGGTTTTAAATTACATCTCTTATCATTCTCTTCAGTCAAAAAATGTTGTTGTTTATTTTACCCCAAATGCTAAAGAATGCACGGGTGCTATTTCGTCTCGTCGAGCAATTGATTGATGGCCGTCCGATCCTTCCCAGACGCTCCGATCTGAGTCCATGCGCGCGTGCCGTTCCGACCAGAAACCACCTGGGTCCCGCGCACACGTGACATGGGGAGACCGCTCTTTCATCTCATCCCGGCCAATTCATTCCCCATCCCGACTAATTAACCAGGGATTTTCCTCCGGCGATTCGCGAAATCCGGCGACGCCGAGGATTGCGGCGAGCTCGGCCCTGACCGCGAGGAGCCTGGCGCGGGTTTGCGAGATCAGTGAGCCTGGCACGCGAGATCGAGCTCCGCGTGGGGCGGGCGAGCTACCCGGCGGCGAGATGGTTGAGGCGTGCGGGCGAGGAGCTCCTGCCGGAGAGCAAATTCACCCATTCGAGTGCGGCGAGTTCCGTGCCGGAGGAAGAATCCGCGTGCGAGGTCGACGAGCTGCGCGCCGGAGACCAAGCCCTCGCGTGGGATCTGCGTTGACCTTTGCGGGGACTGCCAGCGGCGGTCAGATCGGCGGCGCCATCGACAACAAGAGGTACGCACGGGTCTCTCCTCGGGGGTAGCAAGTTTCAGAGCACAGCACGGATGGGAAAGCAAACAATCCCCGCAGACTTGCATAGCAGTGGAGTTCGTAAATTGCATAGAATGTCTACCAAGCGTGTAGCGAGCAAATTGATGTAGGGAAAGCATCCCATAAGTTGCAGATTAGGAATACTAAGTTGCAGAGCATGAGTGTTTTGCGGCAAGCTGTAGACTAGCAGTAGTATTTCATTGCTAAGTTGAAGAGTACTAACTGTTGAAGACATTTGAGCGAGTGGAATGATTTTTTCAAAAACAGAAACAGCCGCCGCAGACTGCAGTTCACAGATGGCAGCACCTTCCGCCGGATTGGATCATGATAAATATTGATGGGGCTTTCCGTGTGGAGTCTGGAACTGGGGGCTGGAGATGTATTGCGAGAGATCATACACGTGCACCCCTGTTTGCAGCTGCTGGAAGCTTTCATAATGCAGGCAATGCCCTCCGTACTGAAGCCATTGATCTAGCTGATCATAACAGCATTGGATGTCCAATCTTTGCTATGGGTTGTCAGGTCCTTGCAGAATGCAATCACCACCAACAACTATGATGCCGCACCTCTTGGAGCCCTGTTTCGGGAAGTGAAGTTTCTCCTTCAGGTTTCCTTCATCGAATACAAGATTGTTTACATGAATCGTAGTTGTAATAAACCAGCTCATGAGCTGCAGGCACTAGGTGCAGCTGAACCTGTAGGGTACCGTCGTGTGTGGGTAGATGAGTATCCTGTATCTGTAACCAGTGCCATGTCCGGCGATTATGCCGTGCAAGTTTAATAGAATGTGTGCGTTTAAAATAAATAAAAAACTGTGGAAGCTAGGCTACACCCTGATGTTTTTTGCAGAGCAATGACCACTAAGTTGCATGGTAGTAAATCATCCACCCTTCCTCGTGTTTGAGGTGGGGATTTTTCTACAAGCACATAGTTTGCATCAAGTTTGTGTTATATAAACGCTGATTTTGAGATAATTGGGGAACCAAAACTAATTGCACACACACGTTTGAACTTGGTGGTAGCTAGGAAGCAACTCATTGTATACACAAATGCAACTTAGGGATTAAGTTACTTCAGCCACTAGATTAAGTTGATTACATCTTAAAGTTTTGTAACTCAACTTTTTTATTAATGGACTTGGGTTTACTAATCAAGTTGCCTCACCAACATAGTTAAGTTACTTGTGCCATTCTATTGGGTTTCAAATTAGTAGAGTTTCTAGTTAATTTAGTTAAGTTGATTACCCCCAACAATTAAGTTGCTGATACCCTTTAATTAAGTTGTTTACCGCTCGTTCTTATATTTCTGTCTTGTTGCATATCTAGTTAAGTTTTCAAAATAATAGAGTTGCTAGTGAACTTAGTTAAGTTGATTATCCCGGCAATTACGTTGTTGATACCCTTTAATTAAGTTATTTACTGCTTATTCTTATCAAGTTCTGTCTTGCTGCAATATCCATTTTTAGTTTATTTTTCAAATTAGTAGAGTTGCTAGTAAATTTAGCTAAGTTGATTATTCTCGGTAATTAAGTTGCTGATAACATTTAATTAAGCTATTTACCGATCATTCTTATCAAGTTTTGCCTTGCTGCAATTATCCATGTTTAGTTTAGTTTTCAAATTAGTAGATTTGCTAGTCAATTTAGCTAAGTTGACTATTCTCGGCAATTAAGTTGCTGATACCATTTAATTAAGTTGTTTACCGATCATTCTTATCAAGTTTTGTCTTGCTCCAATATCTGTTAAGTTTCAAATTAGTAGAGTTGCTAGTGAATTTATTTAAGTTGATTATTCCTGGCAATTAAGTTGTTTACCGCTCATTCTTATCCATGGTTTTAAAAGCGTCGCCTTGGCGTCGCCTACTCGACGCCTAAGCGTCAGAGCGCCCGGAGACGGCAAAGCGTCCTGCTCGCCTTAGGTTCCTGTCTAAGGCGTCCAGATTGGACGTACGAGGCGTCCAAGGCGTCGCCATAGCGGGGAAGGCGTCGCTCTGGTCAATTCTGGACGCCTTCGACCTCGATGGGCAGCTCTGGCGGGAAACGGAGCGGGAACCAGAAATTGGGCGGGATGGGAAGAAATTGGGGGGCAAATTGGGGGGAAATAGATGGGAGAGAGAGTGGGGAACCCACCTGTGACCAGAATCGATCTGAGAGAGAGAGAGAGAGCTCTCTCCTCTCAGGCGGCCTGCTCCTCTTCCGCCAGATCCGCCGGCCAGCTTCCGCTCTTCTCCACCGGCCTCCCCTTCTTCGGCCAAGCTTCTGGGCCTCTCCTCCCCTGCGCAGCCCTCTCCCAGCAGGGTAACAAGGTACGGGATCCCTCTCTCCCCCATGGCCCCATGGTCTCTTTCCTCTCCGCCCGTGGTGCTCTGTTCTTCTATGTCTCTGTTCTGCTCGTGGTGCCTCGTGGTGTTGTGGTGTTGATGTTGTCTTGCTGTGCTGCCTGCTTGTGGCTAGGCTTTGATAATTGATATAGTAGGTTAGCTTGTGGTGCTGTAGTGCTGTGCATGTGCTTGCCTGCTTGTCCCGATGATCCAATTAAAATAGTTAGCTGCTGGAATTAGGAGGTTAGCTGATTAGCTACATGCCTACATGTTGTGGTTAAACTAATTTATGCATGTCAATCTAAGGCGTCGCCTTGCATTGCGCCTTAAGCGCCTAGGCGGTAAGGCGCCCCCCCACCGCCTTAGGACGCCTTGCCGCATTGAAAACCATGTTCTTATCAAGTTTTGCCTTGCTGCCGTATCCATGTTTAGTTTAGTTTTCAAATTAGTAGAGTTGCTAGTCAATTTAGTTAAGTTGATTATTCCTGGCAATTAAGTTGCTGATAACATTTAGTTAAGTTGTTTACCGCTCATTCTTATCAAGTTTCGTCTTACTGCAATATCCATGTTTAGTTAAGTTTGAAATTAGTAGAGTTGCTATTCAATTTAGTTAAGTTGCTTACCGCTCATTCTTATCCTCGTAGGGGAGAGCCCGTGCGAGATCGCGCGCGGATCTGCGCGTCTGGAAGCGGCCAAAACCATCGCGAGCGTGCGGCGAGCTCTGCGGCTATCTAGGCTGTACGGCGACCTCGGCGGTACGGCGAGAGGTGGCCAGTTCGGAGGCGTCATCGACGGCGAGAGGTACACTCATCTCTTCCTTGGGGTAAGGGGCATGCGGTGGGGTTGGTGGTTTCGGGTGGGATTTTGCTTCAGGACTCAGCAGTCTTAGATGTTGGTTGTGGTTCAGATTTTGTCCACAGCATGAATACTACGTTGCAGAGCACTATGTTGATTCAGGCAAATCACACCACTTAGGTTGCAGAGCAGTTGTTAGTAAGCTGTAACAGCATGATGTACTAAGTTGCAGATCACTGGAGCACTAAGTTGCAGAGACTTAAGTTTGCATAGTACGAGGTTTATGTGTGCATAATATGGGAACTACACCCCCATTAGTTACAGAGTAGTACCATTAAGTTGCAGGGATACGAGTATTTAGTCGCTGGGACGAGACTGCTAAGCTTTTTTCAGTAACTACACGTGCAGGTAGAGCCTGCCATTAAGTTGTATCTCATCCCCACATGCAGGTACTACACGAATAATGATGGTTGCTCTCATCCCCACATACAGGTTTTTGACATGGATGAATCCTGGGAAAAGCAGTAAGGGTTGCAGTGATGGCATTACGCTATATTGGAATATCCGCGAGGAAAAAAATCCGTTTGAATGAACTACTAGGTTGCATATATCATCTGTATTGAGCTATGTAGATATAAGTACGACTTCTTGCTTACTACTTATGCATGGCTTGGTATCTAGTATCTTTGATGTCTCTGCAACTATGGGTTTCAGTTGTAAGTTGTTTATTATAGAGCCTGCCATTAAGTTGTATCCAAACATTGTACTAAGTTGCAGCAACGTGGTACTAGGTTGATTGCACATCAGTTACAACTGCGCAGGATACAACATTGGTTCTGAGCATCAAGTTGCAAAGGAAATGCTATAAAGTTGCTTCCTGGTGCTTAGTAACTTTCTAGTTCCACCATTTTTTGAGCTTTCTTCAAATTGCAGGCAGGCATATTAAGTGGTAGCAGATATAAATGGTACTAAAGTTGCCTTTTTGGGGGGCTAACAAGTTGTGTTTGCATCAAGTACATGTTGCAGATCCATGTCAAAGAGTAGTAGGGTTGTTGAACAACAGGGAGAGCAAGATCATGAATGAACCTAGTATGTTTTTCCCCACTTTGGTGGCTATGATTTCCTTTCTTCCATCTTCAGGTACGTGAAAGCAACTAGCTACAGAAAGAGCAGCAACAAATGGGTTTGACTGTTCTATGTCCAGAAGAAGATGGCCTGTGTGCTTTTTGGAGAAGATCAGGGCAGCAACAGATGGTTGTCTGCCGTATGTCCAAATGGAGAAGATCGGGGCAGCAACAAAATGGTGTCATGTTGCTGGAGAGAGAAGAGCAGCAACAAATGGCATCTGTGTTACTGGAGAGAGTAGAGCAGCAACAATGGCGTTTGTGTGCTGCTGGAGAAGATGGCAGGGAGAGCGAAGGGGCGAAACTGGTGGTGCGTGCTCGTACGGATTTGTGGGAGATCACTCGCACGGCTCCTGGTCCTATTTTTGTCCGTTTCCACTTGGTCGTCTTTTCCCTTCCTTTTTCCGTCGGTGGTGGGGCGTGGCCCGAACTTTCCATATACGGCGCGATTGCTGGGGAGTACTAACCAGCATCCGATTGCTGCCTAGACCTGGCCTTATTTTACTGCCCTCGAACACTTGGGTCTAGTTCTGAGTTACTGTTGGACTTGTTATTTTATACGGGTAGTCTAAGGGTTGTGATGCTTCCCAAGGGCTACTATGAATGTGTTAGTGACTTAAGTGTTACCCAAGATCCTTGCTAAAAAAATTCGAGAACCCCTGGAGGTCTCTGCGCGTCATTGTATTAGGCTTAACAAGAGAGAAAGAGAGTTTTGTAGAGATGGCCATAGGCGAGAGACCCACTCTACCTGCCATCACCACTTTGGGCAATGACACCAGCTTTGATTCAATCTACACCACTCACATGACACATCTACTAGTAGCCCAAGCAATCACTCAGCCACTATGGCATCAACGAGTCAAGCAATTCGCAGTAGCAACTTTGTCAAAAACCCTGATATTCCATTCAATCCAAAGCGACCGGAGTGCGGAGTGTGAGCAGAACAAAGGAGTTAGTCTTCTTATCCTTGGAAAATAGGCGCTCGACGGGGGTTGGCCACCACACATCCAAGTACGGAATGCAGCCCATTCCAAACAGCGGCCGTGAAGGGACATTGCATGGACAGATCATCGATTGTTTCGTCGGCCGAATGGCAAAGGGGCACTGAAGGTGTGGGCTATCATGGCATCGCGTAACACGGCAGACGGGGCACTGAAGTGGGCACGAGTTGTTGTGGGCTTGTGGCATGCATATTCGAACAAATCGTATATGCCGCTCCAAAGCAACTCTTCAGGCTCACACCATATGAAGGAATCCTGCAGCGGGCAACCCAATAAACTTGCTTCCGTTTTTGTGTTTTTGTTCTTTTTAATTTTTCTTTTCGCTCTTTTTCCTTATTTTTTATGATTTTGAAAAACGATTGGTTCTAAAAACATCCGGTTACAAAATTGTTCATAATTTAAAAAGGTTTAGATTTGAAATTTATCAACTTGAAAATGGATTGTCGTAAATTTAAAAATGCAGATTTAATTGTTTTCATAAAATTGTTCAAATTAAAAACATATTTCAAACTTTGAAGTGTCGTTGTGGGTCACATATATATAGGAGCTCCCGCATTTTCGCCATCTTGCAAGTGCAGACGAAACGAGGTAGAAAATTTAAAAACAATAATAACAGGTCTCCATCTAAAGTTTTTTTTTGAATTTATCCATCTAAAGTTTGAAACACGCACAGTTAATAACCACTGAAATTATTAGTATTAAGCAAGCTGTAAAACTCACGTTCCATGCTTTTCGAACTGTTTGATACTTAACTTAAGATTCCCGCCACCTTTCCTTCCACGGTTCCACCACAAAACCGAAATGGAGAAGAGCGTCAAGTCCGGCAGTCGTCGTACGAGCAGCTGGCCGGCCAACCATGGCTAGCTGATCGACACGAAGCGGCCGGCCACCCTCACGTCTCCATCGTTGATACCGTATGCGTGCTAGCTTTGGTGGCAATGGCCTGAAAGCAGATGTATGCCATTCCATTCTGGTGCAAGAATCCATGTCACTCCTCTCGAGAAGTTATTCCACCAGCCGACCATCACCCTAAATTCGTCTATCTCTCTCCACCGGCCTGACCTCCCCTTCCCGTCTCCAGTACTCCACCACTTTCTTGTCACCCTCTTTTCACTTCTCGAGTTCCTTCCTCGCAACGCGCTAGATCAATGGAGCAGCTGAATCTTGGGGCTCCTGGGTTCCGGCATCTGCCGCGAAACCTACCGGGTGCTCCTCCGCGCTATCCCCAACCCCAACGAGGGTGGCCGGGGCGACGCCTTTTTCTTCCTCTACACGCTCTTGCTCGCTTACATCGCCACCAACCGCGCCTTCCTCTCCCTCCTGGACGACGACGGCCACCTCCCTGGAGCGGCCGCCTTCCTCCTGCTCTCGCTCGTCTGCACTGCCGGCTTCCTGTTCCCCTGCCGCGCCACCTCGCTCCACTGCGCCGACGGCGACTCCAACGCCTTCGACCTCGTCCTCCGGAACCTCCCTCGTGCTCCCCTCACGCGGCTCTTCCGCTTGCTCCTCCACGGTTCCCCCTCGCCCAGTCCTACACCATCTTCTACATCGCTATCTGCCTCGTGCGCCTGCTCCTAGACCCTTCCAAGGAGGTCGACACCATACTGATGCGGGTAATCGGCGCCGGCGCGTGCCTTGCCGGCGCGGCGTACGCCTGCGTGGTGCTACATATCGCTTGCGTGGTGTCGATGCTCGAGCGCGGCAACCCTATCAGCGACCTGAGCAGGAGCCGCGCGCTCCTCGTCGGGAAGTTCTGGGCGGCGGCAGCTGTCTTCGTCCCGCTCGACGCCTGCTTCGTGGCTCTGCAGGTGTCTTTGCAGCTGCTTCTAACGACTGAAGGAGCGCGGCGCCTGGGATGCGGGTTCCAGGTGGCCGCGGGGGTGGCCATGTCCGTGGCTCTGTGGGCGGTGGTGGTTGTGACGCTGGCGGCGCAGCCAGTGGTGTACCTGGTATGCAAGAACCACCACCACGAGGTCGTCGACAACGGCGTGAGGCTGCAGGCGCGCGCGGTAGCAGATCCCTGAAACTGCGCAGTGCCCACTGCAGGCCAGTCCCCGGCCGGCAGTTCTACCCAGTAGGCCAGTCCCACGAACGGCAGTTCTACACTTCTACCTACTGCTGGTTATGAGTTTATGACTTGCTTAGTTTTAGTTAATTTCCAAGAAGATTTGAGACGATTAGTAGTGGTTGCTGCAGCTATCTACAGGCAGCACAGTTGATATATTAGTAGTCTTGTGATTATGAAACTCTAGTTGATCTGGAACATATGCATGCTTGTTCTGGTAATTGTTGATCGAGCTTGTTCTGGCAACATTGAGACTAGTTCTAATTTCTACTTGTCATGAAATTCAGTGCAAACGGATGGTACACTGCCAAGCTGAACTTGCTAGTGCTACTAAACACGGCCCCTTGATGATTTATTTTCGGTTCAAGCGCCTTCACTATGTTGAAGCTTAGTGTATCAGTAGGTCACTATCCACGGGAAGGCAGAGTTTTCTCTGATTTCATTGGAAAATATGTTGAGAAGTGAATGTTTTGCTCTTTCTTCATATATGTTACCTCTTTAGCACAAACAATATTTTTCATACTAGTGCTAATAATTTTCTAGAGATATTAACTTTGTCAAATACACACATTCTCCTCAGTCAAAATATTGTTGCTTATTTCGCTTTTCTCGAACACTTGGATGTAGTTCCGAGTACTGTTATAGTTTTTATTTATACTAAACTTTATATACTGGTAGCCTAAGCGTTGTAATGTTTCCTAAGGGGCAAGGGCTACTATGAATGTGTTAGTGTTGCCCGAGATTGTTGCTAACATAAGGTCCAGATGTTTATGTTCAATTAAAGTATCAAACTGTAAAGTTTCAGTATCATATAAGAATTTGGACTTTGGAGCCATCAAAGTATGGGATGCTCATTTCATGATTAGCAATGTATATGCTGGTTGAAATCTATGAGTTGGTATTTTTTCGTATAAGTAGGGCAATTAAGCCACAAGTACCGCTTTTTAGTTAATGCATGAGATTAGAGACTAATACGGTCCATTATTTTAAGGAAATAAAAATGTATACATAGCCCCTTGTACTATCAAGTTATCTGGTTATAATGCTTAACCCATAAGTTGTCTTTGCACCGTCGAACTGCCAAACTGGAGAAATAACCACACATCGAATCTGATGCCAAAGAAAGTTAGTCCCATGTCACTAGCTGATAGACATCCCATCATATGTTTAAATAGCAACCCACGCCAAACTGTCGATACAAACAAATGAACAATGCTGGAAGCACCAAACAACGAAAGCCCACGTCAAACATACAAACCCATAAAAGACGTCGAATTGACTTAAGTTATCGAGAAAAACTTGACGTGTGCCCGAAAGATGTTCATATTTAAAAAATCAATTTTTTGAATTTTGGAAAACGTTGAATTTTAAAAGATGTTCATATTTAAAAAATCAATTTTTTGAAATTTCAGAATTTAAAATATTTAGTTTCGAATGTGTTCAGATTTTAGGAAATGATCAAAATTGAGAACTAATCATTTCTGAAAAAATATCAAATTTGAAAATGTTTTAAATTAAAAACATCAATATACGGTAGTTTTTTTAAAAAAAGGTTAGATTTGACAAATCAGGTTTTAAAAAACGCAAAAAGGAGAAAAAATAACAGTGCCTGTTTCATTGGTCCGCTCTGAAGGGCCCATTAAGCAGAGAGCTTCAGGCGACGTTACGCGGCCTGCCAAGGGCAAACACTATTCATTGACCTGATCGATGATAAGGTGCCGTGATGCGTGTAAAGTCACACGTCCGTTGGGAACCCAAGAGAAGGTATGATGAGTGCAGCAGCAAGTTTTCCCTCAGTATGAAACCAAGGTTATCGAACCAGTAGGAGATCGAAGTTGCTTCGAAGGTGTCAACGGCGTCAGAAAAAGTGTGGTCATGAAGGGAGGTCTGACTCGTCGACTTGGAACCTGCACACAACAATCAAATACTTTGCCCCAACGAAACAGTGAGGGTGTCAATCTCACCGGCTTGCTGAAAACAAAGGATTAGACGTATATTGTGGAAAATGATGTTTGCTTGCAGAGAATGTAAAAGAACAATGATTGCAGTAGGTTGTGTTTCAGATGTAAAAGAATGGACCGGGGTCCACATTCACTAGTAGTGTCTCTCCATAATAAAATACTAACATGCTGGGTAAACAAATTACAGTTGGGCAATTGACACATAGAGAGGGCATAACAATGCACAGACATGTCATGATGATCACTATGAGATTTACTTGGGCATTACGACAAAGTACACAGACCGCCATCCAGCATGCATCTGTGTCTAAATAGTCCACTTCAGGTTAGCATCCGCACCCCTTCAGTATTAAGTTGCAAGCAACAGACAATTGCATTAATATGGTGCATAATGTAAACAACACTAATATCCTTAGACAAAGCATTGTTGTTTTACCCCTAGTAGCAACAGCACATCCACAACCTTAGAACTTTTGTCACTGTCCCAGATTAAATGGAGACATGAACCTACTATCTACATAAATACTCCTCTTGGAGTTACAAGCATAAACTTGGCCAGAGCCTACACTAATAACAGAGAGCATGCAAGATCATAAACAACACATATAAGATAGATCAATAATCAACTTGACATAGTATTCAATATCCATCGGATCCCAACAAACACAACATGTAGTATTACAATAATATGATCTTGATCATGATAGGCAGCTCACAAGATCTAAACATGATGGCACAAAAGGAGAAGACAACCATCTAGCTACTGCTATGGACCCATAGTCCAGGGATGAACTACTCACGCATCACTCCGGAGGCAGGCATGGCGATGTAGAGCCCTCCGGTGATGATTCCCCTCTCTGGCAGGGTGCCGGAGGAGAACTTCTGAACCCCCCGAGTTAGGGTTGACGGCGGCGGCGGCAGAGGATGTTTTCTGGAATAATGGCTCGGTGTTGTAGGGTTTTCACGTCTGGGGGAATTTATAGGCGAAGGGGCAACGTCGGTGGAGGCGCGGGGCCCGCTCCCCATAGGGTGGCGCGACAGTGGGCCCACCCGCGCCGCCGTGTGGGGACGGCGCCTTGCTGCCCCCCTTCGTCCCTCCTTCAGACTTCGTGTACGTGTCGGAAAAATAGGCATCTGGGATTTTGTTTCGTCCGATTCCGAGGATATTTCCAGAACAACTTTTCTGAAACCAAAAACACAGAAAACAGGAACTGGCACTGTGGCATCTTGTTAATAGGTTGTCCCAGAAAATGCATAAAAATGCTATGAAGTGTGAATAAAACATGTAGCTATTGGTATAAAACTAGCATGGAACATAAGAAATTATAGATACGTTGGAGACGTATCATGCCGTGCACCCTTCCCCCCCCCCCCCACATGTATGGGCCTGGCCCGTTAGTCATAGGGAGGCTGTAGGAGACGGCGCAGCCAGGGGAGGGATGGAGACGACGGTGTGGCCAGGGGAGGGAGGCAGACGACGCCCGTACGACTCGTCGCCGAAGGGGACTGTGCGGTTGGCCGTGACGTCGCCGGCCAGACGAGGATGAACCTCACCGTAGCCGGCAACGATGCGCTCACCGCGGCGGCGCTAGTGGAGGTGAGGAATAGACTTGACGGGAAGTGCGGGTGTAGGTGTGGTTGGGGGAGCTCATTGGGTAGGGGTTTAGAGGGAAGTTCGGGGCGACGGCGGACCGGTGGTGGGTCACGGTTGGAGGAGGGCGGGGTGCCGAGGTGGCGTGGGAGGCGGCAGCAAGCGGCATGGCCGGCGTTGGCGGCAAGGGGTCGACGGAGGGGAAGTATAAGAAGGAGTTAAATTCACGAGAGGTCACGGTAGTTGTCCGTATTGTTCGCCACGGTCACCGTACAGCGTTGTACGCTGAATACAGTAACTGAATACGACGGTGGAGCTGAGGACGGTCACCGCGCATTTGTACAGCGATGTATTGGCCTCGCTGGCCCGTTCTGACCCCACCTCTCAGCACAGTTCGCCATACTAGGTGACATGTGTCGTCCAAAACAGGGTTGTTTTTGCAAAAATGTCGCCTTCTTAATCCCTCCGCCGCTCTCAGACGAGAAATTCCCCTTCTTCGCCGCCCCGCTTGTGAACCCTAGCCCTGCGCTGCCCGTGCATCTGCCGCCGGAGCAGTGTCGTGCACTTGGTCGTCGCCATGTCCGCCGTAAGCTCCAGTCAATCTGGACTCCGCCGCCGTCGTGGTCCTCACATTCCCTTGATCTACTGCGCAACCTGTCACCGCGTGGTGCAGAGGAAGTTGTCAACGACGGCTGCGCACAACGGATGGATCTTCTACAGGTGTGATCGCCATGGGGTAAGCTCCTTGACCTCGAATGCGTCTGGATTTTGTACGGATTCGTCTGATTTTGATCTTGAACATTTTCTGAAATTTCTGGATGCATGTTTTACTGAATATTCTTTCTACCCTCACAGCGTTGTTGCAATTTCTGGCACTGGGAACGCGAGTACGTGTACTATTTGGTGGAGGAAAACATTCTCAGTGGGGATGATGCTATCGAAGCAGTTGGCTGGGCAGAGGAGAGGAGAGAGGCGCCGGAGCTGATGAAGGAAGAAGCTGAGGTCACTCAACCTAGACCTGATGAGAAGCTGCTGCAGAGGTTTAGGTCAATGGAGGAGCTGCTGGCACTAACTGCGTTGCTGCTGAAGATAGTTGTTGGTCTTCTGATCTTGATGTGTGTTATGCTGGTTCTGAAGAAGTAGGATGCTTGTGGTTGTTGCTGATGATGGTTTAGTTTGTAGTGAACTTGTCTAGGGAAGCTGTGTATTTTGTGGTTAAGAATAGTAGCTGCATGTAGTGATGTACTGATGGAGTATGTGGTGAAGATCAGTACCATGTTATGAACTAGTAGTTTCTGATGTAGAAGTTGTTTTGTGAACTAGTATGATGTAATGAATCATATATGTGTTGTGTTTGTGATAATCATAAGTATGTTGTGTTTGTGTATGAACTTGTGCAAATGCATAACAACACATAACTAAACAGGAATTGTCTGAAATGGCAGCTGCATAAGGTTTACAGACAGTGACATAAGGTTCACAGGCACATAGCCTTTACTTGTTTTAAATAAGTTCAGCATCCAAAATAAATGTCACAAACATAGTGCCATTTCTACATCATCCCCTAAGTTCATCGAACATGTTAACCTTCTTCTGTCCAGGCACAAGTGGAGCTTGAGATGTTGATTGTCCTGGAGCAGACATCCTTGCTCTTTTTGTTGCCCTTTCTTCACTGATCCTTTTCTTCTCAGCTAGCTTCCTCTCCTGCTCTTGTTTCTTCTCAGCTAGCTTCCTCTCTTGCTCTTGTTTCTTCTCAGCTAGTTTCCTTTCATGTGCTGCCTGCTTCCTTTTTCCGTGCACAGTTCTTTGTAACCTCTTGGACAAACCTCCTGGTTTCTTCTCTTGCCTGCTTGGCAATTGCAGCATCTTGCTGTCTCTTCTCTCTTTTTGCAGCAGCTTCTATTGCCTTGAGCTCAGCTTGCTCTGCCTTCTTCTGCTCTTTCTCTTGTCTTCTTAGCAATGCTTCCTCAGTTTTCCTTTGTTGTGCTGCAAATTTGGCTTCCAAAACAGCAACCCTTCTGGCCTCTAGAAGCTTATTCTTCTCATGATGCATGGCAAGCAATTGCTGAGCCAAAGCACCTTGCCTCAATGTGTTCTGGCTAGATTGTGGCTGGCTCAGTTGTTCTTATGCTTGTGTGATGAAAGTAGACTCTGGGACTGGTTCATTTTCAATGACTCTTGGGGTGGGCATCTGCAAGTATGTCAACATTAGTAGTTAGGCCACAATGTGTATGAGTAGTACCCAAAAAAACATGCAGAAATGTGCATTACCTGCTGAGCCATATGGTCAATAGCAAGATCATCGAAGTGCTGAGTGGTACTAGTGTTTTCCTGTGGAATGGATGGTTCTGGAGCTGCTGTTGGTGCAGGTGTAGCAGTTGGAGGAGGTAGATCTTGCTTGAGATGTGGGCATCCAGTCCTGTTATGATCTGGTTCCTTGCAGTACCCACAATGGATAATGACACCATGTCTGGACATTTTCTTACCACCACCCCTTGCATCAACCTCACCTGGAGCTTTCCTTCTTTTCTTTGTTGGCCTTCCAACATGCTTTTGGTAAGCAGGTGGGAGTATGGGAGGCCCATTCATCTTCTCCCATTCAGTTTTATCTTTGCACGGATAAATGATGTTTCCATATGCTTTCTTGAACATTTCTACAGAATAACAGCTATGCACAAACTGGACAGGTTCCAGGTTGTCATGCCTCATGCAAGAGATAGCATGTGGGCATGGAATTCCAGTCTTCTCCCATCTCGCACAGGTGCAGGTCCAGCTCTTAATGTCTACAACGTAATCAATAGGAGTGCCATGAGATCTATCTCCAACTTTGAATAACCCATCTCCTGCACCAGATACATAACAGAGGTTTGACATTTCAATAAGCTTGTCAAGCTTCTTCTGGATCTTGGGACAGATAGGACCTTGCCACCCATTAGCTTCTTTCAGTTTGCTGTAGTGCCTTGTCATGAGCTGGTCTCTTTAACCCTATCAAACATGCTGAGGATAGGCAACTCTCTAGCATCTAGAATATATTTGTTGAAGACCTCACAGTTGTTGTTCAAGAGAATGTCACATTTAGGGGTATCACTTTGGAAAGCTCTGACCCAAGTTTTTGGATCCAATGCATCTAACCAGGCATGTGCAGGAGGGTTTAGGGCCTTCATGTACTCCATATTAGCTTCATACCTGACTACAGTACTGCTCCTTGCAATCACCCACAACTGGTTCTTCAGTGCATCACCCCTGAACACCTGTTGGAAGTTTTGCCACATGTGCCTAACACAAAATCTGTGCTCTGAGTCTGGGAACTGCTCCTTAACTGCATTAATGAGTCCCTACAGTATGGAATACATGGTGGTAAGCAGTACTTCTTGCAGTAATGAAATAGGCAGAGTAAGAAGTTAAGTTAGTATGCATTACCTTTTGTTTGTCTGACATTATTGTCCAGGGAGTTGTGTTGACAATATCCAGGTCAGTCTTGAGTGTCTCAAGAAACCAATTTCAGCTAGCAGTATCCTCAACTTCAACAGCTCCATAAGCAAAAAGATATATGCAATCATTTGCATCTATCCCAACAGCAGCTAAGAGTTGACCTCTGTACCTTGTCTTGATAAAGCATCCATCCAGAAAGATGATAGGCCTGCAACCTTGTAAGAACCCTTTCTTACATGCTTGTATGCTCACATAGCATCTTTTAAACCTTCCACCCTCATCCAATGAGACATAACAAGAGCTCCCAGAGTTGCTTCTTCTCACCTCATTTGCATAATCCCAAAGAAGATTGTATTGAGCTTCTTCATCACCATAGATTTCCTTCATAGCTAGTATCCTAGCCCTTTGCAGCTTGCTCTTTCCAGGAGTCATGTTCCAATCCTTCTGAATTATCCTAGAAAAATTCTTCAAATTCATGTCCTGATCTGCTCTGAAATTCTCCATATACTTTTCTCCAGATAGTTAGCTGTGAAAGCTGTGATATTCCATTTCCTGCTACAGCTGTGTTCTGGAACAAATTTCTTGACCATCCAACACTTTGTCCTGCTGTCAACTGAAGCCCATAGATACCAAGTACACAGCTTGTCTTTCTTGTCATGGCACCTTGCACATAACCTTGATTTATCATTGACTGGCATGGTGATATCCCTCCTGTTCTGACAACTGTACTCCCTAATTGCCTTCCTCGGCATGTCAACTGACTCAAACACCTGGCCTACATGGAACTTAGGATCATGCATGTCCTTGGATCTAAAAGCCTTGAACTTCAATTCTGAAGATTTATCCTCATCTGATTCAGGTGCCCACAAATCTTCTTCTTCAGAGTCACCATCATTCTCAACCTTCTCTTTCCCTTTTAGTTTAGTATGCTTTACCTTGACTTTTTCTTCATCTTCATCGACATTGTCTGCATGAAGATCATCATCTTCCTCACTTATCTCAAAATCTGAATCTGACAGAGTGAAATCATCGTCAGAACTGTCGGTGTCAACACCTTCTTCTTCTTCAGCTGCATTGCTCTGGCTGCTTCTCAATCCCTCTCTTTTTGGAGCTGCAGGTTCATTCTGAGGATAAACAACCTGAATTGGCACTGGGGCATCATCAACATTGCCATCATCCACTGTTTGGCTTGCTCTAACCTTTGCTGGACTAATTACAGGGGGAAGCTCAGCAACAGGATGCTCAACCACATCATCATCATACAGTGCTCCTATTGGATCATCGTGCTCTAAGTAAAGGCTGATGAAATGGTGCCTAAGATCAACAAATGTACACATCCTCTGCGTTTCTTCTTCAGAGCACAGCTTCCTCAACCCATTCTTGGCAAGTGACAGAATGGAATGCAGTAGTACACCTTGATTCTACCTTGCATTTCATACCCAATTGACTCCACAATGCTTTCAAGCACAACAGGTGACCATGTCAATGTGATCGTACCAAATCTGAGCTCCATCAACGTAGCTCCTGTTTGACCCAGTCCCAACAAAGAAGCCACCATGATTTATTTGTACAGAGAACATACTGCTACGGCTCCCTGCAACCAGCAGACGCACAAATCCATCAAAATCAACCAAAAAAGGATCCTTTTTTCATGACTGACATCAAAATCGACGAAAAAATCCACCAAAAACCCTGCCAAAACCACGGCCATCAAACCCTACACAAACAACTTCGAAGCCGCCATGATTCTAAGCGACGCAGACAAGCACGCAAGATTATAGCCGCAAACAACGATCGAATCCTAATACCAACGCAACTTGCATGATTTCCGCCACAGATAGAAGGCGATTTGGGGACTTACCATACTCTGGAGCAGCCTCCCCTTCGAGACGGCGGCGAGGAGACATCGCCGACACCCGCCTCCCGACGGAGCAGCGCCGCGCCTAGCCTTCGCCAACCTCACGCCACCCCCTCGACGATGAACAACTCCGCCACCGATGTATTGGCTCGCTTCCCCTCCCTACCCTGCCCACTTCGAGCTCTCCGACAAGATATATGTCGGAAATGAAATAAATGCAGGGGCCTCCTTGCAAGATATCTATCGGCGCGGCGAACTGTGCTGACAGGTGGGGTCAGAACGGGCCATACATCGCTCTACAGACGCGCGGTGACCGTCCTGAGCTCCAGCATCGTATTCAGTTACTGTATTCAGCGAACAATACGGACAAGTACCGTGACCTCTCGTGAATTTAACTCTATATAAGAAGGGGTCATGGGCCGGCCCATGCGGGGTGCGATGCGTCGTCCTCGTCGCACAGGTCGTCCTACGGGCGCTCCCGCGCCAGAAGTGTCACGTCGCTAGCTTCCTTAAATTTCTGCAGCTTCCTGTTGGGCTATGGGCTAATTGTTGTATTGACTCACGGACGGTGTTACTTCCAGTATTCCGTGGGCTATGAGCGAAGCCAGTGGGTCATGACAGAAGGACTTTCCTTGCCTTCTTTTCCTTTACACACGACACGACCAAGGGGCAGCGTGGCCAAAACAGCTGAGCAAATTTTGTTGTTGCTGTTGACTTGTCACTGTACTTATCTGTTCCTACTGACTGTTTTTTTTTTTTGCTTTTTTGAAACGCAGCTGTTCCTCTTTTTTTTTTGTACCCACATCTCCCTTTGCCAAAAAAAAAAACTCCACGTCTCTACACAATGCCTACGGCTGGTTGGTTAACGCAGAGATGGATCGAGACTGTTTGTGAAGCTGTGCACGCTGGTACCCCTGTTAATGCGAACAAAAACATCCGAGTTTTTTTCATGGCGGAAACAGGCGGTGCGGGGTACTGAAGGAGCATTTTACATCAGCCTGGGAAGGAAGCAAAGCGCAGGTGCAGCTGGATGCCTCTATCGTTAACTAGCACGGAGAGGTGAACTGGAATTGAATACGCCGGCCGTGGCGTGGCGTGGCGTGCGCGATCGGGTGGCCGATCGTGGCCGTGCATGGCCTACAAGCTAGTACAACGTTGTGGACTTGTGGGTGGCGGACTGGACGGCGGCGGCGCGGACGGAATGGTCGGAAGCCATGCACGTACGCCCACGCATTAAGTAGGACACCAACCGGATTCAATTCCGGTCGTGCCGTCGTGTACATGCTCGTACACCGCGCGCCATTGCGTCCTCTCCCTCCGTATCAGACAGGCCTCCCTCCCTCCCGAGGATGACGTCGCGCACACACACAGTGGAATCCGCTGACATGGCGGGGTCGGCATGGACTGGGTTTCTGTTCTGGACTCTCTCTCAGTCTCGCGTGTCCTGTGCGCCTGTCCAGCCAGGCCGGCAAGCGTGGATTCAGTCCGACCGGTACGTGCGTGTGCCTGCTCGTAGCTTGCTCTGCCAGGGAAACCGCTACTAGCTGTAGCTTTGCAAATGGAAGTAATTCTCGGTATTTTTTTTTTATTTTTTTTTGAGGAAGGATCTGATCATATATTAAGGAAGCCAAGACACTTTTACAGCAAGGTCCAGAAGAAAAACAAAATTACAGAAAGAACCCTGGAAAAGTGCACGAAGCACCCTCAGCCGCCGAAGAAAACGCAATCAGATCCCGGGGCTCGCCCAAGAACCTAGGTCGCCGCACCGCCGCCGTACCGCTCGCCGTCGAGAAGGAGGCGCCGCTCCACCTTGTAGACGGCCGCAACAGCCACCCGCCGCCCAGCAACGGGATCATCGCTCGCTGAAAGAGCACGACCACGACACCATCTTCTCGATTCCGCCCGACCTCCAGCCGGCGGCGCGACGCCCAGGACCACCACCACCTGCACCACCGCATCACCCGCCACTGCTCCCCACACCACCAAGGCTAGCCGGAGCAGCAGCAAGCGAAGAACCCGAGCACCAACACCTGCACCAAAAACGGGACAGCAACCATCGCGTGCTCCCCTCCTCGCCGCCACGGCCGGCCAGAGGAACACAGGCGGACGGCCGCGCCCGGCACACCAACTCCACTTCCTCACCGGCGACGCCGCCGGAACGGGGAGAGGGGGAGGACTAAGACCAGAGCCGACGCCACCGCCACCGTTAACAGAGGCGTCGCAGGGGACACTCACCTAGCTAGCTAGGACCTAACTACCACACACGCCGGAGCCGAAGCTCCCCCCACCTCGCGGCGCCGGAACGGCGGCCGGAGGCGGAGGGGAGGAGCAGATCCGCCGGCGGGAACCCTGGCCTGAGCGGTCGCCTCGCAGTCGCCTCTCCCGCACAGTAAAGCTTCTCGGTATATTCCAATCGCTTTGCAAATGGAAGTAATTCTCTGATGCTCCACCTTTTAATTCTCCAAAAAATAGTACTCCCTCCGTTTTAAAATAGATGACTTTCATTTGTCTATATACGGATGTACGTAGACATCTTTTGCTGTGTACATACATCTATATGTAGATATATGAAAGTCAAATAATTTAGAGCGGAGGGAGTACTACTCCTATAGGGAGATCTAGTTGTCTCATCGTCATCGTCGTGGCAGCAGTAGAATACGCTAGCGAGCGATCAAGCCTTCCGTTGAGTGGAGTATAATACTACTACTGCTTCTGCTTCTGATCATGCGCGGGTCGAGCTGCCGATCGATTGCTGTAACAAACACTCGGATTTGTTCGTACGTGCGTCGTGCCAGTAATATAGTGGCGTTTGTGGATATGCACGTGACCGCACGTGCTCCGTGCTTAATGGTCAACGCCAAACACACTACGTCGTGTCGTGTAAAAACATTTCGTAATACGGAGTACACTCCAACTACTAGTCAGTCACTCCATTAAGTTTCAGTATACGATCGCCAACTGAAGCAACGTTCAGTTCCGCTCTCTGATAATATGCGGTCTCGTTTTGCAGTAAATTAAGCATAAACGGACAGTTGCACTTGACTCGCATATATGTTGTCAACTTCCCATATAGTAGTATAGGCATATAATATAGGGTTCCACATTTGGCCAGCAACCGTACGTGTCAGCTTGCTGGTTTTGAACCCATGTCGCTATCTGCAGAAAGCAGCGAGAAACTACCTGTAGCAGCAAGCACGGCACCACCGTACCGGCCGGTAACTCTGAACGTGCCGGTTTTGTCACGAGCATATCTTTGAGGAGCATACGCGCCGCCTCCGCCAGCTAGCCTCGTTTTTTATTTTCTCATTCTGCCCACGAACGTGTCGGCTCCCTCTGTCGTACACGGCAATATCCTGCTTTTTGTGTGCAAACGCAGATACATTTCGGCTCTCGCTTTTCTGGGCGGTGAAAGGTGATATGGGTCGCACTAGGCACTAGCGAGGGAGGGAGCAGAGGAGTCAACGCACGTTTCGTCTGGAGATGCTTACAAATATCTGGGACAATATGTTAGGACCCTGGACCATATACCTCTACTTGGGCTGGTCTCATGGGCTAGCTATGATGGGCCAGGCCCGTCCGGCGACCTCCAGGAGCGGCAGGCTACAAAGATACGGGAGGAGGCAGCGATGAACTTATCCAGACGGATCACGAACAGATGGAATCCTGTATCCCTGTCCCATGCTTCTCCTCCCAGTCCCCTTCTCTGAATCTCTCCCTCAACTTCTGAAACTACTCTTGTATCTGAGATCGGAGTGTTAATCCAGTGAACTGAGTGTTGTGGCTGTCGTATTTGTGGTGCTTGTGATCTGGGTTCGTAACATTTGGTATCAGATTGCCAGGCGGATTCCGCTTTTCGTTCGACCAGATCGAGATCCACACGGATCCTCGTCGTTGGGCGCGGATCCTTGTCGATCCGCACAAAGTTCGCTCGCGAAAGCCTGCGACGGGTCGATTTCGGTTCGAGTGACAAGTTTCCACCGTGCGCAGAAGCTGTTCGACCAAAGTCCAGTGCTCCCACGCTGGAGACCGAGAAGGCACAGACGCGTTGGGATACGTCGAAGAGAATCGACGCGATGGAAGACAAGCTCGATAAACTCTTGAGTCTCCTGGAAGGATCTGAGAAGCGCATGGCGTCGGAGATGAAGGCGATCAAGCTCACCGTCGACACTATCAAGCTCGCTGCCGCATCTGTGTCTGTGCTCATCTCATCCGCAACTCCGACTTTGTCCACGGCTCTGGAGAAGGTGTCCCATACTGCTCAGACACCTACGGAGGTCTTGGCAACACAACTGCCACAGCCGTTCTCCGTCCAAGTGCTCGGCATGTTGGCGCTCGCCAAGCGTTCAACGGAATGCCCCGGCGACAGCACCAACGTTTTTGCGGGCCCCAATGCTCAGCTGAAGGCCACACCCAAGCTACTTGATGAGAAGTTCCAGCATGTGGATGCCAACCTTGTGGTTTCGCTACAACCGGACAGTGAGCAGGCAGTGATATCCACTTCCTCTGGTCCTAGTCCGGTACCCATGCAACCAATATTCAGCGGGGTGCTTGACATCGATGTCGTCGGCGTCGTCAACATCACCAAGATAGCTGATGTTGTGTCCCAGGAGACTGATGAAGTTGACGTGCTCGCTATGGTCGATATCGTTGACGATGGCCTGGAGAAGACCAGCGACCACCCTGGCCGCCGCCACAGCTAGCAGGAAAGGTATCAGCTGGGTTCCACAGGACATGGGAGAGGACATGGTTATTGTATGCGCCACCTTGTCTTCTGGAACAAGTTCCTCCTTGGCGACCCTTCCTACCAGCCCCAGCCCCCAAGCCACCATGGCTACTTCTGCAACAGGGGCAGGAAGCAGGGCATGGACAACCGGCCCTTGTCTTTGTTGGTGCACTGCATGTGCTCGAGGGAATACCTGCTATCATTGTTATGATGAGGAGGAAGACCCATGATATTGGTATGAGGAGATTTTCTAAGCCAATGCCTTCTCAGTGGGCGTGGTCGCTGCCCGCGCCACACATTCCGCGGAGACGACCACCTGAACTAGAGGCTGCAAGGGTGCCACTGCCACTGCCTATGCAACGGCCATCACTAGTTTGCGACATCGGAATAGTGCAGCAGAATATATGTTCGCCATATGAAGACATGACTCCAGCGTCGAATATGCTGATGTTAAGTGGTAATCGCTCAACCTCTCATGGTTACATCCTTCGTAACGCTCTATGCAGTCCTAGTGGGATATGTTGCTTGGATGATGCGTTCTTGAGGCTCAAGAGGTGTTGGTCAGTTATTCAATGTGTGCAACAGTCTACTGGAATTTTTGAAGCTTTTCTTGGTCCTGACGACATAGGGATGGTCTCTATGCATGACTTGGTCCAAGATGCAGCCCTGAAGGTATTTTGGAGAAGTGTTGCACCCTATTTTCTGATGGTAAATCTTCTAGCAGCGAAGCCAAATTACATGGTTATCATGGCCTCTTGGGAGAGTGGATACAAGTTGTTTACCACACCATTTCTTATTTGGAGGACCAGTGCAACCTGTATTCCTAATTCTTTGGCTCAGTTTCAGTCGAAGGTAGCAGGGCCACTATATCACTTGTCTAACTACTGTTCAGTGGCACCAATTGGGCTGCAGTTGCTGAAAACTTGATCACTCAAGATTGGATATATAAAGCTCACAAGGATAATAACTACATTAAGTTGTCTCCTTCTGATCACTGTCAAGATGGAACATATTTTACGGTGGAGCAGCTATCTTATCCTACTGTGGAGTGTAATGCTTCTGATGTTTTCCACTCTGGTGGTGAAAACCATGCACGCCAGCAATTATTCAGGAAGAAAGGCCTTGCAAGCTACCTATGCGGTATGTATGCTTTAAATCCGAGGATGAAAGATACGGGAGGAGGCAGCGATGAACTTATCCAGACGGATCACGAACAGATGGAATCCTGTATCCCTGTCCCATGCTTCTCCTCCCAGTCCCCTTCTCTGAATCTCTCCCTCAACTTCTGAAACTACTCTTGTATCTGAGATCGGAGTGTTAATCCAGTGAACTGAGTGTTGTGGCTGTCGTATTTGTGGTGTTTGTGATCTGGGTTCGTAACACAATATGTTAGCAGAGATAATCCAACTACATCGATAAGAGTGTCAATATTGAAAATGTCCATATGTTTTGAACCCGCTACATGGTCAACACCTGGTCAACTAGCGAAAATGGCAATATGTACACGGTGCAAATGAACCAATTCGGTGGGCATACGCAACAAGGTTTACAAAAATTATAACAATGTTTTTCAGCTCTCGCCGAGAACCAAATTTTCTTTCAGATTCCATCTACCAATATTCACTCAAGTCCCTAGATTTTTTAATGGGTAAATTCTCACCGGTATATATAAACAGTATCTCGTCAATTTCTTCTGAACTGGTAGTTCGGATTTTTTCTGAAACGGAGAGAAAAATGCCCCGATCTGAAGAAAAAAGTAAGTTCAGAATTGACAACTCCGCACAAATTAAATGGCAGAACAATTCAGAGGATGTGAAATAAGTCAAAGTCTTGAGATGATTTTTTTTTTCCAGCAACTCGAGGTGAATTCGGTGTAGCTCAAAGTCAACAGATGGGATCTGCTTGAAGGGTTCACTCCCTCGGAGTGTTGGTAGGTTTCCCACGAAGTACGACGAAGCTCCATACGCGCCCTCGCATTTGCGTTGCATGTACCGAAGCTCAGCTAGCTGTACCATGCTGCACGTGAGCGGTCACTCGTTTTCAACCGACCATCTGACGACTCGTGTCTTTTCGCCCACGTCGCATACAGTTGTACGGTACACATGATGCGTGATTGCTCTCCAAGAAATTTCCATGCCCATGCTGCCCACTGTAACACCTACTACAGCATATTTTGCCAAACTTTCTTCAGAAAATATACGATTTACTCGTGAAATTACTATAGATAATAACGGATGAGATGCATAAATTTGGCACTAAAAACTAAACTCTGAATCTTGAAGCTGTACCCAAATAGTAATATCTGCATATGCAACTTGTGCAGGACTGTCACCATCTCGCAACCTAACCCAACTTCCCTCGCGAAAAAAAAAAAAACATGAATATCTCCTGGCTTGCCTGTCCTGTTCGTTCGTCCACCGGATAAGCAGCACATCCAAATCAGGACATGGACCAACCGGATGCGTGCCCATCTCTGGCTCATCAGCAGCGGCAGCAGAACTTCTACTTTGAGGCCGGGAGGAATTGGTCACTGGTCAGACGAAACAAACTCCGGCAAAATATATCTATCCGATGACGGATTTCCGGAAGTCGTTCCACGCGCCGGAGACCGGCGCGTTCCGTCCAGTCCTGTCCTAGCAACGCAGCAGGTGAGGGCGGAAAGGGAAAGGAACCAGCGAGGCGAGCGTGAGTGACCCACCTGATTAGTTTGACAATTCGACTTTTATGGTCCGAACGTGGAAGCGGGATTCTCGGTTGCTTTGCTTGGATCAGGACTGGAGTCGCCAGCTTGCTGAATTAGCAGTATCTCCCTGGAACGGGAACAAGCGCACATACTTCCTTTGCAAGGATACTCCGGGCAAGATCGAAGGAGCTGTAATTTTAAAAAGATTTGTTTACGGTGTGAGTTAAAATGTTAAATTCGTCTGTTTAAAAACATTTTTTGAGGCAAACACAATCAATTTGAAGTGGCTGAATTACAGTGAAAATCCAACCTGCGCGGAGACCTGTGTCACTGTGTCTGTGTGCCCCGATTGGAGTACTCTTTTTTGGGGGGGGGGGGGGGGGGGGGCTGTCGTGTGGGCCATATGCGTCAGCGAACGAAATGGCGAAACGAAGCATCCAGCAAAGGCGACCACTGTTGGCCTGCGTGCGTGGCGTGGGAATGTGCGCAGCAGCCACTACAGTCAGCAGCTGCAGCAACCCCAGCAGGACGTGCAAGAGAGAGGGACAACGTCACAAGCAATCTCTACAATTCTTAAACCGAAAAAAACATAAAACTATTTCTCCCCAGGCCGCCACAGCTCAAACTCCCATTCCGCTCCTCCTCCTACCTTGCGTCCTACGCCTCGCGCCTGCCTGCCCAAACCACCCCTCGACGCCCTCCTCTGACATCCGGGCCCACCGGGGCCACTCCCGTCTTTTCTGCAGCGGCGACCCTGTGCTGCGCCTGCGCGTCTGGAAAGATAGAGAGAGGCTTCACTCCCTGCCCTCGGTCGGGCCGCGTCCACCTCACCCTTCATCTCGCGCTTCCCCGCTGCCTTGTGGGCCCGAGGAGCAGTGGGACCATACTGTCGGCGAGCAGGGACGTTGGGTGGGTGCTGCGATGTGGCGGTGCGGGAGGGGGTAGCTCTCTCTCGTAGGCGGGGTGTGTGTGTCGTGTGCGTAGGGGGTGGGGGAAGCAGGAGATTATTTTAGTCCAAGGTTTTTATTCCAGCATTTAAAAGCCCTGCCCCGGCCACGCCCGCCCTGCCCCATATTTCCCTTCCCTGCTCCCACCCACATCTCCACCTCCACCTTCCCTCTCCTCCGGACTCCGGAGACCAGAGCTGCTTCTCCACTGCACCGGCGACAGCTGAGGTTTGGTTTCCCTCTCAAGAAATCTAGCTGAGGTGCGACGCCGGCCATCCGATGGCCGCCGCAGCTGTCGACGACGCGGTCGCGGCCGACATCATCTGCTCGCTCCGCGGGGCCGACCTGGCCGGGTGGACGCCGCCGTGGGGAACCCACCGCGCGACGGAGACGGCGGCGGAGCCGTCCGCGGCGGCGGCGTCAGCAGGGGCTGAGCTGTCCTGGCCGGCCCTGGCGCGGGGGAAGCGGTCGCGCCGCCGCTCGCCGTCGATGACGGTGGCGGGAGGAAAGCGGAGGTTTTCAGCCGGCCGGTCCAGCCCGCCGTCGCCGCTCGACTACAGCGCCGGCTCCGGCTCCCTGCGATCCGGCGCGTCCACCAGCGGCGGCGAGGACGGCGCCTCCTGCTCCCCGTGGCACCGCCGCGCGGCCACCGCGCCGACGACCAAGGTTCGTGCCCGCGTTTTCTTCCATTCCCCACGTCTCTCATGTCTGGCCGCCGTCCACCTGCTTGCTTTGGGTTCTTCTCCCTCCCTCCCTCGCCCACCACCGGTGTCTCTCTCGCCTATCTCTCCGCTTTGCTTTTTTTCTCGCCTTCTTTTTCGCCCTTTTCCGATTTCTTTTAATCTTCCGTGGGACGAAACTGCCCCTAGTGGTCAGCACCAGCTGCAGGAGCAGCGAAGATCCCTTCCCTTCACCATGATTTCAGCACCGCCTACTTTCTCTCCACCTTCCCCATCTCATCCTCTCCTAATGCGTATTAACCGCCCTTTTCGCGTGGCGCGGCCGCCATGTTTCTTCCGCTTCGGTTGGAGATCCGCATTGGCCTGGTTCGCCACCACTTTGGTTCTGAATTCCTACGTCGGAGCTGCAGAATTACCAGTAGAAGAAAGGAAGAATCCATGCCGGTTCAAGTAGTAGTATCTTTCTCCGTGTTGCGTGTGGATTTCTTTATGGTGCTCGTCGTTGACTCCTGGGGATGAGTGGTGAGTGGGGAAGGAGAGGGCAGTCCGGGCAACTCGCGGCGTTTCCAGCCGGTGGGTGCGGCCGGAGCCCCCAGCGGGGCTTCAATTCCGCATATCTTCCAGCCCCCTCGCCCTCTGGGTTTCCCGAGCTACCCCATGGCGAGCATTAAAGCCATGGCGCTGCGTGCGGGGTAGTAGCGTGGTCATTTTCGGCGCTTCTTTATCCCCCGGCGCAATTGCTCGTGTGGTGGGAGCCTGCAGGGTGTGTGGCGTGGTCCCCACCCCACTTCCTCTCCTCTCTGGTGTTGAGTGTACGCGGAGTCAAAAGCGCTCCAGTTAAAACTCGGGATCCAAGTGGGTGGCATCGCGGCGGCACGTTGGTGTCCACCGCGGCCGGAGCCGAGAGCGCCGCCGCCGTCAAGCTGTCGGCGGTGGGGCGTCCGGTCGTGGATGGGTTTGATTTTCTTTGCCTTTTGCGGGAGTTGGGGGTCCCGCCGTGGCAGGCAGCAGTGTCCTTGCTGGACGGTCGCCGATTGCCGAATGGGGACGGGGGCTTTCTGTTATGGCGTTGCGTCGGGGTGGTGGTTAGGCCGGCGGATGCGGCTCATTGCCTAACCAAAAATGGGCCATGGAGATATAGTACTCCACCGCATCCGTCAATACGGACGAAACAGAAAAAAATCGTATTGAAAACTTCGCGGCGGCCATGGTTCGTCATTCAGCGTCGTCATGCTGCTGCTGCTGCTGCGTGATTGGTGAACAAAGTATTTCTACTATTTCCTAGCTAGGATTCAGGGACGGAGAGAACCATGGTAGCCATATTTTCACATTTTTAGCTGACAAATACTCCACTCTTGATTTTTGGCATTGCTTTTAAGTTTTAAATCTCTCTCTGACCCGTGATGATTCTGTGCCCGTGATGCGTCTGGGGGCCAGAGCTAGCTGCATGCCTGTTCCAAGTGGAGTGTGGATTTGTTGGATGCTCATTGATTGGTACGGTTGCTTACAAATTACAATTTGCGTGTCATTGCTGCAGGCGGGCTCCATCGGACGGCCGCAGTTGACCTTCCAGGCCCCGCCGCCGCGGCCCACCGGCCAGAGGCAACGCAAGAAAATGGTGAGCTCCTCCTTCAAATCTCAATTCCCCAGTACTTGCACAAGTAGAGTGGTGTACTAGCGTGGTGGAAAAGTATGACGACCATGTACACGCGCTTTGCCACCGGTCTCGCTCGGCGAAAAGATCGAGTCTTTGCCCATGGTGGCGAGCCAGCGCCGCGGCGGTCATCACAAGGGAGAAAAGGGCTGTCGTAGTGGTGGTTGAACTACATCCGTAGTACTTATTGTGATACGAACCCAGATCACAAACACCACAAATACGACAGCCACAACACTCAGTTCACTGGATTAACACTCCGATCTTAGATACAAGAGTAGTTTCAGAAGTTGAGGGAGAGATTCAGAGAAGGAGACTGGGAGGAGAAGCAGGGGACAGGGATACAAGGTTTCGATCTGTTCGTGGCTTCCAAAAGCAAGAAAGGAAAGTGTGGCTCACAGGCCTAAATAACCAGTCCAACACGCCAGCCCGTGACAGCTCTCCACGAGTCGATCATCACACCGTCCATTCTGGTCCTTTGTAGAAGGTAGGTCCGTAACATCCCCTGTTCTTGAAAACCGGCTTGCCCCCAAGCAGGTGCCTCTGGAAAACGTTGTCGGAGTTCCTGCAAATTCTCCCAGGTTGCCAAAGAGTCTGACATACCTGTCCAACTTATCAGCGCTTCCTTGATGAACGAAGATCCCAGTGCTCGAGTACGGCGAGCTAGAATTTGCTCAGGCTCTTGGAACTCGGGTGGCTCCTCACTTTGATACCTCCTAGCAGAGCAACGGTGGTAATTTGGCATCCCTATAATGATGCAATGGAGTTCTGTATAGCCGTACCATCTACTTGCAGCATCTCTTGCAAACAGCTCCATATGATTGACATTCAGATGAGTCGCAACAGGTTGACTGAGCAGATATTGGTACTGAGTCAGCTGTTGTAATTCGATGAAAACACATTCACATACAGATGTATTGCACCCACCGGAAACTGAGATGTCACACGAACCAAGCAGCTGCATGTCAAGCACCTCCACTCCCAGGTACACATGCTCCTGTAGCTCATAAAGAGACGAATTCTCCCAAAGTGGCGGCCAAGGATGATTCACTCCAGTGCATCGCCTTCTCCAACTACAATAAAATGATAACTTCTCTTGCTCAGATGAATAGCAGTTCACACTACCACCTTGATATTCATTTGGAGATATTAACCAACTTAGCTGGACACGCCTTAGTTGGAGATGTAGCTGATATATATCCTCAATAATAAGAACACGTAAATACTCTCTTTGTGCAGCAACAGTGAATACCTCCACTAATGATATTCGATACGTCCTTGATAGTTGGGCTGTAATGTCAATAAAATCCCAGAGTAGTGCAGCTCCCAGTCTAAGGTAAGGACTCCACCAACAAAATGTATTGATGCAATGTACCAGAGGAAGAGCAAAAGAATGCCGAAACTGCACTAATAGCTGGTAAGCTTCACTCCTGACATTCAAGACGCAGAATATTCTGTCCGTTCCCCTCATCAGACAAGGAATAAAAACCTTTGAGTGAATCCCTATGCCCACTGTTAATTCTTGGCACCTTGACAACGTGGTGTCTTCAACATAACAGCCCCCTTGATGCTTGAAAATAGCACTTGATTCCTTACAGGTCAAATGTCTGAATTTGTTTCCTTCAACACATAGAATGGCATGGCAAACAGAGCCCCTTGTCAAGTGAACACCAATAGAAACCATGCATTCCCAAGATAATTTCTGAAGCTTCATGACAGTAACATGACAATTGTAGAACCATGCAATGTTTGACTGAACATTTGAAGAGCAATTTAGGAGACCATTGCTAGCAATGTATGACTGGAACCTGAACTGAAGTAATGAGTGGTATCCATTCACTGTTCCAACTGTAACAGATGCAAGATGGTATTCAGTAGGACATTCTTGGATGCATAAATGTGCGCTAGTTTTAATACCGGAATCACACTGCAGCAATTTCCAAACGGAGTTAGGTGATCTTAAGATGCTGAGATTTTCACCACTCTGAAGTGCCTTTCTCACAGGATGCCAAAGCAAAAATATCTGCCTAAGTGGTAAATACCCATCCAATGCATGAAGTGGTGGTGAGTGATGCATAACCATACTGCACTGATATTGTGGTTCCCCAGGCCATGGCTTCAACTGAATTGGACTCCTATCTGAAATGCCCAAACACGACAACCTGATGTTACAAATCTGCGGTGGCGGCCATGGTGGTTGCCGGCGATCTCCAGGGTCAACAGAGATGATGTTGGCCACAATGAGAGCCACAACTTCACCCATCTCATGCGAGACAACATCGCCCAGCTTGGTGCTATCGACGACGAGGCATCCGTTCGAGCACTTGGAAGGTGTCAACGCGCTCAGATCAATGACAGTGAATGGCTTCAGCAGCTTGGTGGTGGTGACCTCCAGAGATGTGGGAGCAGTAGGAGGAACAGCCTCTAGAGCCATAGAGCTTGCTGTAGTTGGCGCGAGCTTGGGGACGACGTCGACGATGGCCGTCGATGATGTCAGTGTCGTTGCCGGAGCGAAAGCAGGCGCCGACTCGGTGGCGGTGCGGCTTGGGCTTTCCGTCGAACACCTAGTAGGCGTCGGAGCCGCAGGGCCGTTGGTGTTGTTGGCGACGACAAGGCTGGTGTCGGAGCAGACCGGGGACGCGCCTGATGTCGCGGATGTCGCCAGCCTGTTCAGGATCTCGTCCTCCTCCTTTTCTGGCTTCAACGAATGTAGAGACCGCTTGATTGTTGCGATTTCTGGCTTGATAGCGTCGACGGCGAGCTTGATCGATTGCATCTCCTGCGACATGCGTGCCTCCGAATTCTGGAGTAGCTGCAGGAGCGAATCCAGCTTGGCCTCCATGGAATCAATCCGCTTCGAAGTGTCCCACCTCGTTTGGACTTTTCCCCGTCTCCAGTTTTGCTGCAGCAAAACTCCGAACAGATGGTGGGCAGCCCAAAATCACCAACACCCCACCCGAATCCAGTCCACCTAGCGGAGGCGTCCGTGAAGGACTTTGTGCTGATCTTGAAGACCAGCGCCCACTCGCTAAGGATCCGTAGATCGGGGACCGAATCAAGGAAATCGAGGGAAAAGGATTGGATCGCCTGGCTCTGATACCAAATGATACGAACCCAGATCACAAACACCACAAATACGACAGCCACAACACTCAGTTCACTGGATTAACACTCCGATCTTAGATACAAGAGTAGTTTCAGAAGTTGAGGGAGAGATTCAGAGAAGGAGACTGGGAGGAGAAGCAGGGGACAGGGATACAAGGTTTCGATCTGTTCGTGGCTTCCAAAAGCAAGAAAGGAAAGTGTGGCTCACAGGCCTAAATAACCAGTCCAACACGCCAGCCCGTGACAGCTCTCCACGAGTCGATCATCACACCGTCCATTCTGGTCCTTTGTAGAAGGTAGGTCCGTAACATATTGGCTAGCTTAGAATAAAGCATCCCAACCACATCTCACCCTGCCGTTCCAAAGGGCGTGATGAGGCTCTGAATAAGAAAGGGGAATCTTAGGACCAAAGCCACAAAAGCTGTACCAGCCAAAAAGATCTGCTTCATCACCAAGATAGCCTGCCCTGTGACCAGAATGCGTCTTATTTTTTCATGACTTGACCTGGCTTATTTACTCCATCCGATTCTTTTCATTAATGTTTGGTTTATTGCCGCGATATGCAGAGGCTACCGGAGGTCCAGCAGCTGGTGCGGTCGCTCGCCGTGGAGAACGAGAGCCTTCATGAGGTGAGACACATGATCCTTGCCTTCCAATGAGCATCCTTCCGGATGCAAAAAAAAAAGAAAAAAAAGAGCATCCTTCCTACAGCAAGTCAATTTACTAACCGGCTGTGTAACCTGTTTTGGACTTGAGCAGGAGATGCGGGCTTTGCAGAGAGCTTGCTCTGCCCTGTCAAAGGAAAATGACAAGCTTGAGGTAAATGTTTGTGTGCTTGTCCTGTTCTTCATTTCTGTCCCAAATTGGTATGTGTGGGCCACGGAATGGCATCTATCCGGGCGGAATGGCTTATGACAAAGCTATCCTGTTCCTTCTAGCTTTAAGCATAAGCCAGGGGTTTTATATTGCTAGCAAGGGACTCCCAATTTTCTAAGCCTTCAAAGTTAGTGGTCCGTATAGTTCATCTTTTTGTAAGCACTTTAATTTGTAGGGTATCCGCGCCTAAGAAGATGCTACTGGGTGTACATGGTGTTTGGACAGTTGCTAGTGTAGTCTTATGTAGATATCTCTATTCATTTCTGAAGAAATCGACTGACTGGACTGCAGGCGATGAGCTGGTCAGTTAAAAAATGCACATCCAACTAACAGTAACTAATTAGCAGCACCGTATACTAAAGAATAGTATACGCGTGGGTTAAATACTCCAGATTTTTGTTTCTGTTTTTTTTTACATGGGGATCTTTGTTTCTTGTGCCTTGCAAAAAAGTGATAAGAACACTTAGGAAGACTAGGGTCAAGATTCTAATTACAATGGCACTAGAATTTCCATGTTCCCTTCAACTATCAGTGTTCTGCATTAGCAGTATGGTTCTCATGAGCCACAATATGTGTCCACTAATGAGATAAGGAGCATCTTCATTGACTCCAAGGATCCCTTTTTAGGCCAAACGATGCCATGTCTTTTTCACGGTTGCTTTGTTTGCCTGCATTCATGCCTCTTCTTTGTATTGGCTCGTAGAATTATGTAGCTTATTTGATCCATGTGCGTCCTATTTAAAGTATTTTGTCTTTTCTCACCACAAGGAAAAATGCAAAGCTTAGCTAATAATGTCTCAATACTCATAAGGCAAAACATCCCAACTTGTATGGCCACATGTGATAACTTTATTTTTTATGTGGAAGCCTATATCTGTTCTTGACTCTCTGTAACTTATGCCAAACATCCCAACTTGTATGGCACGCCCAAGAAGCCACATATTCTAAAAATGGTAATCATGCAGCTTTCACCGGTTAAAAAAATTCAACTTAGATACCAGAGCTAACAGCCTGCCCACCAAACACCATTAGGTTCAGTTCAACTGTAGTTGCAACCAACTCAACAAACTGAGCAGCTTCAGTTTAAAAGTATTTCTGCCTTGCGAATATGTGGAACTGCTGGTCCCTCCTTATAGTAAGAGAAAATAAGCTATAAACCTCTAGAAGTTCCCCACTTATGATGTGTATCATCATAACTTCTCTTGATAAACAAAACTTTCTGGATCTGTTGTGGTGTGCATTCTGATTAAAGCCCAGACATGGGGTCTTGATCTTGACAATGTGGTAGTTGGGGTCTTCATCAGCATCCCTAGTACATGAGTAGAGTTTCTTAGGTACACATTGTACCTGGTTTATCTTTTCTGAGTTTAACGCACGGAACATTTAAAATACACATACCAATTGCTCCTCTCTATACATCTGAGTAGGCCGTGGTGTATCCTTTTGGCAGTCTTGTAGACGAGAAATCACGTGACCCATGCGTTTGTTGTAAAAAGATTGTCAGTTGGAAATATGAAGTTCCAATTCCATTGTTTCTGTCATCTCGTGTCGTTTTTGATGAATTATTATGTACTGTACATATGCAATAGTTCTTGTGAAAGATGACTGTAGACATTATTTGTCCCCTTTCATGTTAATAATTATGTAAGTGTTTTGATGGGAATAATAGGCACATCTAACAGAACTCTTCTTTGTATTGTGCAGGTAAGAATAGAGCAATCCAACTCACAGAATGAAACAGAATTGAAGGAGCAGAAAGGGAAGCAACCGCTTGATCAGCAGTCCCCACACGACAGCTTCGCGCTACCAGACCTCAACCTTCCAGCACAGGACAATGCGGACGTCCCAGTCCATAGTTGAGCGCTCCAGCTTAGCGCGGCTTCTCTAACCGAATAACGAAGTGTACATAGAGCTAGCAGGCTAGCTAGATGGCGGGCACGGAAGTGTCATTTAAAGAAAAGAATGACACAGATTTTACAAGCTTTCAGTAGAATTTACAGGTTCAGGTGCCAGAGTCCTAAACCTCAAGTGACAACTCAGGTTGTAGCTAAAGGAAGTGACTAGTTTAGCTCATCTGATGATTGTTTTACCGCCACCTTAGTAGTATTTCTATATTTCATAGAGCTGAGGGAGGTACAGCTCAAACTGATTCGCCAGTGTAGAGGTTTTAGAAGAAGTTTTATTCATGTTACTTTGTTATAAGTGAAAAGCTACATGTGCAGGTTTGGTTACAGAGTGGAGAACGTTTATCATTTTTTTAATCTCTCTTTCTGATTCTGGCAAATGGCCGTGGTGATTGCCATGCAATATTTATTTGTGGATGTGGCAATATAGTAGTTCATATTCGATGCGGTGTATGCAGACGACAGGATGCTCAAAAATGAATAAATCATTTTCATTGATATCCCTTTCCAGGACTGATGACTCTTACTTTGACAGTTCAGTATTTGACCTCTTTGAGCCTTTCTTGCACATATCTCAAAGTCCAACCAGAATCCGTTGCTGAACATAGCATACCAGCATGCCCGATGGCCGATGCCTCAATCATCATGCCCAATGTCTGTAGCGGTCGATAGCATCAACCATGGAACGCTCGAACTCGGAAGGGTTAGCCCCTGCTGGCGCTTTATTGATACGACAGTTGGGAACCCCGGCAAGTTGAAGGTGTAGTGTAGTAGATGGAGAGCAGTTGGCGTTAATGGCTGTCGGCGTAATGAAAGACACACACCTGCAGCATTAGCAACCGCCGCAAATATGGCGGGCCGAGGTGAGAGTGGATTTTTGGAGGTCGTTTTTTTTTTAAAACTCGAAATCAGCATTTACAGTTTCTAAAAATCGTGGAATTTTCCTGGGTGTAGATATTGTCGAGATATACAAGCATGTCAAATTTCAACTCCAAATTCGTTATATTTTGGGCTGTACAAGAAAACAGTGACAATTTCAAAATTTATGAAACTGTGCATTGTTCACCGTCTAGATACACATGTTTATCTTTACTATGCAGCCCAAAATACAACAAATTTGGAGTTCAAAATTTGCATGATTACATATCCGGACAATATCCAAATCTTAGATTTTATTCACAGTTTTTGAAAACTATAAAATGTCGATTTCGATTTTTTGAAAAACAGCATTTAGCCCGGGCTCCAAAATAAGGTTTTCTGGGCCGAGGTGTGATAATGTTTGCCGGAGCGGCAGCGAGATCTGCACAACGTCGGCCGGCGAATACGTAGATGGCACCAGCCACGGCCAGCCTGACCAGGTGACAACTGACAAGTGTACTCCCATGTCTCTGTACTCGTACACGGAAGAAAACCAGCTATCAGGCCCTCTACACCTTACAACTGTTGCCATGGACATATTTATCTTAGTACTAAGCTTGTGCTGTAGATGACTGTCGGGGAGTTGGTGAGGTACAATTCGTCCATGTCTCGCGTGTATCTTTGCTAAAAAAATATCTGAAAAGAGTAACAAATTAACTACCTACTGTAAAATACGATGGGTTTTTGCATGTGCATATTGACTGAACTCCCTTCAATAAACCTTGAACGAAGATGCTCTTACAATTCACGCCCGCAAGCTATTTACTCTCTTGATGGAGTTAATAGCATAAAACTATCATACCACTTTAGGTTTTTGAAACAAATCCACCGATTCAGATCGAAGTTTTCTAAATCATCCTAAAACATAATGAAAAGCGAGTTTATAGTAAAAAACTGACAGCGGGAACCCTATAAGGATGACGTGAGTACGGGGTGACGCCGCACAGAGAGACTGACCGTTACATGCTAGCACATAGAGATTGGTTGGGGGGGGGGGGGCGCAGTCGTCGGCCCCCTCAGGCATGTGTTTCTAGAGTTTTTGTGGCGATTGGTGGGGATAATCCCCTAGTGGATTGGTGAAACCCCAAACTTCACTAATTCCTAGGGGATTGGGATCAATCCACTAGGTAGGGGTAGTGTATTGAATGCCCTAACAAATTGAGAAAAAATGAGTGATATGTGGAAAAGGTGGGGATAAAACATGTCCACTACAATAGAAACAAACGATGTTTTGAAATATATGAAGATTTCAGGATTTGATCGGGATAATCTCCACCAATCACAAAAAAAACTCTAAAACTCCAAAAAAAATAAACAAGGCCTCAACAGTTCCGTGTATACATGCTAGCATTATCATACGCATACAAGCTATATTTTTAGCAGCACACACATGCTGATGGTCGTGGTATAGAGAGTGCTAGAAATGCTTAGTTTTTGCTTCTGGCCTTCTGAGTGTACAAAAGCCCAAACGAAAGCCCATAGGCCGTCGCGGACCGCGTAATTCGTCCGTTCACCTACGGTCTGCATGAGTAGCTCGAAAGATTCATCCACGATTTCACGGCTGCAGCCGCTATGCCCATCACCAGACGCCACGCGAGACATCGCCGCGGTGGCGCCGCGCTAACCAAATCCGCCGTTTGCCGCAACGCCAATTATTGGTGCTCGGTGGCATCGAGTATTCCGGACATCGCTATATTTCTCCACAAGATATCAAATCTGAAGGTACAACGTAGTTTGCATTTGTGTCGATGGATTACAACCTGTAGTCTAATAAATTGGTTCACTTGTACACAAGACAGTCAATAATCTAACATAGTTAAATTTAGATGCATATTTCTGTTACCAAGAATAGATGACTTTCTTTGATGAAACTACATGATAGTTATACTTGAAAAAAGCAATAGCTCTGATAAGATTGTGACATTATTTTGTTTGTTTTGTAGTCATACGTCCAAATTTAATCCAGTAGAAACAAGGTTCTTCTCAATTTACTTGTATTTCTATCAATACACCAAGTTTTGATCGAGTGTGATTTGTAGCTGTAAAAATATATTTTGTGATGTTTTATCTTTTCTATGATTGTCTTCTTCGCCCCCCTATGTCGAAATTCTGGCTCCGCCCAGCTTGGATTGCCATCGAGCGCTCGTCTCCAATCGCCCCCGACCTAATTGGGCTCACTGTTAGTGTCAGGTCTTCCTCGCCGTCCTCTCCCTCACGATTCGACCCGTGCTTGCCTAAAAGATCGTAATCAATCTAAGTGACTTTGTCTTTTCTGCCTCCGGCTCCACGGATGAGTCCGCCGCCACCGCGCTTACTCACATCAGCCCGAGGGTGAGCTTATGCATCTCTTGGCGTATTTCGTTTGTACAATTGCTTGCTATAGCACCTCGCCATATTTCACCGTTGCAAGTTCTTGTCTACGACGACCATAGCGCCCCGATCTACCACTGTTCCATACAGCAGAAGCCCCACTTCATATCCGCGTGATCCCATGACCCCGCGTGTGGCGTAGCGCCGCTAGAGTTGGGGTTGATCGTAGGCGGTGGCGCTAGTCTCAATATGGAAAGAAATAAGACAACCTCCCATATTTTTAAGGGCATGAACAATGGTCTTATTATACTAATGCTACGTAGGATAAGTGCTGACTTGGAGGAGAGAGAAACGAAAAAAGATGTTTGTCTTATCTTAGCTAAGAAATCATCTCTTAGCAACAAATGTGTCACCACTTTTTTAGGATATCTGGTTACTAAAGATAAGACGGTCTTTTTTTTTTTTTGACATGGAACACTCGTATTCCATTAAGACACGGCTAAATCGCCGGTCACCAGACGGGTTACAGAGGTTGGAAAGTTTTCAGTCCAAATACATTGGACAGTATGATTTCCTCCAACACCCAAAGCCGCAAGCTCATGAGCTGGCTTGTTGCAAATTCTTGGAGCATAACTCACTCTAGCCTCGATAAAATTTAGATGAAGACGAAACTTCAAATCACTGATCAGATTTCCAATTGGAGAATAAGAGTAATCTGAGGTGGTCATGGCGTGCTTTAAGTTGAGGCAATCCGTCTCAAAGATGACCCTTCCCATGCCCATTTGATCTGCAATTTGAATAGCATTTGAAAGAGCACAAGCTTCAGCATGCATGGCATTAGAAATCTGCTCCAAAGCTCCCGCTGCAGCCACGCAAAGTACTGACGAACTGTCTCGTCCAAGAACACCCCATCCGCCAGATTTTGTCTCCTCTTTAAATGACGCATCTACATTGATTTTAATGAATTCTGAAGGAGGCGGTACCCAGCTAGCAGCATGCTGTACATCTTCATTCTTCTTCTTTCCCAGGAAGTTTTCCCATTCATTCACATGTCTACGTACATTAAAACTGAAGCTGTCCACTGTCTGGCGAGTCTCTCCGTGGTTTCCTTTATTTCTCTCTTGCCACAACGACCATGTTGTTTTATGGTGTTCCAAATTCCAGCGGTAGTACCGCTGGGTTAAGCGGTACTACCGCTCGAGAGCTGCCGCCACCGCTACCGCCTCCGCTACCGTCAGAATGGCCGTCTGACGCGTTTGTCCGGTACCGACTGGTACCGCTGGCGGTACCGCCGCCGGTACCGCTGAGGTGGGAAGAGCCGAACCAGCCCACCCCAGCGGTACTACCGCTGGGATAAGCGGTAGTACCGCCGAGGTGGGATTGATTCCGGGTTGGACTACAGCCGACTTAGGGTTTGATGCTTCTATATATTCCTCTTGTAAGCCGCCGTTTTGGGGTAAGCCACACATTGTAAACCCACGGCGTTTGTAACCTCACCCGATATAGTGAAGTATTGCTGGCTGGCGCCCGTGGTTTTTTCCTCTCCTTTGTTTGGAGAGGTTTTCCACGTTAAAATCTCGTGTCCCCTTTGGTTTGATCGTTCCGCTCATCGTTGTTTATTTGCTATCGTTTACAACAGACCATAGTAGTGCAATTACCATCAGCTTCTCGGTTGATTGCAGCGCAAATATTTCCTGTAGCAATTCTAATGCCGATTGACACGGCAGCAACTTCAGGCGTACATCTTCTTGCTGTAGACATTGCCACCTCTGTTTTGCATACTTGCGCTTCAGAAAAAGATGTCCACCGTCTTCAAACAGCTTATTTTAGACGGAAGGCTCGCAATGAGCCCAGCTTTGAATTAACAAAGCCAACAACCGGCTAACAGTTACAACTTACAACACGTACCAACCACACATACGCACCCCTTACAAGCAACAAAGTATCACAAGGGAGAAAAACCAAGCAACAAAATGATGCACAAACTAAAAGAGAATTGCTTGATCATGGAGACGCCTTGACTTCAGTTGCCCGGAGACGCCGTCGGAGGTATCAAAACCAACAGACCTCCACTGCGCCATCCCCATCACCACCAAAGACACGCCGTCGAGGAGCCGAGCAGAGCTTATGAATCCAAAGGGAGGGGCTTACAGGAGCGCCTCCAAGAAGGAAAACGGCGTCCAAGACGTCGTCGTTGCCGGCAGAGAACCTGCAGAGCTTTCGCCAAGACCCCGGGACACCAACCCTAGAAGTAGGGCGATTCACAAACCGCTATGAGACCTTCACCAGACACACGCACTTGGGAACGGGGCGGAACAGCGAGACGGTTTCCGACCGTCCAGAAAAAGGTAAGATCTTCATGGCGATGCCTTCAACAAGGGAACGACACCCGAAGGTGTTGTCATCACCAGCACTGGACAAACCAGTGCCCGGTTTTCACCGAGACCCGTCCAGAACCAGACGTCGGCCACCCTCACGAGGACGCGGAGAAGAACACCAAAGGGCGGCGTCACCGACCTCCGAACCTCGGGAGAACTCGGTGTGCTAGCCCAGCACACCGGAAACACGTCAAAGACGGAGAGCCGGGACAACACAGGAGTTCGTCACCGTGCTCCATCGAGGGGAGGAAGGAGGAACACCCCACACACGCATGCATGTGAGGGATCTCCCCGCCGCCACCATCAGCCGCCGCGACGGCGGCGACCTCAGACGACAGCAGGGGAAGCAGGCCGCGGGAGGCGGGGCTCAACGCCACCCAAACCACCCACCGGCTGCCAGCAGCACAACCCCGGCCGATCGGCCGGCGCTCCAAAGGACACGGAGAGGATCGGGGAGACACTGCTCCGCCGGCCAGCAATACGCAACGGGCCGGCCCGCGCGGCCCAGATCGAGGCCCGCTCGGCCCAGATCGAGGCCCGCTCGGCCCAGATCTGGGCCCGCACGGCCATCTCAGGGCTCCAACCGGAGCACCCGGTGTCGAAGCTTCACAGCTCCGTCTCCAGCAGCGCGCAGCCCGCCGCTGCAACGACCAGGAGCGCTGACAGGGCCTGGGTCGCCGCCCGGCCGACGGGCCCGCACGGCCCAGATCTGGCCGGCGGCGCGTCGACAGCTCGCCACGGGAAGGCCCCATGCGAGCCTCCGAACCTGCGGGCATCCGCCTCCTGGCACCTCCGGCGCCGAGGAAGGCCGTCGAGCGCCACTGACTGGAGCTCCACGACCATGGATGCGGAGAGGCGCCACCGCGCCGAGCGCCTACACGGCGAGCTCCCCCTCGAGCACCTTTGTGGTGGCAAGGGCGCCCGCCGCCACCGCGGCGACGACCCACGGCGGCGGCGGCGATGGAGGGCGGAGGCGGGAGGGGCTGGAGGAGGTGAGGATGGGGCGCCCCGGTGCCGCCCACGGGCAGCACGGGAGCGAGCGGGGGCGAGCGACGTTGTTCCTCCCGTCTCCGAGTATCACAAACAGCTTATTAACCATTGTATATCATGTTTTTGTTGTCTTATCTTAATTAATTGACACATATAAAATAAGACTGTCTTATCAACCATTGTACATGCCCTTATGGGCGAAAATCCAACAAGATCTATGGAGGGCACGGTAGATGTCCCTAGTGCGGAAGATGGACGAAATTACAAGGGAGATAAAACGAAGGTCAGGAAAGGGTCAATACAAGCCAAAACCGTCTGCATGAAAGTGAGCTCCGCCGCTGCACGCAGAGGAGAAACATGAAACCACGAGAAGTTCCGGAACAAACTGACCGGAGAACTACCGTGATGGTGGCGTCCGGGGCCAAGCAGGGCGAAAAGGCAACGGGGAGAGAGCAGTGACTTGCAACTATGAATCGAACCAAATTAATGGAGGGCAGAGTCCCCTATTTCATTATCGAAGCTTGAAAACTTAAAGCAGATCATTAAATTATGGCCGTGTTTGTTGAATTTTGTATCTTTTACAAACATCTCCGTTTTGATCGAAGCCGTATATATCTTTTCTTTTTTTGCAGGCCCCTCACCTGTATCTCCGCCGTCGACGTAGAGTGTACGTCTCTACTGGCGTACACCTCGTCAAATACTCTTTCAGTCTTCCTACTTTGACGAGTTCACGGACAGAGAAGAAGACAGTGGTGATCGAGCCGAGGTGCGACGACAGCGACAGCAACCCACCCTCCTCCCCTTCCCTTTCCTCCGTCCGTCATCCACTCCGCCCGCCCGCCCACCCCCACCAATCAAAACCCCCAACCTCCGAGGTCGTTGCTCGCGCCTCCTCCCACCCCTCCCCACCGCGCCGAGCGGGGACGACTCCGGCCGACCGGCGGCCCCGATGTCGTTCCACTACCCGGACCACGGCCTCGCCATGGACGCCGCGGCCGCGGCCTCCTCGCCGAACCCTAGCTTCTCCCCCGGCGGCGGCGGCGGGGAGCGGGAGAAGGCGGCCGTCGCGGCGCACCCGCTGTACGAGCGCCTCCTGGAGGCCCACGTCGCCTGCCTCCGCGTCGCCACCCCCGTCGACCAGCTCCCCCGCATCGACGCGCAGATCGCCGCACGCCCGCCCCCGCTCGCCGCCGCAGCCGGCGGGCCCTCCGGGGGCGAGGAGCTCGACCTCTTCATGGTATGTGTCTGTCTGCGGCCTCTCGCGCCGATGCCTTCGGTTTGGTATGCTTGTCGGCGACTTGCGTGCTGTAGCTGCTTGCTTTGCTAGGGTCTGCCGACGCTTCGTGGGAATAAATGGGGTAGAGATAAATTGGGATAAATTTCGCGTAGGCTCTGATTGAGCGTGGTACTGCAGTCTTGGTGCTCCCCGTATGCTGAATTTGACCATAGTCCTGCAATTGTGGTCTATCAGCATGCTATTTTGTTACAGCAACGCTGCTCTAATAGCTTCATCGATTTGTTTTTCATGAAACAAAATGAAACTAAAGCAGCTACGACGTACGCCAAGGTTCACAACACAGAGCTCCCTCCGTTCACAAAAGGATGTCACAACCAACATCAAATTTGTATGTATCTACACACTAACTCATGTCTAGATACATGCAAATTTGAGGTTGTTTTTTACATCCTTTTGTGAACGGAGGGAGTAACACTTTGTTCAAACAGTAAATACATCCATGGGTCATTATTCGTGGACTTCCTGCTCTGCTGTGTTTTAAGAGACGATTTAGCAGACCCGAAATGACATACTAACAGACCTTGTATGAACTGCCCATTTCTATCATTAATTCAATCCTTCTTAGTGGTGCCCCATATGGCCACTGGTTATGTATGATATCTTTGTGCCACTTGGGGGTAGAGAATGCCCTCTATTTTTTCGGAAACCTGTATCTCTTGGTATGAACGTGTCGCTCGCATCCGGCATCATGTATTTTCCTAGGTAAATCCTGCTCATGGACTATAACTGTCCCTCATTTGATTGCAGACACATTATGTATTGCTTCTTTGTTCATTCAAAGAACAACTCCAGCAGCACGTACGTGTTCATGCGATGGAGGCAGTGATGGGGTGCTGGGAGCTTGAACAATCTTTACAGAGTCTAACAGGTATATGAAAGCTTTTTATCTGTTTGTATTCATTCAGCATGGTGTAGGAGATTTGTCAGTATACACTGCGTAGTTACTTCAATAATTTTGATTGCTACGAAAGTTCAAACTATCAATTGCAAGGATAATAGAGATGGGATAGGGATCACAAAGGGCCATTCGGCATGAGGATATGTCAGTGCACTAGGTAAGAGGCAAAATTAGGAATTAACGCCCACTGCTTTATTGAACCTTTGAAGAACCATAGGATTAGTTGATCAAGACATTCCCACCTATTTTGTAAGATAGTCCTACATTTGTTGCTTATGATGTTCCATAATATATTATTACTTGCCTCTTCCATTTTAAATTATATATGCCTTGGGATCTGCAGAGGGAATATTAAATGAGTTAATCCTTGTAATAATGAGAGGGAATATGTGATAAATGAGGGGAACTAGAAAAAACCAATAAATTAGCATGTGTCTATTATACGGCGGGAAAATTTGTAAAATGAAATGAAGGGATCTTAGATATACTAGTTAGTGCACACGTGGAAGCCACATTGCTCTTTAATTTTGTCAAGTTACTTGTGAAATCAGAACTCAACACATAAAATAGTAGCAAAGTGACAATTAGTCTCTGTATTTAACTCGCGTTGATCTTGCGAAGAATAGATAGTCAGGATGTTCTGTCCTGCCCACCAAATCTTTTTCATACTTGGCTTAAAATTTGACCTATGCTTGTACATAAATACTTTCTCTTTGTGTGCTGTCCTGGGCTTCTTCACATGCCAAATGTGATCAGAGTTTGAAAGTCATGTTCGACGCTTTAGCAACTGTTTTTATCAATCATAGCCTCACAATAGAGACTGTTTCAGGGAAAACTGGCTTTGTGGCATGCAATTGTCTGAAGAGGCTAAGCATGCATCGAAAGACATTTTGATTTGATATGATTATCTGGTGTGTAATGGTTGTAGCTGTTAAAGTTGGATGTAGATGAACTAGCGGTCGGCTAATTTATTCTGAAATGCTGAAATAGAATTTTTATTACGTTTGCCTTGATTAACCACTTGGGAACTTAATACTACAGATTGCTTAAGACGGTCGACTGTTCAGTTGTTCATATGGTATACAGTCTAGAACATATATTTTTGTGGGACAATCCAAAGATAGCGGTGATTGTCATCAACAGATAAATGAAAACTGACTTGTGCTTCTCTGGCTTGATGCTGCAGGGGCATCTCCTGGTGAAGGCACCGGGCGACTATGTCTGATGATGAAGATAACCAAGTGGATAGTGAGGCTAACATGTTTGATGGAAATGATGGGTCAGATGGTATGGGCTTTGGTCCCCTTATATTGACTGAAGGTGAACGGTCTTTGATTGAACGTGTACGTCATGAGCTGAAGAGTGAGCTTAAACAGGTAAAGTTGTGGCCTCGAAACGTTTCTTTGCCTCATTCATGACATAACGCTGACTAACTAAAACTTGCAACCTCTAGGGCTACAAAGAAAAGCTAGTTGATATCAGGGAAGAGATTATGCGCAAGCGGAGAGCTGGTAAACTTCCTGGCGATACAGCAGCTACACTGAAAGCTTGGTGGCAAGCTCATTCTAAGTGGCCATACCCTACTGTACGTGACACCACATTTCTAAGCTTCATTTTGCAATTAGTTTCTGTTCACGATGATCAACAATTCTTGGCCTGCCCATCCAGGAAGACGACAAGGCTCGCCTTGTGCAGGAGACGGGCTTACAACTGAAGCAGATCAATAACTGGTTCATTAACCAACGCAAACGGAACTGGCACAGCAGCAACGCAGCATCCTCTAGTGAGAAGACCAAGAAGAAAAGGTACCATACATGAAAACCCATATCTGACCCTTCTATGGCAAACCCGCACATTCTTGTTTATCGCTTCCTTTCTTATGCATGTAAAATAGAAATGTTACAGGTAATGATGGCACAGAGCAATCGTGGTAGACTGGGGGCTCAGAAAAAACTAGATGTAAACAATATACATTTATCATAGACGACCCATTCACAAGCACGTTCAAGGATGCAGTTATTGGCTAAGAAGTCATCAGTAGTTGACTTAAAAAGGTGGTAGTGCCCTGGAATTACAGTGTGAGTGTTTGCTGATGTGATTTGTGTAAGCGTGTTGTATAACCGGGGAACGGAAGGAAGCATCGTGCAGTGTATGTAAATTGTGTATTCTATTTATCATGTAACAGTATCTTAGGAAGAGTTGAAGACACATATTGGGTCTCCTGTGGGTGTGATGTACGGCACGGTATCGCAGGTCTGAAACTACTTGGGAAACTCTATATTCTGTTTAAGATGTACTGGAAAGCTGAATTGTGGGGTATTTTGTAATGTAAGCGCATATGTACACATGATCTGAACGTATCTGCGGCAGTGAATTTGATGTCCGCTGTCTCCACTGGAAGCCATGTTTGGCACGGTTCATGCCCAAGTAACCGTTTATGTATTGTCTAATTACAGGCTGTTGTAAACAGGTAGATTCTAAATCTTCTGTACTAGCCTGCAACGCGTGAGTTTTCTTGATTCTCGCGAGGACTTAACTGGCTGTGAAATTTCAAAATTTGCAGGTGCTTCTGTGTCCGTTTGTGCTGTCCAGGCCCTCGTTGGTTAGCCAACGGTGTGCTGGACGAGCCGCGTTTATGCTCGTGCTGTCATCGAGGGCAGTGACGGCGATCTTGGGGAAGAGGATGACCAGCCCTTGGAGAGCTTGCATTGTAAATTTGTATTGCACATCGGAAGGTTTGTCCTTGAGTTTTACCTAGCACAGAGCTTGTGTTTGCTGAAGATGCTGCTGTTCTGCACTTGATTGCTGTGCCGACGGTTAAGTCCAGTACAAGAGACTCGCACGTTCGCTGTTCGACAAACATGCTATCAAGGAACGTCAGCTATCGTACTGATGCTTCAAGGTGGTACTATGGCGCTAAAAATCTAATGATCTGCTCTATCCACATATATTTCCCCGCCCGTTGCTTTCACCTAGAAGAGATCGAACACGCAACTAAATACTATACTAATAAACTTGATTTTCTTGCTTAGCCTTAAACGCTCTCCCCGCCATAGTGAAAGCTCCGGCTAAGTCCAGGACTACTGATATAACTGACCACAAAATCCAGCTAAAGTATAGATTGTATCGTACATGGATCTTGGCATCTTGATCTTGCCGCTATAACAATCTCATGAAGTAAAGTAAATGATCTCGACGTAAACAAGCTCGAGTCCTCCAAATCCAATATGAATACAGTATAATACTAATTGGCACACACTCAAGCAAGATCTTTCACTAAGTTACATGGATATTTACGTAACATGCGCAGAGATCAAACGAACGGAGATGCAGCATGCAGCTATACAATACACGATGGACAGCACGTATCTGACGGAAGATCGATTGATCCACGGCTACGCTGCTGCGACGTCTGCCGCCCGCGCTCGGGTGGTCGACCGAGGCGGCGGCGAGGAGGAGAAGCCACGGTAGACCAGGAGGTCGCCGTCACCGAAGTCATTGAAGGACGTCTCGTACTCGCCGTCGGCGCCCTCGTCGAAGTTGAGCACGTAGCTGAGCGGGTCGTACCGTAACTCCCTGCCGCTACGCCGCCTTCTCCACTGCGCCTGGTCGCCGCCGAAGCAGCAGCACACCGTGGCCCGCAGCCTGTGCCGCAGCGAGCTCGCCGGCGGCGACGAGGCGTCCGTCTCCATGGATATCTAGCCACGACGGCGAGAAGTCAAAACCGCTGGCTGCTAAGTAACAAGGACTACCAGCGTATTTGTGCTTGATTAGGCGGATATTACGACAGGATTAGGAGCGGGGGCTAGACAGGTGGTTGTTAAGTAGGTAGAGGAGAGACTTGCCACAAGATAGTTAGGAGGGTGGTTGTACTCCATCCCACCAGAGTTCAAACCCCAGGTTTGACATTTGGTGTTTCTCATTTAGGCGGAATATTTTTCAGTGAGAGGTAGCGTTCCCGTCGACAGCGAGAGGCCCGTGGTGTCTTCGTCAATCTCAAGACTCGACCCGCCATTACGGAGATGCTCTTAGGGGTAGGGTGTGCGTGCGTTCATAAGGGTGAGTGTGCATATGCATATGTATATGAGCGTCTGTATTGTACTGTGTTTCGAAAAAAAAAGTAGGAAGAGAAGGAAGCGTGGCTAAACGATAGAGAAGGACGCGCCGTGGCGTGAAGGGGAGTGGTGCATGTCTTCCAAAATCACACCAAAAATACCGACTGCGTTCCTGGGTTCAGAGTATCCTCCAACACCTTTGTCTTGGTCTACATCTACATCAGTATCTCAGTGAGACTTCGTCAACACAAATATCTTGCCAACACGATGAATAAACATATTTCCAAATGTCCACGAGTCAAGCATATCTACCGTATGTTATATGCCGAACTTAAAACAACAAATTTCAGATGGAATCAAAGGGTTGAATCGACAGCCAAATTCCAACATGGTCAACACGTTAACTGTCAATGAACAGATAGCAACAACGGGTCTGAGAGACCAGATGTATGCATGTTAGTCATGTATGGAACTATCACACAACAGCAGACAGTAGAGATTCAGGACAAGGATGTACTCTAATGGTCTATAGTTCATTCATAAAAATGGAGTTATGGTAAGCAGATCTCAACTCCGCTTTCTGTCCCTACTAGTGGCATGGACAGGGCTGCTTGAGGACGGCGTAGACGGTCCAGCAAGAATCGTGCCTCCTTGTATATCGTTTGAGATTGATTCAGGGGCTGCTGCCACAGCGTCTCGGCACTCGATATGGGCTATCAAATCACTTAGCTGTCACAGGATGACAAAGAATGGTTAAAAATGATTCATATAACTCTTGAAGAAACAAAGAAAAAAATGACGTGTATCAAAACTCAAAAGCACTACAGAAAAGTGTGCTTTCATCAAAGGAGACACAGGCCGATATATATTGACTGCACTGTCACATTTTAGTTAGGAGTAACTTTTTATTGTCAGATGGCATGAAGTATTGACTAAGCTTTAATATTCAATTTAACCATACGAACCTCTGCCTCCAGCTTCTTGATCTTTTCATCTTTCAGTCTGAGCGCAGCTTGTTCCCTGAAACAATATCTTAGTCACTTCAGATAGAAAGTAAAATAGAAACTAACTATATTTTTGAATTCCAAATGATCAACATCTTATATTCAAAACCCGCAGTGGTGGCTCAAGCGAGTGTCACAATTCACAAGTCAGCCAAAGGTATAAATGACCAGGAATGTTTTTGATCACTCGTGACAATATATGGAGGACAACTAAACAATATGACCTGTACCAAGCTAAGATGTGCATAAAATTTCACAGCTAAAATCCCACATAAGTATCATTGAGCATAATGTGCCAGGTAGTGAAAGCACCTTTTTAGCCAGCTCAACCATAACCTAGCAGGAATAAGTATGGTATTGTACAGAATAAAAAGCATGAACTCATCTAATGCTCTTGTGGTAAGTCAAAAAATAACGAAGAGAAATACCTTTCTTGTACTTTCCGAATTCTTTCTCTCCACATCTCCTGATTTTTTACAAGATTGGCATTAATCTGAAAATAGAAAGAAATTATCAGTACATATGTAACCAATGTCACTTATTTTAAGCTAGCATTTAGACCTAGCTTCAACAACTCGTCGAGTTCTCACATCATCAAGAAAACTTTTCTCTTCGATGCACTTATCAAGCTTTGTCTGTAACTTCTGATGTTTAATGCTCACAGCTTTCGCAGTAGCAGCAGAAACTTCTTTCTCGTTCTCCTCTTTGACTTCTAGCAGAAGTGACTCATAATACTATATTAGAACCAAAACCGAAGTCAGATTCACAATGCTTAGTTACCCTCTCAAATACTATATATCAATGATATGGCATGTAGAAATTATATACATATACATCATCAACCAATAAGTGGTGCATTGTTATCTAATCGATAATAAACATCTACCAAATAAGTACAAGAACATACAAACTTACATTTCTTTGTTTATCAAGCTGAGACGTGAGGAGATCATTGTACTCTTCAACAATCTAAAAGAATTAAAACAAAAATTATGAACAAAGATCTGCAAACATACCATCAAGGTATAGTTCATAATTTCTACGAATATTATTTGCTTAGTACATTACAGCTTCGACTTTACTGTTCAATAGAGCTTCATCCATTCCTGCATCAGTGCCCTCTGGTCCATGGCCATCATAGTTGTACTCAACCAGTTTTCCATCAGTTTTGGATTGAATCAAACGATGGACATAGTTGTCACCAGCATAATCCCAAACCTTTTGTGTTTCTAATTCAAGCGAATAACAGTGTTCAGTTTCTTTCCAGTGTTCATAGCATGACCTCCTTTGTACCTGGTACTCCACCAATAAATTTAATTATTCACTACCCACGATCTAAATAAAGGCTCTTTGAGCATTTTTACCAGTCAAACATTTCTAAGTTTGACCATATATAGCAAAACATTTACTAGCATCCAAAACATCGAATTGATATCTCCAGATTTATTTTGACATATAAAATCGATAGCATCACCAAAGAATTAGCCATGGATAGGGCTGCGTGGGAGTTAGCTATCCATGTGCCAAACCATGACTTGGTTTCGAGATCTTATGGGTTTCAACTCTAGCCTACCCCAACTTGTTTGGGAATAAAAGGCTTTGTTGTTGTTGTTGTTGTTGTTGTTGTTGTTGTTGTTGTATATAATTTTATAGTGTATAACAATTTTATGTGAGGGAACATGTTTGCATAGAATTCGATGGTTAAAGTACGATCATGAACAGTGTCGATGTTCCAAAGACCCATGTTTTAACTCAGAGGAAGTAACTACTAAAATCTGCAACTGACAGTGAGCATGAATTACTTTACCTTCCACAGCCAACATTACCACAAATTACACAAATCCAAAGATTCTCTGAAGTTCCGCAGATAGAACACATGGATTTCTCGGGTTGCTGCTGACAATACCTACATACCTGTGTGATACTTTCCAATGTAAGCAAAAGGGGCTCTTTGTAGTGACAAAAATATTTGCATGATTTCTCGAGACCCAAGGGAAAAAAAACAAATGAGGGTCAAATCATTTAGAGCTAGTAGGCCTCGGTCTAGCTGTGTACACAATATTGAATAAAACAGAGTGGTTATGCTATTATTTGAGATGAGTCAACTTGGTAACAGCAAATCTACGATCAGGTGTTGATAGCACAGTTACGTCTTTAAATTTTTGTGGTGAATTTGAGTTCAGTAGTAGAATATGAGCAGTATAATTCGACTTAGTAGAGTAATATAAATAACATGAGCCACAAACTGAGTGTATCAGATCTTACTGGGCATGAAGAGTCTGCCCATTTTGATATGCATGAACAGTGGAAAGAATGGTTGCATATTGTAGTAAGAATGCCTCCAGGATCTTGGTCAAGTCGTTCTGATTGAAAATAGAAACGAATAAACAGTGTAATTAACATATACTTGAAATTTAGTGCTTTGGCATAAGTAAACGTAAGAAAACATGTGCTATGAAGCTAAGGCATGCAGTGATGCCTCTATATCATGACTTGAGCCTACAAAGTGTGGTGCGTAGTTTACATGTAAAGTTGTAAGATGCATATATGACAAAGAGATTAAACTATATGACGGCAGTATAGCATAGGGAAGAGAATCCTATTACCTTCTTAGCCTCACATATTTACAATGTGACAATCACAAAGCTATATGGCGGGGGTTAACAAAAAAGATAAGACATAAGGAAAGCTCAATTGATGTATACAGTATTACAGTTAAGTATCAAACATGACTTAGATATTCAACAAGACTAGCACTAGGTGTAAGTTTATCCATGGAACAGAGATAGCAAAGATGCATGCTTCAGAATCAGGTTTCACTTAATATGTGATGCGATGGTCCATAAAATCCTGAACATTAAAACACCAAAATCATGAAAGTACTCTCTTCCTCATATTAGGCGAGCGACAGAGTAATTCAAAGTATGTGGGCCCGCAAGCATTCTAACCATTTTATAAAACAACTAAAACTTCACAAAGTTATTTCAAACAACATAACGTGATATTCTATTTTTTAACAGATAGCTAGAATAACTCAAAACACCTCCACATACCTAGACAGACTGGGCAGTTAGGCTGCTCAGCTGAGGTCGTAACCGAGCTATGTGCATGCTCAATCAACTGAGTGTAGTGCACGTCTTCCACAAACCGTACACGAGAAACATCACCCTGCAAACACATCAATCTCCAGTCAATCATCATTGCACAAACTTAACCACAGCAGCAGAAAAACAAGTGCATTTCAGCAGAATTAAAAGAAGCCAGCACAGCACCTCCAGCGACGAGAACCGCTTTCCATTGAAGTGCTTGTAGAAGCTATCGGTGGATTTCAGCGTGTCAAACTTTATGAGGACGCTGTACTGGTCCTCTGCTCCGTCGATCCTACACCATGAGCACCGATTAGGACTCCAATTCGCGCATACATCAAAGCAGCTCAAAGCCCCAAAGACACACCACTTGGCAATTTTTGAGGGTTTATGGTCTAATATGTCACAACAAATGATTGGACTGAGGAAGCTAGGCAGACTAGTAAACTTGAACCTATCGAAACCACTCAGATTGGAGCGGACCAAGCTAAGCGATTGAGGCCCGAGGAGGCACGCAACCGTACGAAGCAGGGCTGGGGTGAACAAGCGAGCGAGGTACCTGACGATGCGCATCTCGAGCATGTGGGGACGAAGGCGCCGCAGAAGCGGCAGAAGTCCGCGTAGGTCATGTGGTTGGGCACGGCCGGCACGCACACCTGCGGCTTCCTCCCTGCCTACGAACACGCCGCCGCAGGCGAATGTCAGGGGTGGCTACACCGAGCAGTAAGAATACAGAACCCTAGAGCAGGGATTAAGCTTACCGGGAGATTAGACGATGACGAGGAGGCGGCGGCGGCGGCGGGTGGGTCGGGGTGGAGGAGGACGACGCCGCGGGTCTCCTCGATGCGGGGGTTCCCCGAGGAGAAGGGGACCGACTCGAGGGCGCCGGTGGACGAGGAGGGGGAGGCGGAAGGGGGGAGGGAGGCGGGATCGCCGGCGGTCGCCATGGCCGGAAAGGAAGGATCGGAAGGCAAGGGCGACGGCGAAGAAGGGGTTATTCGGAAAAGTTTCTGCCCACCAAGTCCGGCTGTGCATAACCGAACCGAAACCGAAAACCGAACCGAAAAAAACCTAACCGCAACCGAGTTTGTGGTTTTTTCAGTTTTACGGTTAGGTTAAGGTTAGCAAAAGAGCTAACCGTTTGGGACTCGGTTAATTCGGTTTTAAACCGAAATGTTTCGGTTAAACCGAAAGTAACCGAACGGCCCAGCCCAACATGGAATTGTGATTCACAAGGCCCAGTACAGGTTCGCATAGACATTAAATATAAGCTATTTAGTGCTTCGTGTACATAAAACGTCCAGGAACCAGATGGTTAGGGCGTTATTGACTTAGATGTGGTGTTGTAGGTCGTGAGTTCAAATCGTGGTGCACCCTAAATTTTTTATTGGCCAAAATTTCACCCTTTTTTGTTTCTTTCTCTTGCAACACGTTCAGTCTTGTTTAAGAAAATACAAAATTGCTAAAGATAATCATAAAAGCTAGGTGAAGTTCAAAAATTCGCGTCAACTTTGGTTAATTTGGTTATTACCGAAACCGAACCGAAATAAAATGGTTATTACCGAAACCGAACCGTATTTTCGTACAAAACCGTATTTACCGAAGTATCGAAACCGTATTAACCGTATAACCGTATAAACCGAACCGAATTAACCATATTAACCGAACGCGCAGCCGGACCACCAAGTCTCTTTAGCAGTTTCGCTTACTCGGCCAGGTGGGGCCGACCTTTCAGTGAGACATCACGATGGCGTATGATTCCCAGCAGAAATTAAGAAATACGCGCGCGAGCTCTCCGCCGATCGCCGCCGGAGCTCCCCGCCGCCGCTTCCTCCGGTGGCTCGGCCGCCGCGCGCGCCTTGCAGTTGCTTCGCGGCTTGGCTTGGCAGAAAGGTTGGGAGAGGTACGGGTTGCTTATGGGCGATGGGTAGTTGGTTGCCTGCCAAGTGCTCGGCATAATGCCGCGCACAGCTATCCAGGGTGGGCGTCCATGGATAAGCAAGATGCTGCGCTGCTAACTGCTAAAGTTTTGTAGGGTATGAGGTGCTGACTCTGTTTATGGACTATTGATGCCTGTTCTGTTAGTATGGGCGACGAGCACAATTTCTCGGCTATCGGAAATTCAGGATCCTGATGATGAGCTAAGTTCCGAGTCTCCTGGGCAGAACCTTATGAAGGTTGCAGTGGATACAAATGGAGGATGATGAATGGATGGATGGAGGCATGGAGCCATGTTTCTTTTGGCGGGGTGGGGGTGAGGAGAAGACCATGGTTTGAGTTCAGACTTACTACTAGACTGTCGTTTCTCATGGAACATTCACTATTTTTAGTTCAGTTTCCATGTCCATCTATGGATTTAGTCGGATCAGAGTGTACCCAAACAAGCCTTATGGTTCACAATATTGTTGTGCAACTCTAGATGATGAGGAGGAGGCAGCACTAGCGGCGGGTAGGTCGGGGTGGAGGAGGATGAGCCATATGTCTCCTCGATGCAGGGGTTCCCTGAGGAGAAAGGGACTGACTCGAGAGCGTTAGTGGACGCCATGGCCAGAGAGGATCATAAGCCAAGGGCGATGGTGAAGAAGGGTTTATGAGGAAGACTTCCTGCCCCAAAGTCGTCTCTTTAGCTTATTCCACAAGGTTGGGCCAACCCTTCAGTGAGATACCGCGATGGCGTATGACTGCAAAAGAAACTGTATTTACACAGCAGAAATGCATAGTGCCTCCTCGACAACAACAAATTGCAAAATGCCGTGCACTTGCCTGCACTATCCGCGCCGCCCGAGCTCCCTGCCACCCCTTCGTCCGGTCAGTGGCTCGGCCTCCGTGTGCCTTTTACTGTTTCTTCGCTGTGCGGCTTGGCGGAAAGGTCAGTGTTACTTGTTGGTGCTGGGTAGTTGGCTGCCCCCCAAATGCTCGGCGTAATGCAGTGGGCGTTGCAGTGCAGCGCAGCTATCCAGGTTCGATGTCCGTGCAAACACCAGATGTTGGAGCGCTGAATGTTAAGTTTTGTATGCTATGAGGTTTATAATCTGTTCGGGAACTATCGATGCCTATCAGTGTGGGCGATGAATGACATGTGTCTAGGCTATCAGAATCCTGATGATCGGCTTAGTTCTGAGTATCCCCGGAAATTGCAGACCTTATGCCTTGCAGTGGTTAAGGTAGGACGAATGATGATGGATGGATGCGACCTTTCTTTTGGCAGGGCGGGGATTGGGAGCAGAACATGGGTTGAGTTCATACCTAGTACAAGATTACCAGTTGTTGTGGATAATTCACCGTTTCAGTTCAGTTTTATGTTCATCTGATGGATTGTGTCGGATTAAAGTGTACCCAAACAAGCCTTACAATTCACAATATTGTTGTTCAACTCTACAGATGGTACGAAGCTTGGAAACGAAGTCTTTTTATTGGACAGGACTTCGGAGTCCAAGACCTCCAAGTTGAAATTCATGTCATGTGCATGGTTTGGTTATATCAGCTCCTTGTTGGCGTCATGTATCTTCCAGGCCAGCAACTCGTAGGCACGAAATTTAGGTGTTCAAAGTGCAGAAACTTTTTGATGGGCAGATTCTCTGTTCTCGATTTCTGGTCCATGGGACAGGTAAATTGACATTTTCCTAATGTTTGTATTCTTTGTTAGCTGGACTGTTAAAGTATCTACTATTCTACTTCAGTGTAATTTAACTAATGAACCATTAATGTTCATCTATACAATTAAATTAAGGCGGAATTAAAAGATGTGTGCTTATATTGTGATCTTGGTTACTTACTGCGCGAGGTGCAGAGGCTTTATCATGCTTTCCTTATCGACGTATCAAAGCAGTAGCCACAACTTTCATTCAGCATGTTCAGCGTAAAGTTCTAATCTCTAAGTTATTGGAATGTTGTGCATGATGTTTGCGTAAGAATATATACATTTTTTAATGAGAACCTTCTTTGTAAGAGGAAATGGTGATGTGGAATGGTAAATCAGACCCCGTTTCAAAATGTAGCCATCATTACTTCCTGGAAACAGCAGATAAGATAAATATCATATTAATTAAATTACAGAGATTTACTATTTGTGAAACTGTAGATCAATAATTTACTTACCAAGGTTGCAGTCAACCTACCTGGAGATCTTCACCGTTCTGCTATGAACTGATCCTCTGCTATTTGGTTATTAGTAATATGTTGACTGAGCATCCCCAGAAACATAAAACTGTGCTATTTGTGGATCTAGTTGACTGCTTGAGATGATTTAGTTGGATTTTAGTCAATAATTTCGTGTGGTTGACTTCACCGGATATGGATTATGGAGATGCTTTCGCTGGGCGTCTTGGTGTCCAGGTTGTTGGATTGTAATTGTTGTTCCGTAGAACCTATATGTTGTCTGCTGGTCGGGGTTGGGTGCGTGTTCTAGGTTCTGGCCAACCAAGTTAACCCCCTAATGGTTTAATCTTAAAACAACCTTCTTTTAATGCAAAAATATTTAGCATATTTTCGAAAAAAAGTACTCACTGGTGGATATGGAAATAATTTTACTATAGGGTAAGATGAGCAGTTTTAACCTTTAGGTTCACAGTATTTATGCAAAGACGCCCAAGTCAATGGTGTAGAACTAAATTAGGAAGATAGTTTACGGATTTGAAGAAAGCTACATCTCAATATTATTTCTATTGTGTACTTAGGTGTTGATTAATTTTTCATAAAGGCCTAACAATCCAATGTAACTAACAAATTTATAAATTACATATCTTATGTCTAACTGGCTTAAGAGTCCAATGTAAAGGGTATCTTCCTAATTTGAATGATAAACTACCTTGTCATGGTGGGGCCACATCTGTACATAACAATTTCTGCATGTGTGAATTCTAAGCTGAATTTGGCAATTGAAACTTGTAAGGACAATACAAACAGGATGCTATCCTATTTTATTGGAATATTGAAGTAAGTCAACAAACATAGAGCAGAAAGTTTTGAGATTTTCAAACAAACTAATTCTTTGGGTTAATATGATTGCCTCATTGCCTCTATACATACACTGAGCGATTGGGGGCTATATAATGTCAGGCCACATCCTAATATAGGAAATCTGAAGCATCCAGTTGTATGTTCCATGGATCAGCTCAAGGCAGAGAAGAGAGGAAGTACGTAGCTACGAGTACTGGTATGCCCTTTGTGAAACTTTGGTGGTCATAACCCAAATACATTGAGTTTCGTCTTTCGTCCTTGAAGGCTTAAACCTTTCAACACGACCGTTTTTGTACCTCGAAATCTCTCAACGGTATTGTTCTTCCAGTTTCTTCGATGTATTTTCATCCAGTATTTATGCTTTAACCATCATAAGAATCGAGTGGATCATTGCTGGCTTTGTGCATTCAACTGCACCTATATCGAGATTTGTGCTACTTCAGTTGCTGATTGCATTGTCATTCTTTTCTTTTGTTTTCGCTTTTTACTACCGTCAAACTTCCATGTTGCTGAGTGCCCGATTTTGTCTTAACATGATTAGGCATGTTTATCTTAGTCATATGATGCTAAAAATGACTTGAACACGAGTACAACCCCTGTTTGATCTTATCAGAGTGGTCGAGCAAACTTAAGCTAGCTTAACACCATCGACCTGATATGATCAGCTAGCTGCCATTTAGATGCTTACTTGCTGCAGTTTTCTCAAGAGTACCAGTCCAAATCATCTGGCTCACCAGACATCTACAAGAAACAACCATTTAGTTGATATTTGAATATTGCATTACATCTGAACTTGTTTTCTGTAAGTACATTACATGTTACCCCAGGCACTAAATATAATTTACTTTGCCTAATTTTTGTATTTGCTTTAAACTTACCAGTTTGTGTGAATTTAAGATCTGCTGTCAAACATGGTGGTGCGTGCATCTGCGTTGTAGCAAGACAACACAATTGGCAGTATTAAGAAATTACAGTGCTTAAAAGCTTAAAATGCTCACAGAAAAAAACAAGCAAGAATAATATGGTTGGCTCCAGTCAAAGTCAAGGAGAGAGAGGCCCCTTAATTACACGTAACTAGGCCAATCCCTTTTATATAACCACCATCATCATGGGAGGATGACAAAGATTTCACTGTTTAAGTAGACGTAGATTATCTTAGTAGGCTTATCATACTTAGTCGATGACGCGCACGAGTGCTGTTCCCGAGCTTTCCAGCTATATGCGCCGAATCATATCATGAGGTGCTTGAGAAAAATATTAATCTCATGTTCTGATCTCGAGATGATCTGACTAGGCATTACTGAGGGCTTCACTAGTTAAACTACAATCGCTCAACTTCCAATGGCTTAGAGTTTTTTTAAACATTGTGTTCTCAACCCTTTGTTTGTGAATTGTGAAGCAATATGAAAGCAAATAAGATGAATCAGTGTTGTCTTGCACCAGTATGATTGATTGCATTTGGCTGCTATAATCTCAAGAAGTCTAGTCCCTTGTTCTGACATTTCGCTGTAGGCATGCAATGGGAAACGGAAGGTGAACTAACAGTTTGCAAGCTTCTGCTTGGGAAGGGAAAGTTGCTCTATCTGATCTGTACAGTTACACCTTTTTATATGTTTGACAGACCTATTGGCCATGAAAGTATATAATCAATTAGGTTTAGGATGCCATTTTTAGCATGTACTGTATATTGCATGTATAAATGGATACACGTTGCTTCATGATCTTCTGGGTTACAGAAGATAATTAATGGGTATAGTACTTCATTTCTTAAATCAGGGCTGGAAGAAAATAATCTGAAAATGTTTTCATATTATTTTGTCCTTCATCAGTGTGGAACTCAACTGTCTGTTATCAGTTTTTAAAAGTTTTAGCTTGTCTGTTATCAGTTATATATGAAAGAATATTTACCACTATTTCTGTCATTCCATGAAATACTGGGTTTGCTAGTTTGTAAAAGAAGTTTACAACTGCCCGTGATTCCACAGAAGATCTACAGTTGATTCCATATGTGTCTAGATATGACGATTGCGTCGAACACTTCCCTTTGGCAGGTTATTATCAATTAAATTTCAACTGTAGCCGCCAAAACAGCCTTCAGTTTGAGAATAACCTCTTTATTACTTGATCCAGATTGTGGTGGCAAAGTGAAACAACTGTAAGTTTCTTCTTCAGTTAGCTAAAAAGCCACTCTTAAGACTAGGCTATTGAATTACCTGGTTCTAGAGGTGTCAAGAATTCAGAAAGAAAAAAATGACCTACTCAAAAATTGTGGAGCACATTGGTTTCTGACCAAGAACAACATTCAAAGAGAAAAATGTAATAGATAAGGGGATAATACATATATATAAGCTGGTGCATCTACCTAAAGAATTTGGATACAATTGCCTCTGGTGATGTACATTGAAATCACGTGGTTCCATCAAGACAAAATTCCGTCAGTAGTGCACCAAAGTAGTCCAAGAGATAAAGAACATGAAAGAAGTAAAAAAATGAAAAAAACTATTTAATTTTTTATATTTATTAGCACAAAGGTGATCGTTGAGGCACCCCTTTCCGTCTGCTCATGTTTGTGGCCATGTCATCATCAGACACTCGGTTTGCAGATCGTGCACAGATATATGGTCCGCTCCGCTTCTTCCGGACGAAACTTGGTAATGGTGTGCTCAAATTATCAGAGTCTGATGATCCCATAGGCTCGTCAACATCAACAAGAGTTGAGTGGGTCGTCTCATCATCAGCGTCATGAGGAATGAAGAAGTCAGGACCAAGCTGCAAGGTCTTGCATGGACGCAAGTATGCTGACAAGTCTTTTTTCTTCCGTAATATGTACTCAACCTGAAAAGGATGCAGATGAGTGAACTTGACACAAAATTTTCATATGTATGTCCAAAAATCGACAGTTAGCTCCAAACGCATTTACTATCTATCTGAACACTTTAGTTTTAGTTTTTCTAATAGTAGTTTTTCACCTTTCCTTTATAGTGTGTTATCAGCTGATTCTATAATCAGATTCTTCAGGTAGCTGCATAGTGCATATTGTGAAATGGATATTGCATGAAAAATGAGGTCAGATATTGCTGTAGGAAAGTACCTTGTAGAATCTAGATCGTCATTGTGCTACTTCTCTTATTTAGTATGAATTATATTTTGTTGTTTTCTCAGTCATCATAATTCAACTGAATATACTCATATTATTTTATCAGACATCATAATTCAATTCGATATAACTGCATTATTTTGTCAGCATCATAATTCAGTTGCATGTAATCACATGGAATATCATTAGTTCTAGTAGATCACCTTGCAATCCAGAGAGCAGTAGAAGTAAGGTTCCTGAAGGCTCCTGTCGCAGGAGGTGCAAATATTCCCTGACCCCTTAAATTGCCTATTCTGTGGTCTCTTCTTCAGGAAAACAACCTTAGAGCTGTTAATTGTGTATGACTGCACCATGTAAATATACATTTATGAGCACACATGCATTTCAAAGAACAAGTATCAGACTCGCATCCATACTTCATCGATCATGTATATTACCTGAACACCAGAGCAATCAATAAGCTTCTCAAGGTCCTCCAGCCGAACAACATCGTGGTAGACATACCGCCGCACCTGCAGGAGCCGGTGTACACGGTGTGTCGCCACACAGTGTGGGCAGATGCTGGTGCAGCAATCAAGGCAGCATATGTTCTTCTCGTTCTTCTTCGCGTGCTCATGAAAGGAGCATGCTACAAAGAACTTCTCTGTGCTGAGGGCTTCTAACCAGGCTGGCTTCCACATTGCCTGCTGATACTGCAAAAATCCAAACGATCTTGACATCAGTAAAGCTGAATTTGAATGGGAGAGCATGAAGAAGATCAGAATACTCACCATGATTATCTATGTCGGTGTAAAGCCTTTGTTGTTGTATGTTTTCTCGTTGGAAGAGGGGTGGGGATCTTTGACGAAGAGAGTGTAGCTTATGAAGGATGAGATGGGATGTTTAGTGGGCTAAGAAGGATTAGATCAACCAGAAGAAGGGGGCTATATACCTGCATTAGTAGTGCTTTTTGACATCTGACTCCTTAATCTATGGCACTATCATGGGATGCACCTTGCTTTAGAAATACGGAGTAGTAGTGATAGGCAGGTGTAGTTACTTTGTGCATCACATTAAGAACATGTTCCTGAATTGCCGTTGTAGGTCTGGAGTTTTATATTTCAAAAAGGAAAGCTGTTTAAAAAAATATAATTATTCCTTGGATGGAGCTGCAATATCATTCCAGACCAGGGTTGCCCATGCACTCTAACTGGTAAAGTTGAGCCTCTCAAAATTTCCAATTTACAGCACAAAGTGGCTTTTCCATCTCGGAGAAAAAAGTCAACTAATTATGATAGCTTTGTCAGATTCATCCCTGGATGAGTAATGCAGTTCCAATAGAATCTTATATTTGATGATATTGATTGGAAATTTCTACGAGTGAATTACCAGTGTGGATATAAGTTTTCAATATCAGGTGAATTACGGTATGCACTATTAAGTTACCACAGTTGCTCTTTTCTGGAGAAATTATGGATAACTGAAATTATCATGCAGAATAGATTCAAAAATTTGACATGCAAAATAGATTAAAAAATTTGACATGTAAAATAGATAATTAGAGTTACCTTTTTTTGATAGGATAATTAGAGCTAGCTGCTAAACCTGATAGATGTCAATAACTCTATCGGTGTAGAATTTCATTCACTTGAATTTTCCTTGTACACAGGAGATGTTTATTTCTTCCAAAATGAAGCAAGATACATTTTACAGATGCTCATTTTGGACGGCATGTAGCACAGCAAGGTCTGAAGTTTTAGCATTAAAATCTGTTGCATCTCTTGGAGATTGGGCTGATGTGCATGACATGTACTTGTGTACACAGGGAGCCAACAAAGCACACAAAAACAACTCTAAAGGAAAGAAAGGGAGGTGGGGGAGGTGAAGAGAACGTGGATGCTGTTTCTAGTGTTTCCCAACCCTTGTGCCAACTTTTTAACTTATGACCAAAGCTCAAATCTCTAGCCTTGGCTCTAGAGCTCACCTCTCTAAACAAGTGCAGTCCCCAAGGACGCGTTGATTCCTTGTTTGGAGCCTTATGTGTGGGGGAGAGGATGGCCTTTCTTGGGCAACACATGAATACAATATAAATCTGCGGTCTCCACTAACAAATTACTGTCTTGGGCTTTGCCCCGTCGTGTTTGCCAGACTGGGTGTTGTTTTACTTGAGTATTATACCTCAAATGGTGAACTAAAGTAGCTCAAATCTGTTACGGGAATGCACTCTGTAATTTCTGGAGAATCTACACTCTGTTTTACTCTACGACAGTTCTTGTTTCAGATACAATTTTGTGTTGTTTAACTTTGTTAAATTTGAATGGGTATGCTAAGGACAGATTAAATTGATTTCCTGTGAACCTAGAGTGTTGTTATGGAGTATGAACTACCCTCTTCAATTTGATAATTTTTTGGCCTAGTTACTGCCTTTTGCACTGCATTTGGGTAAGTCGCCTATGTTTATTTTACAGGCAAGGCTTCCAGAGTGCAATATTTTGACCCTGGCTTGTTCCAGGCATGGATTCAGTGAGGTTCGCAATGGCTTGTCCGGGTCTGGATCCGACGAGGTTTGCAAAGAATCAGTTATATGAGGATGCATGTAGATGCATGGTTAGTAACATGATAGAGGCTTAAGATGGTACTCTTCCGATGGATCAGAGTTGTTTATGTGATTTTTCTGATGATACGTCGAAAAGGAACCTTACTTCCTTGCAGATATTGGTCCACTATCCCTGGAGATGTGAGTTGATGGACAGCTCCACCTTTAAATGTATGAATGGCCTTTCAAACTCGAGAAGTCAAACCAACATTAAGCGATAACATGTTCTGATAAAAACAAGGTTTGCTCAGTTTCATCGCTGGTACATTTATGATTTTGGTCTACAATTGCGCGCGCCTCTCTATTTATTTCCTAGAATGTTCCTTCTCAGTTAATGTAGTTTGGTTCAGTTTACTGATTTCAGGGAAGACGTTTTATTACTCTGTTGCGTTATGCAATGATGATTTAGTGCCGATGGAATGGGCGTTGAAGAGTAGAACACCACATATGGGTGAGGTAGGAACAGGAATATTTTTTCACTGAAGTTCTGTGTTTATCATCTTTGCTTTCATGTTGTAATGCCTGAAGCTTTGTTCAGTGCGTTGTTTTTAATAAATACCCCATGTTCACGATTATAGGATGTTTTAGATATTTCAGTGTGGACTATATACGGACCAAAATGAGTGAAGCTACACACTGAAACGCGTATGTTTCATTAATAAGTTTGCGAGAAACAAACATGATAAGCAACTTCTTCTGTCCTGCAGTGCCTAGCTATCAGGTTGACATCATCAAATGACCCAAAACCTGTTAAAAAACCCCGACAAGATTAATTATGTTTAACATTTCTACTACTACATGAGTGAAGGGAGGATACAGGAATAAAACTCCCTTGTGGGTTTTGTGATGTCCAATTGTTGTTGCCAATTGTTAAATGCTTCATGACTTGCACACATGTGATTTGATTTGTGAAGTTGCAGATGTTACTACTAGAACCATTGCCTCTTTATTACTATTAACTTAAGTAGTCAAATTGCAGATGTTTTTTGCTTGTGAATGGATTTTTCCCTAGCTCGAAATTATGTACATAACACTCTATTCTATCCAATCGGATGACGGATACGACCGTCTTAAACCTCAAAAAAAAAAAAAGTAGTCAAATTATCCATTGGAGGCTGTGTAGAGGCATGAATTGCCAAGTAAAAAGGAACAAAAGAAAATGATTACAAAAGTAGAGCTCCAAAGCCCTCAAATTCGGTTAGCGTTTATCTCCTAGGATTTGACCTACAAAACCACGTCTCTTAACTGAATATTTTTTCCTACAGGACTGATAACTTGATTTGCCGGAAGAGTGGTGTCTAAGCAACGGATGTTGTTGTTTCTTGCCTGTGATTGTAGCTTGCTGTCTAATAATCATGAATCCAGCTTTGGGTCGTCACACACTCACTCAGACCACAACCCTGTCCGTATTTTATTAATCGGCGATCTTCCACGGTTCTAAACACCACTTTGTCGGCCCCTAATCTCCGGTCAAAATTGCTACAGCGAGCCACAAAGCTATTCAAACGCGTACGGACGCCGAATCCGAATATCTTTTACCATCACCTCTACTACAACTCGACCTGCCTATGACAAGTGGGCCATACGGCTCTGAGCCTACACGACCAGTGGCTGTGCCAGAGGTGATTGTAGAGCGGGTTAATTAGCTTTTGAAAAAAATGATGGTCCACGAGAGAGATCGCAACTTCCAAGTTTTCTGTTTGGACTTTCTTCTTTAGCTTTCGTGGCAGCCGCTGCGTCCGCATGTGCACCGCCGCACGTGTGCACGTACGCCCCATCACGTAGAAAATCCAGGGCATGCACACGTGGCAGGATCCGAGGTGGCGAGCGCGCCTGACACAAGGTTAATGCGTGGAGGCGCCTCACGTGTTGCGCAACGGCTATTGTGTTGGACCGGATGCGGTGTGCTGTTCTTCGTTGTGACCTTCTCTGTTCTTGGTCGTTAGATTTTGTGGTTATGATACTAATCGTATAATTGGTTGACGTTTATTTTATTATTTATCAAAATATAATGTATGTACTAGTAATATACACGGATTAACAGATTGTTTGAGCTGCGATGAAAATAGAGAGCGTTGTTTCGGCCAAAACTAGCAGCGTGCGCTGCATGTTTGTTAGGATGTTTTTTTTTTTGAATTTTCATGTTGTTAGCATATCATTTTGACAAACCGAACCAATCAGTATTTCACATTAGAGATAAAATGAAAAGGTTTGGGGATCCTGAATGACCATGACCAAAAGGGGTATGAATAACAAAAATATGCTCATATCTGTTGATTTGGGGATCCTGAATGACTATGACCAAAAGGGGGATGAATAACAAAAATATGCTCATATCTTATGATAAGCCAATTGATGTCACATGAAGTTTAAAATGAACAAATCTGTGAAACAGGATGCGAAGTCCTTATCTTTGGTCGACTCCGTAGAAGAAGTAATCCTTAACAACCCTTTCGCATACGTGAACCTAAGTAAAATAAATTAAATATAAAGTTAGTGATTGTCGGAGAACATCTCAATGGCCATAAACACGAGGATACCGAAATTATCTATATGTGGCTTCAGTTCATACAACATGTACTATTTATACACCAAGATTGAATAGATGTTGGTTGGTTGATTGATAAATTATTAAGATGGAGTTAAATAGCCATTGCCTAGTCATAGCTTGCCAATATATGTGTATTTTTCTCTCCTTTCCTTACATAAATGTAATGTAGGAGCGAGCCCTAGGGATGGCCAGTTGAGGGCCGACGGTTAGGCGATGACATGTACCAGAAAGTCATCACAATTATGGTAGATATTAGGAATGGAAGCTACTGGGATTATGTTCATACATCAGGGAAGTCATCCTCTAGGGGCGGCGTCGTGGAGCTCTGGTCCCTGTACCCCGCACTGGCATTGATGGAGATAATCAGATCCTTTCTGAATGCTCTTCAAACTGGTGTGGCGTGCTCGGAGGTCTCATATCCTTTACGCTCGACTTTGTTGCCTCTGGTCCCAGTTCTTGGTGTCTGCTGGGCGCTTGACAGATTGGTGCGAGATGGTAGACGGCCATTTCCGGGATAGCTTGGTGGGTTCGGGGCGACGATGTACGTCTGTTTTCTCATGGAGTTGTAGATTCTCCTCTAGCCGGGTGTCTTGAGTGTGCCGTGGAGGGGTGTGGTCTCTCCTACTTTTTTCTCTTTATTTTGATCTGCTTTGTAAGAGTCACTCATCACCTGTATTGGTATGACCGTATGGATTTATTTATAAAGCGGGACGAAAGTATTTTTCGAGAGTTATAAGTAAATCGAAGCTATGCAGTAGGTTGAAAATGAACAAATCCGTAAAATAGATGTGAACTCCTTATCTTATTTCGACTTAGTCAAATGGACGATTTAATCTTCAACAACCCCTTGGCATACATGAAACTGAGTAACATAAAGTAGGAATAGAGTAAACGATTTCGCCTCCTTGTGCATTCATAAATTCTAGAGGGTGGTCTATATCTAAGATGGCTGGATGCACACATCTGAACGGCCATAACACGAGGATAGCAAAATGATCTATATGTGCGTTCATTTCATACAACCGGTACTATTGGAGTACTCAAACACCAAGCTTGTATAGATGTTGGCCGGTTGATGAAGTATTAAATATCAAGTTCAATGACAATTGCCTGTGTGAGAGGGTCAGTACTCACTACCTGTTTAGTGCTAGCTGGCCTATATGTAGTAGTATGTGCTTTGTTCTACCTTGTACTCCCTCCGTTCGGTATTACTCGTCGCCGTTTGTACTATGCCTTTGTACTTGATCAGCTCAATCTCCACGACAGGTAAAACCGAACAGAGGGAGTAGAAATTTAGGGGCTAGTAGGGATGCCTAGGACAGTGCCAATGAGAGCGATGTATTTTCTAGTGTTGCGGAGAGTCATGATAATTATGATAGATACTCGGAATGGAAGTTGTTGGGAATTATAATCGTACATCGGCGAAGACACAATGTAGGTGTTTGTCAGCATGGAGTATGCTTTGTTATGCCCAGGTCGCCAGGACTCGCGTAGGATCGTGCAATTGGACACTTCTGCCGGATCATATTTCGCACGTGTTCTTTTTCTGAACGCGCGACAGTTTTTAGGTGCGGGGTCAGAAGTTCACTTCTGAGTTACAGCACACAGTATATCAACGTGCAGGTGCAGCAAATAATCCCTCGTTTTGATACACTGACTCCAGTCCAGCAGTCTACTTCCACCGATGGGGAAACATGAGCACTCGTTTCAGCAACTCCTCCTCTCAAAGTCCTAGAATTATGAGCTGCAGACCTGCAAGCTTCGTGCTACTCCTGATCAAGTTGTCAAACATGCCTAATTTTACTCATTGCACAGCGGAGCCCTCACCAACTGAACCCACATGTTTGTATATCGTCAGTAAATGTTTCATTTGGGTTCTGTAAACTGTAGAAAGTTATCCCTTACAAAAGTGTTGATTATAAATAATTACTAGATCATTGATGGTGCGCGTTGTCGCACCCGTCTATTTCAGCATGAAATTTCTAGTTAATGACAAAAAATATATGCACGTGTCGTAATTCATAGGGATTTTGAGTGCATGCATAGCCATGAACGCTCGCTCAAATAGGGAGTGTGTGTGACAATTTACATGGATTCCATATTAAACTATGAACATTCACGATATATATACATGTCATACTTTGCCAAGCCGATGCTTTGTATGAAAGAATTATAAAGTAATAAACCTGCACATACATATATTTATCGATATTCAAATCTTAATCGACCCCAAAACTCCTATCCTACTACGACCAGCCTGATGCCAGGTAGCAGCTTCATCGACAATCTTGCTAAAAACGACCGCAGTAGAAGAGCAAACGTTGTTAAAAGTGCGGGCGTTTCGCTCTTTCCAAATGGACCAGCACACCAAAGTGATGACAGCGTTGAGAGATCTAGCTGCATTCTTAGGTCTCAACATAACCTGCTGGTACAACCACTGACTGAAATCATCCGCATCGACTGGCCTAGGGTCTAAATTAATCTGCAGTTTTGCTTGAATCAGGTCCCAAATCTGAGCAGAAAACAGACAGTTGAGCATCAGGTGGAGGCAGGTTTCATTCTCTGCTAAGTATAGCTTGCATATCGGATCACACGTCCAGCCACGCTTCAACATGTTATCCGTAGTTAAGCATCGGTTTAGTGAAGCCAACCAGGCGAAGAACTTACACTTCAGAGGGGCATCTGAAGCCCAAACCGTAGACTGCATCCAGGATCTAATGCGTCCTTCAAACTGTATGAGGTAAGCTGATTGTACCGAGACGAGGCCATTAGCCGTCCACTTCCACTTCAATGTATCCTGCACATCCTGTGTAAGCTGAACTTGTTGGGCCACATTAGTCTTATCCGCATCATCCGTTTGTTACCTCTTGACATCGTACTTTCTACTTAAACCTGAAAGTCAGAATTGATATATCCTGGCAAGTGTCAATGGCACACACAACAATTAGTCCACAAAGCGAAGCTCACTGATCTGAGGCCAGAGATGTCCATGTAGAGGCGGCATGTTAGCATTTTGCACTGCTAATTTCGAATAACCTACTCCAACCTGCAACAAAAACAATCGATGAAAACCCAACCTTGCCGGCAGCATCGGAAGTCAATAAATTCTCAAACGAAACCGGAACCACCCTCCAATAATACAGCAGAACAGCAGAGACTCAAAACGAGCTTCAGTTACAAATTCGCCTAAAACTAAAACACCCAGGAGGAGAGAGCGGTATACCAGTAGAAGTGTAGAACATCAAATAACCAGAACGACCAGGGAGACCTAAAGAGGCTGGTAGTTTGCGGTAATACTGGCAGCGGCGTAGGAGGTTCTTGAGGATCTTGAGGCAGTTGGGTTCATCGTCGACGTCGAGCGCGCACATGCCCACGGGGAACTGGTCCCTGTCGTCGTCCCCGCTCACCCTTCCCTCCACGGTCATCTTCCCGGCCTCTTCCTCGCATAAAGCAATCGCCCAGAGGGGCTAGCTCCACCCGGTGTTGGAAAAATTAGGCAATAATTCCATGATTAATTCCAGAATATTAAACATGACTAACATACGCCAACACATCCATACTAAAACAGTTCGGTTTATGCCGCACGTACCGAACGGTTGTAGATGAAGTAGCCGTCGATGCAGACAGGTTCACCGCAGCAAAATCAGCGGCGACGTCGTTGATGAAGACATGTCGAAGGAGACGACGCTTGAGACGGCGGTATGCAGGACCGCCAGACTTGTCTGGAAGACGACCCGTGGTGGAAGCGGCGAGCAGCCGCGCGAAGCGCTTCCCAAAAACTTAATTCGTCCTCTCCCGTACAGGATCACAAAGACGAGTGGTTCCGGAGACCTGCTCTCCCAAACGCCTGTTGGAGATATGCCCTAGAGACAATAATAATTAAGTTTATTATTTATCTCCATGTTTATTATTAATGTTTGTATCTTTATGCTACAACTGTATTGGGTACTTGTATAGCAAATACAACGTATGCAAGAGGAAAACCTCCGATACACGTGTAGAGATATGAACGGAAAAAGAGTTCCTGGTCTTGTCTCTAAGACTAGCCTATCTTGTTGCTCGATGATCGTGTTTTCCTGATCATGGACTTTGTATAAGTCATTCAACTATAGGAGTGGATTATCGAAATGATCTAATCGCACTGAACCGACCCACCGTATGATCTTGCTATGAGACAAATCGTCGATGATGAAATAGCGATTGATCATCTATTTAGTTATCATTAGCTGGATCCCTATGCTATGAGAATATCTTGTGACCGCTTATTCGACATTCGAGTTTTGATTTCCATCAAACGTCTTGCAGTAACATGGGACTATGATAGGTGGCTTTTGGGTTTGAACTAGAATATGTATTGGAACAGAGATCGTTCAAGAATGACACTTACTCCTCCAGACGATGGAGAGATATATCCTCTAGGCCATCTCAAGTATTGTTGTTGTCACCCAATCGTCTGGCCAGACATAAGCGTGATTTATCACGGGACAACATATATACGGAATGAGAAAAGAGAATGATATTGGTACGAGAATAATATGTGTTATGGTCAAAGGGTTTGATCACATTAGAGCACATTGTCTCAATCTCGAGATATCATTGGTATCGTGTACGTAAGGGGATTAAGCGTAATGGTTAACGCACAGGTTCTGTTGTTCATTCACAACACAAGGGTGCCAGTACGAATGCCTAACCCACTGCTGGTTATTGTTTGGTAAGCTCCCAAACAATACTTTGTGATTGATGAACCTTTTGGGTCACACGCTTAAGCTGTAGGTCAATCTTTGATCGAGAGTAAAGATGTAGTTTTAGTGGGAATGAGATTATGTCAAAGTAGCTCCGATGTCACTAGACTTGTTCCGGTGAATTATAAGTTAGAGAGAATGCGGACATCTAATGTCCCGGGATGATAGGAATGGTTTCTATCATCAGCGGATTTAATCCGAGTGCTTATAAAGAAGGAAATATTGTTCCGATGTTTTGTCGGCGGATACTAGGTATCCCGGTTCATATAAATATGAGTTATATGATAAGTAATTAATTCCGGGAATTTTTCTGTAAAAGGAAATATTCATTTAGGAATTAATTAGACAAAACAATTAATTATTTATTTAATTAATAATATTGGAAAATATAAATAAAGGATTTTATTTGGAGCCCAATAAAAGGGGGCTGCCAAGTGGGCCCATGGGGCCCACAAGGCAGCCGCACCCCCACATGGTATGTGGGGGGAAGGCCGAGTCCGAGTTGGGGGGGGGGGGGGAGGACTCCCCCCCTCCCGGCGGCAAGGGCAGCGGCCTAAGGTAGGCCCCACATGGGGGCGGCGGCCTAGGGCGGGCCCCACATGACAGGAGGCGGGTGGGGAGGAGTCCTACTCCTCCCTCCAACCCGAGTTGGAGTGGGGGAGGGTTTCCTCCCCCCCCCCTTCCTTGTAGGGAAAGGCAGGTTTGGAGGGAGGAGTCCTACTCCTCCCCCAATCCGAGTTGGGGAAGGGGAGGGACTCCTCCCTCCCTTCCTTGGCCGGCCGGCCCTAAAGGGGAAGGGCTCGGCCCCTTCCCCAAGCCCCTCCACCCCTTGGCCTCCTTTATAAGCAACCCCAAGCCCCTAGGGTTTGAGACAAGAAACAGACAAGTTTGCCTTCGTGCAAGTTCTCTCTCTCTTGTAGATCTCATGTGTTGAGAATTAGACTCTAATCTTCTCATATAGATCTAATCTAGTTGATTAGATCTACCACCTAAACTACGCCGCAAGGCTGACTCTCTTCACCACGTGCTAGTAGCTAGGCGGTGAACGCACGGGGTGGGTTGACACGGTGTATGTGTGGATACCGCTAGAGCGGGATTTGCGCAAGTAAGTTCCTTGGACAACGGAGCAAATTCATCAAGGTCTACATCAACGACGACGTACGGCAACAATCTCACCTCCCGGCGTGGACGTGAGATTCTTCATCAGGCTTCACCGACATCTAGTTCGACAAACACAAGATCTTCCGCAAGCGTGTTTGTAAGTATTCTGGATCATCGCATTATGGGGTGCAACGTACCTTCATAGAATAGATCTTGGCGGTAAGGTTACGGATAAAATTTTAAAGTTTTCCCGCAACCCAATAGTGGTATCAGAGCCGATCTATGCGTTGGTATGATTTGATCTAGAGCACCAGTTGGTGTGAGCATTGCATGGTTCTTGCATTAAGTTTATTTTAGTTGCTTCCCAAGAAGTTGTGCATCATATTCCATGGCAGTATTGGCAAGATCTTTACGAACTTCTGGCTATCCGCGGACCTTCCGGCTGCTCCTAGTATGCTTGTTGGCGCCAACGATGTGCTTCAGTAGCTTCGGGTCTATACCCTTAGTTGTGGACGTTGATGTATATACGGACTGGGCCTGAGGGTTGGACGCCTCACGGGGGTCACGCGCACATGTGATCGTTTAGATTGGGGTTCTGCAACGTTTTCGTAATGTTGGGATCTCAATCACCCCGCAATGTTAATCTAGCAACTAGCCTAAACGTGCTTCAATACGTAGGTAGTGACGGTAATTCCGTAGAGCCTACAAAGCCACGTAAAACTTGCAAACAAAGCGTTAGATACGTCTAACTTGGTTTTGCAGGATTGAGTGCATGTGTTTTGGTATAGCTATTTTGTTACGGTGTCTTAACATGATGGTGGGAGCCAAAACAATTGATCGAGTTCGTCATCGACAATCAAGCGAAGAAGAGTTCATCGTGGAGACCGGGAGGAGGCGCCGGCATTGCGTCGGCGACGTGTACTTGGCGAGTTTCGGATATGGTAATTTTCCTTCGGGAATTTTGCCATGACCGGGACAATGAAGATGGTGATCCTCAAGGACGAGCGCCAAGGACTTCCGAGAATAACAAAGGCTATACCAAAGCACATGAATTATTATTAATTGCCTGTGATGTTTATCCTTTGTTGTTTGCACCTTGATTGCGCAGTAGTCGTTTATTAGGGTGAATCCTCAAATAAAATCAAGGAGATCGTGTTCTTACCAACCGTGGCACCGTCAAACCGGATGCTTGTTGCCGTGCGACCTGTATCCAGGAGTAATGTGTACCAAGGGTTCGGGAGGCGGGCGCGAACCGTTCCAGCAGCCAGTGTCGGTTGGTTGTCTTGACGTCCAGCATAACATATGAGTTCGGAACACATCCGTCGAAAGACGAACAGGAGTTGTAGCTGCTGCAACTAGCATAGTGCTTACCGGTTGGCCGACGGACATGACATGTATCCATGCTTGCTTCGTAGGGCAATCGGGTCCTGAATCACTTAGTGCCAATCAAGAGGATTATTGGACTTAGTGGGAGCATATCTTAGATTCATGTTTGATTGAATTAAAGTAGTGCATTAAAATTAGTAATAAACTAGAAGTCTAAATAAACTTGTTTTGTTGTAGAAAATGGATCCCGTTGAAAAGATTTATGAAGAAGACTTGTTAGGAAAGTTGACTGTGGGAAGCGCGATCTTTGCGGATTGGCTTCATGGACTGAGAGAAAATCTCAGGAGGCGCGATTTAGAGCATATTCTGGACACACCTGTTCCGGAAGGAGAAGATGACTAGCGATGACTATTCTCCTATGGGAGAAGATGAGTATCAAGCTGGATTAGTTATGCTAGATAAAATGAGTTTGAGCTTAGTGATTTGTATCCGTACTATCGCCCCTTCCGTCTTATGGAAGCGTTGAAAGCTCGATTCTCAAATCAGATGTGTCTGGGCATATACAAATTCAATGTGGAACTTAGTGATTGCAAACTATCGAGCGATGGCTCGATGAGGGAGCACAAAGAAAAGTTCTGCAAGATACTAAGGAAGCTTAAGGACATTGGGAAACCAATTCCAGAAAAGCAAGCAGTTGACACACTTCTGAGATCACTACCATCATACTACTATGCTTTTGTGGCATGCTATGAATTGATGGGAGTTGAGAAGACAGTCAATGAGGTCTTCGACATGCTCTTATCAGCAGAGATGGATATCTATGTGCATCACTTGATGACTACAACCATCTTGCAAGACAAGTGGAAAATCCACAAAAGGTATAAGAGTTATACACAGATTATTGACATAATCTCGACTCTAATATATTTTGGTATTTAATACTGAAATTTTTCATATTGCATGATTGCAGTGTGGAAAGGAAAAGAGCCAAGAGATTCAAGAAGAATTGGAGGAAGTGGGGAAAGAAAGCACTCCAGAAGTGATGATCACCACTATGTCTTCAATCCAAGTCAATGAAGAAGATTTACACTAGAACTTTAAATAAGAGTTATTTTCAGTTTGATCATTATGTAATGAATATTTTGTATTCTGGAACAAGTCATTGTTCGAATTATAAAGTATGTGTGGGAATTCCAAGTTTGGAAATTCAAAGTTTATATTCTTTATTGTGTTATGTCATTAATTTTTGTTTGTTAAGTCTTTATTGTTTTGATTCAAGTTATTGCTTAAAGTTTTGAGTAATAATTAAAGTTAGTTTAATCTTTAATTTGGAGTTATACTTTTCGTTGGTTCTCTTTGAGACTCTTAAAGTTATCTCTAAATTAAATGGATAAAACTAAAATCACAAAGTGTCATACACTTGGAGAAATTCGAAATTCATAAAGTGCTAGGCATTTGATGAAAATCGAAATCCACAAAATGCTAGGCATTTAGTAGACTCGAATTTGGCAAAGTGCTAGGCACTAGTAAATTTCGAGATTTACATAAAGGAGTGGAATCTACCCATTAATTCAATTCTATTGAGGAATTAATATGAAGTTGCATATTAATGAAATAGAGTTAATGAAATTATTGAAGTTTCAATGTTTCATATAATTCAGTGGGAGAGTGTGAGAATCAAAATAAAGGAATCAAAGGAATTTGATTAAAGTTAAAGAAAGGACTTAATAAAATATTGTAACATTATTGACGAAAGAAAATGATTTCTTAGTCAAATTACTTGTGATGGATTTTGGTAACTCGAAATCATCATGGTAATAAAATCTTTTGCAAGATAAAGATTAAAAGGAAATGTTACAAAGTCTTGCTTAATGTGTTGTGAAATTAGAATTCCAAATTACCCACTAAAGTAAATAGATTATTTTGTTTGATATCTTGGGATTTGTGTCAATTATAACTTAGAGTTATTTTGATAGTAAGTTCCATATTTTTCAATTAAGGATTTAAAGTTTTAAGTTCGAATTGAAAAGGTGTTTTGCAAAAGTCCAAAATTGTTATTTTGGCAAGTGACTTCCACACATAATTCTAAATGCTTGTTGACTTTAGAATTGGAGAAAAGTGTCTTCTCATGAAGAGAGAGTGGAAATCATAATACTAAATTAAGGCTGAGAGTCTTTGGGCAAGTGTTAGAATGAGAAGGAAAACATGCAAATGTTTCCATATCATTACTTTGTCCAGGAATACATGTAAGGCATACATGGTTCGAATTAAGTATTAAAGGAAAATCATGTGAGGAATTTGATGATTAAATCACTAGGTGATTAAAATCATTTAATGTCCAGGAACATGATATAAGCAAAACAATTACAAACAGAATAATGAACATTCATTAATGACGGCATTTGTCATAAAAGGAGTTCAAGAAAAATTCATGAGACTCTAAGATCCAATCTTGAGAGTTGTTTGGATGTGATGTAAAATCATGTGCATGAATATTTCATAAAGAAAGGACAGATATGAATATCTAATATTCATAGAGCTAGTCTTGATTTTTATCAAGGACGAATAACTGATAGTGAAAGTTGCAATACTTTTCATATCAATTGCTTGATGCTGTTATTGAACTAAAGTAGCAATATTATTGCTAAGATAATTAGTTTGGATTATGAAAATAATCTAGATAATTATATTATGAATGTTTGAAGTCAGTCGTATTAATGAGTAAGAATTCTATTCTTTTCATTATATAAATCGAAGGGACTTAAAAGACAGTGGGAGCTGATATTATATTTATTGAATAGGCTAGGCCGAATTAATAAATATATAAATCTCGTGATTTAAAGAGTTTAAATAAAAGGTCAGAAAATGTCTTATTAAAGTTTTGTCTCTAAGATAGAATTTAATAAACATGAGTATGAATGTACTAAAGTGCAATTCTGAAAGGTAATTTCGAATTGTGTCTTGAGTCAAAGAAATTTGATCAAGAATTCATAGCGTGATATTTGCGAGATACCTTGACCTTCGTAGTCTGGATGAGCGAATAGAGAGGAATAAGATCAAATCATATTTAATGTGATTTTGCTTATGACATTGCTATATATAGTACATAAAGCCGGAAAGTTTCCAAAGTGCTAAACTTTTATAAAGTTTTGCCACCGGCGTTAATGAGAAATTCTTAATAAGGATATTCTCATAAGAGCAGTTAATTAAGATTGTAATTGATCATATAAAGGTTTGGTAAAAGAACCTGATGGTGAGATTACAAAAGGAAAGACCAACAAGGTAGATTTGGTAAAGCTTCAAATAGTGTGTATAGAGAAGTTACTCGTATACATATTTGTAGTGGAATTATGAAATCAAATTTATTCTGATAAATATTTTTTCAAATGATAAATACTAAGTGTTTTGATTTCATCAAATACACGTGTATCTTATGAGTGGATTCTACAACAAAGATAGTTAATCTATCAAGGATAGTTGTGTCATTGATGTGAGACGTCATGATAAGCAAGTTATTGGATGAGTCATTACTCAGGTGAGGTTTCTATAAAGATGGTATGATAATATCGACCGGGTATTATTAATGCTATTACGGAACCGGAAAGGCCCATATGCAATTCCTAAAATATCCGAGCAGAACAGCAGAGACTCAAAACGAGCTTCAGTTACAAATTCGCCTAAAACTAAAACACCCAGGAGGAGAGAGCGGTATACCAGTAGAAGTGTAGAACATCAAATAACCAGAACGACCAGGGAGACCGAAAGAGGCTGGTAGTTTGCGGTAATACTGGCAGAGGCGTAGGAGGTTCTTGAGGATCTTGAGGCAGTTGGGTTCATCGTCGACGTCGAGCACGCACATGCCCACGGGGAACTGGTCCCTGTCGTCATCCCCGCTCACCCTTCCCTCCACGGTCATCTTCCCGACCTCTTCCTCGCATAAAGCAATCGCCCAGAGGGGCTAGCTCCACCCGGTGTTGGAAAAATTAGGCAATAATTCCATGATTAATTCCAGAATATTAAACATGACTAACGCAGTTATTAACATGTTAAACACAAACATACTAGATGTACTAATTAACATGAGAACAACAACAACACATACGCCAACACATCCATACTAAAACAGTTCGGTTTATGCCGCATGTACCGAACGGTTGTAGATGAAGCAACAGTCGATGCAGACAGTTCACCGCAGCAAAGTCAGCGCGACGTCGTTGATGAAGACAGGTCGAAGGAGACGACGCTTGAGACGGCGGTATGCAGGACCGCCAGACTTTTCCGGAAGACGACCCGTGGTGGAAGCGGCGAGCAGTCGCGCGAAGCGCTTCCCAAAAACCTAATTCGCCCTCTCCCGTACAGGATCACAAAGACGAGTCGATGCGATGTCTATCACATTACGTGATAGTCCCTTTGTAAAGGGATCTGCCAGGTTTTTTTCAATTTGGATATAACTAACAGTCATTACTCCGGAGTTTCTCATTTTCCTGACAGACTTCAAGCGTCTTTTAACGTGTCTTGATGACTTCGCATTATCCTTAGCACTGTTCACTTTCATGATAACCGTTTGGTTGTCACAGTTCATAAGGATGGCCGGTAATGGTTGCTCAACTACCGGCAAGTCCATCAAGAGCTCACGCAGCCATTCTGTCTCAACAGAAGCTGTATCTAAATCAGTAAGTTCTGCTTCCATGGTTGACCTCGTCAAAATGGTCTATTTACAGGACCTCCATGATACTGCGCCACCTCCAAGAATAAATACATATCCACTTGTGGCGTAGAGCTCATCAACATCTGAGATCCAGTTCGCATCACAGTATCCCTCAAGCACCGCAGGGTGCCCTGAATAGTGAATCCCATAACTCATTGTACCGTTCAGATAGCGCATGACCCTTTCAAGTGCATGCCAATGATCAATACCCGGGTTAGACATGTACCTGCTCAACTTGCTCACAGTAAAAGAGATGTCAGGTCTTGTCGCGCTCGCAAGGTACATGAGTGAACCGATCACTTGAGAATATCTTAATTGATCTCTCGTTTCCTTTTGTTCTTTCTGAGTGTCACACTGGGATCATAGGGTGTTGGAGAAGGCTTGCTGTCTATATAACCAAAGCGGCTCAAGACCTTCTCAACATAGTGTGATTGCGTTAACGTAATCCCACTCTCATCCCTAATCAGCTTAATGTTCAGGATCACATCAGCTTGTCCCAGATCTTTCATATCAAAGCTCTTTGACAGAAAAGACTTGACCTCATTTATCACTATCATGCTTGTACCGAAAATCAGTATGTCATCAACATACAAGCATAATATAACACTATCGCCCCCACCATGGCGATAATATACACACCTATCAGCCTCATTAATGGCAAAGCCTGCAGAAGTTAAAGTTCTGTCAAACTTCTCATGCCATTGCTTAGGTGCTTGCTTCAGCCCATACAAAGATTTTAACAATTTGCACACCTTTCTCTCTTCACCTTTTACTACAAAACCCATCAGGCTGATCCATATAAATTTCCTCTTCCAACTCTCCGTTAAGGAAAGCTGTCTTCACGTCCATTTGATGAACGAAGAAGATAGGAGGCAGCCAAAAGTAGTACACGAATGGTGGTGAGACGAGCAACAGGTGAATAGGTGTCAAAGTAATCTTCGCCTTCGCGCTGGGTGTAGCCCTTGGCCACAAGCCGTGCCTTGTACTTCTCAATAGTACCATCAGGCCTTAGCTTCTTCTTGAACACCCACTTACAACCCACAGGTTTGCCCGTAGGGTCGTTCAGATAATTCCCAAGTTCCATTAGAAAGAATCGAGTCCATCTCATTATGGACAGCTTCTTTCCAGTCATCAGCATCAGGAGATGCAAATGCCTCTGCAATGGACGTGGGAGTATTGTCCACAAGGTACACAATGAAATCATCACCAAAGGATTTTTCAGTCCTCTGTCTCTTGCTCCTCTTGGGAGCTGATTCATTGTCATCCTTCTCAAGGACTTCCTCAACAGTGGTTGTTCAGAATGATCAACAGATGTACTAGGTTCAACATATCTCAGAAGAAATTCTAGCAATGCTATGCATATCCTTCATAGGAAAATGTTCTCAAAAAATGTTGCATCACGAGATTCCAAAATAGTATCAACATGCATATCAGGTATCTCAGATTTAACCACTAAAAATCTATAGCAAATGCTCCTGAGCATAACCTAGAAAGACACAATCCACTGTCTTTGGTCCAAGTTTGTTTCTTAGGAATTGGACATTGACTTTCGCCAAACATCCCCAAGTACGTAAATAAGAAAGTGATGGTGTTTCTCCCAGACCACTCCTCGTAAGGGTCTTCTCTTTATCCTTGTTTGGAACTCTATTCAGGACATGACACGAAGTCAATAAAGCCTCCCCCCACCATGCCTTAGATAAACCAGCAGTGTCCAACATGGCATTCACCAAGTCGGTCAGCGTGCGGTTTTTCCTCTCACAACCCCGTTTGATTGGGGAGAATAGGGAGGCGTCCTCTCATGAATAATACCGTGTTCCTCACAGAATTCATCAAATATTGGAGAAATACTCGCCACCACGATCTGACCTAAGACGTTTGATCTTTCTCTCTAATTGATTTTCTACTTCAGCTTTATAGATTTTAAAGTAGTCCTAGCATCCTTTAGTGTGCAACAAATACATAACAGAACCTAGTAGCATCATCGATTAAAGTCATGAAATATCTTATCACCTTTTGTCAACACGCCATTCATCTCACATAGATCCGAATGTACGAGTTCTAGAGGTGCCAAGTTTCTCTCCTCGGCTGCCTTGTGAGGCTTTCGAGGTTGCTTAGATTGCACACAGCTATGGCACTTAGAACCTTTGGCAATGGTGAAAGTAGGAATTAAACTCAAACTGGAAAGTCTACTCATTAAACCAAAATTAACATGACATAAACGAGAGTGCCAAACATTAGCATCCGAATCCACACTGCCACAAATATGGTTTACTGACTTATTACAAAAATCCGATAATGAAAAGCGGAACAAGCCTCCGCACTCATACCCTTTACCAATAAATTGTCCAAACTTTGACACAACTACTTTATTGGACTCCAAGACTAATTTAAACCCATCTCATAGAAGGGAGCCGCTAACAGAGATTCTTGTTCATAGTAGGGACATGCTGCACGTTCCTCAGCTGCACGATCTTCCCCGAAGTAAACTTCAGATCTACCGTGCCAACACCACGAACAGAAGCATGTGATCCATTCCCCATTAAGACGCTTGAATCTGCGACCTGATAAGAAGTGAACATAGAGATGTCAGCACACACATGAACATTAGCACCCGTATCAATCCACCAACATGGAGATTGAAATACTGAAAGCACAATCGGTAAATTACCGTACCCATCAGCATTGCTAGCGGTCACGACGTTGACATGCTTTCTTCTTCCCTTTCTTGTCTGCACGATCTGGGCAGTCCACAGAGAAGTGTCCGGCTCTCCACAAGTGTAGCACTTTAGCTCAGATTTGTTCAGCATCTTCTTCTTCTTAAAGAAGTAGTCTTGGTAGGCATGTTGAAGGAAGGCTTGCCTTGCCTTGCTCTTGCCATGGTGAAAGTTCTTCTGCACCATGTTGGCGCTAGACTGACCTTCACCTCTCTCAGCAGTGTCCTTAGCCCGAGCCTTCTCCTCAACATCAAGAGACGCTATCAGGTTTTCAACCGATATCTCCTGTCTCTTGTGTTTGAGAGTTGTGGCGAAGTTCCTCCATGAAGAGGGCAACTTTGCAATAATGCATCCAGCCACAAACTTGTCAGGTAAGGCACACTTAGCGTGCTCAAGCTCCTTAGCAATGCACTGTATCTCATGAGCCTGTTCGACTACAGAACGGTTGTTAGCCATCCTGAAGTCATGGAAGCTCTCCATGATGTACAGTTCACTGCCAGCATCTGCTACACCGAACTTAGCGTTCAGTGCCTCCCAGAGCTCTTTGGCATCTGTAATGTGCATGTACACATCAAACAGCTTGTTGCTAAGAGCACTCAGAACGAGTCCCACAAAGGCAGTATTGGTTTCCTTGAACTTGTTCTGATCCTCGTCAGATATAGTTCCTTCAGGTAAACCCCTAGCCTCGAACACTTTCAGAGATCGCAACCACAGTGTGGTCTTGTACTGCCATCTCTTAAAGTCCACACCGGTAAACTTGTCCGGCCTCGTGCATCAGATAGATGTCCCATGTTTAACTCAGGAAATTGCCTATAACAAACATTAGGTTTTTTGATTGTTGGAAAAATTAGGCAATAATTTCATGATTAATTCCAGAATATTAAACATGACAACGCAGCTATTAACATGTTAAACACAAACATACTAGATGTACTAATTAACATGAACAACAACACATACGCCAACACATCCATACTAAAACAGTTCGGTTTATGCCGCACGTACCGAACGGTTGTAGATGAAGCAGCAGTCGATGCAGACAGGTTCACCGCAGCAAAGTCAGCGGCGACGTCGTTGATGAAGACAGGTCGAAGGAGACGACGCTTGAGATGGCGGTATGCAGGACCGCCAGACTTGTCCGGAAGACGACCGTGGTGGAAGCGGCGAGCAGTCCGCGTGAAGCGCTTCCTAAAAACCTAATTCACCCTCTCCCGTACAGGATCACAAAGGCGAGTGGTTCCGGAGACCCGCTCTCCAAACGCCGGTGCACGCCGGCGCTCGGGATGAGGTAGACTACGGTGGCGGCGCAAGATACGAGATTCGCAAAACCTAGATTGGTTCAATGTATGACGGCGCACGGCAGTGCGTGGCAATATATAGTGCGGTTCGAAAAACCTTAACGGGTACAACGTGGGCCGGCCACGTCGCACACGTTCGGGTCGGTTACAGAAGCCCACGATCCAGTAGCGATCCGAATTGGCTAAGCTGTACACGTACGCTGACCCGACTCGTTTTTCCTGAACAACAAAAATATAGGCATGGCTTGGCTCATTCCCGCAACCCTCGGCGTGTCGTGACGAGACGGACGGACGGCGGCGGAGGAGGAGTGTGCACGAGAGAGCCTTCTATTTTCAACCAGCACACCAAGTGGTAGAACACTCCACTATATAAGGTGGTGCAACTCTCTCTAAACTAGCAATGTGGGACTAAACTTTAGCACCACATTTGACGAGGTGTGCCCTCGGCAAGTCCCATGGTTTAGATACCTAGGGTTGATTATGTGGTAGAGAACGCGTAGTGTTAGTGGAATCGACGGCTGACAAGCGGATTTACCCAGGTTCAGGGCCCTCGAGTGAGGTAAAACCCCTACTTCCTGCCTGTCTGTATTTGATGGCGTGAATATGAGGGTTACAAGGGTCCGGCGAGTTGTTGATCTCGTCGGGGTTTGGTGGCTATGGATTGCTTCTCCATGATCGATCACCCTCCCAGCCTTTATATAGAGGTTGGGTCTCGGTATACATAACCGACCAAGGTTACATGTATGGAAAGCCTTAACCGACTATATCTTAATCTAACTTGGAAAGCACTCTTCGTCTTGGGCCTTCCTTCGTGGGCTTCGATTAAACTTGGGCTTCTTTAGTCATCACGTGCACCAGGTACCCTTACGCTGGGGTACTGCAGAGTATAACCTCGTCATTAGCCCCCGAGTACTTGCTTGACTCGAAGAATCGAGCATGTGCTCACTTCATCGTGCACGTCGCAGTCTTCGCTTTTGTACTCCTGATCCGATGTAGTTCTTCTAGTCTCAATTTGTTTCAACTGTATGTATATGCAAGTCAAGGGATATTGACATAGTAGGCCCAGATCTGTCGAATGATCGAGATTGGTTAACTGCTCATTCGGGCAACACCTTACTAGTCTTCAGTCAGATTCGAGTCCCCGGACTCGAACCTGGAACGCAGTCGCATGCTTTTGGCTAGGGATTATTGACATAGCAGGCCTGATTCACTCGAAAATCGAGCTCAGTTAACTGCACATTCGGGCAAAACCATACTAGCCTTCAATCAGACTCGAGTCCCCAGACTCGAACCTGGAACATAATGGACATACTCGATTCAGGCCGTTTTTTAGGTCTTACTGACTCGTTCTGCAGTTTAACTTTTGATACCTAATGCGTCCGTCAGGATTTTCATCATGTCTGTTGACACGGGAAAATTTAAGGGAAAACACTGTTGGAGCGTCCCTCAGCCCAGCTCGATTGATCGGCGGGTCTTACCTTTGCATTTGCGTATGCAGCATCCGAAACATCTGCGATTGGCATAGTCCGGGAATTTATGAAGTATGATTCTCTGGTTTGTGAAGTACTTAGTGCATTTAATCGAGTCTGTCGTCGAGTGAATTTCTTACTTTTTTTTGGAAATCTATGGGAGCGCGATAGCGCTCCCATGGGAGTAGCCCCCGAGATTGTGGTTTATTGTCTTGCAATAGAGGACAATCTTGAATCATTTTTCTATGCTGCTTTTGTCAATCGAAATATTTTGCTTTTGAAGTCTATGGGAGCGCGACAGCGCTCCCATGGGAGTAGCCCCCGAGATTGCGCTTTATTTCGTTTGAAGTAGAGGATAATCTCAATAACTTTGTTTCTTTTTATAATTACGAGAAATTTTTGATATGCTCCCATGGAGTACTTTTGTCAGTCGAATCCCTTGTCGATTGTGGTCTTGTATCCTTTAATCGAATATGTATGCAACCTTCACACCTGACGTCATCGTGACATCTTAGGTGTGTGCTCGCTGTTTTGACAAGACATGTCTGTGTGGGCCCTTGTTCAGAGTTTTGACCGCAGAAGACGTCGTTTCAGCTTTGATTTGACCGGACGTGGCGTAATCGGGGAAGCCCCCGAGTGTACATATTCCTTCCAATATATGTTGTTAAATACTTTTGTGTTTTGATTTATGCCAGCCCCGAGTCTATCGAGTGGGTTTGTGTTTTCTGTTTGACATAGCCCCCGAGCCTATCGAGTGGGGTTGAGTTGTCTGTTTGACCCAGCCCTCGATCTGTCGAGTGGGGTTGAGTTTTCTGGTTTGACTAAGCCCCCGAGCCTGTCGAGTGGGTTGAGTTTTCGGGTTTGACTCAACCCCCGAGCCTGTCGAGTGGGGCTGAGTTTCCTTTAGTGTTTGTGGTATTCAGCCCCCGAGTCTATCGATTGGGCTACAAATCTCGTGTTTGCGAACATTTGAGTTAGAGTTTAATTTTGATGCCTATGTTTTTATGCTCCAGCCCCCGAGTATTTGAGTGGGGTAAATAACAAAAAACATGTATGAGAAATATGGAGGAACATATATCTTTATTCCAAATTGTGTGTTCGACCAGCAAGCCGCCTCATTAAAAACCTTCCAGTCCCTTAGGTACCCTGGTAAGGGAAAGAGTGCGTCTGAAACCTGCTGGTTCTTCCGACACTGTGTGCTATTATATATGAGACTAGGAGACCTATGCATAGAACCGACGCAAGTGCGCCACGTTCCATGGGTTTGATGCTACTTCCCGTCTTCGCGTTCTTCAGTCGATAGGCTCCGCCATCTATGACTTCTGTGATGATGTAAGGTCCTTCCCATGGTGATGCGAGTTTGTGGACCTTCTTCTGCTTCTCCCGCAGCACCAAGTCTCCCACCATGAAGGATCGTGTGCGCAATCGACGACTATGGTAGTTGCGGAGGTCTTGTTGATAAACAGCCGTTCGCGCCAAGGCCGTATTGCGTGCTTCTTCCAGCAAATCGGCTGCGTCTTCGAGTGCTTTGTTTGCGTCATCTTCTTCATACGCTTCCACCCGTGGTGCGTTAAACTTGACGCCGGAAGGTAGCACTGCTTCCGCACCATAGACCATGACGAACGGTGTGTACTGCGTAGAGGCGTTTGGGGTGGTCCTTAGGCTCCATAGTACTGACGGGAGTTCATCAACCCATGCACCCGCGCCCTTTTTGAGTGGCACCAAGAGTCTCTTTTTAATGCCGCTGCACACGAGTCCATTGGCTTTTTGACTTGTCCATTGGATTGTGGATGCGCCACAGAGGCGTAGTTTAGCTTGATGTTCTGCTCCTTGCAAAAGGATTTGAACTCTTCTGCCGTGAAGTTGGTGCCATTGTCGGTTATGATGCTGTCCATTACTCCAAATCGATACATGATCGATTGTATGAAACGGACCGCCGTAGAAGCTGTCGAGCTTGTGATGGGGATAGCCTCGATCCACTTTGTGAACTTGTCGACTGCCACCAGTAGGTGAGTATGACCGCCTTTTGATGATTTTTTGAGTGGTCCCACCATGTCAAGTCCCCATTGGGCAAAGGGCCATGCCAATGGTATAGTTTTTAGCGCAGATGCGGGTGCATGTGGCTTGGAGGCGAACTTCTGGCAACCGATGCACCTTTTGACTATGTCCTCTGCGTCCCTTAACGCTGTAGTCCAGTAAAACCTTGCTCAGAAGGCTTTGGCTACGAGTGATCGACCGTCGGCGTGGTGCCCGCAGGTACCTGCATGAATGTCCCGAAGGAGGTCTTTGCCATCCTTGAGTGTGATGCATCTTTGGAACATACCTGAAGTGCTGCGTTTGTACAGCTCACCGTTTATGATGGTGTATGATTTTGCTCGTCGAATGACGCGTTTGGCCTCGTTTGTGTCTTCTGGTAGTTCATTGCGAAGCATGTATGCGAGGAAGGTTGAGTCCATGTTGGCTCAATGAGAAGTACCTCAATCGGAGGATCCTCTTTGCTTGGTGCTTTGCTCTTGTCCGTAGCTGCTGTCGTGGTCGATGGTCGTTTGTCGATTGACCTATGCTCTATTCACTCGAGGAAAACACCTGGTGGTACTGGTGCCTTTGTGGAAGCGATGTTGGCTAGTTTGTCAGCCTCTTCGTTGCTTTCTCTCCCTATGTGCCGCAGTTCGCAGCCATCAAAGCTGCCCTCCATTATGTTGTACAAATCACGGTAGGCGATCATGTTATCTGCGATTGCATCGTAGGCCTTCATTGTTTGCTGCACAACCAAGTTAGAGTCACCATAAATCATTAGTCGAGTGCATCCCATGGCTTTTGCCATGCGCATGCCGTGGATTAGAGCTTCGTACTCAGCCTCATTGTTTGATGGGAACTCGAAACCCATTCGCAAGACATAGCGCAGTTTATCGCCTTTTGGTGATATGAGTATGACGCCTGCTCCCGCTCCTTCATTCTTTTTGGACACATCAGGTACTCCTGGCAATTGAGCTTCTATCCACTCGGTGTGAAAGTCGGGTAGGACTTGTGCTTTGATGGCCTTTGGGTGCTCATACTTGATTCCAAGTGGCCCCAGCTCGATGAGCCATTTTGCTACACGCCCCGTTGCGTTGGGGTTTGTGAGGACGTCTCCAATTGCCGATTTATTGATCACCGTTATCGGGTGTTCTGTGAAGTAGTGTGCCAGCTTCCTGGATGTCATGAACACGGCGTATGCCAATTTCTGGTATTGCGGGTACCGCTGTTTGGACGGGGAGAGAACTTCACTTACGTAGTATACTGGTCTCTGTATGCTTTGGTTGTGTCCTTCCTCCATGCGATCGACTACCAACACGGTGCTGACCACTCGATTGGTGGCTGAGATGTATAGGTAGAGTGACTCCTTTTCCTTAGGTGCTACTAGGATTGGAGGACTTGTGAGCATCTTTTGAGTTCAAGGAAAGCTGCTTCGGCTTCGTTTGTCCACTCGAACTTGTCTGCTTTCTTCATCAATTTGTAAAACGGAAGTGCCTTTTCGCCTAGTTTGTTGATGAACCGGCTAAGTGCTGCTACTCGGCCGGCTAGTTGCTGTACCTCATGGAGTTTGGTGGGTCTCTTCATTGTGAGTATGGCCTGTATCTTTTCTGGGTCTGCTTCGATTCCTCGCGCAGATATCAAGTAACCCAAAAGTTGTCCAGCTGGACGCCGAAGGTGCATTTCTTTGGGTTGAGCTTGATATTGTATCGATTGAGGTTCTTGAATGTCTCCCGTAGATCGTTGATCAGCGTGTCCTCTTTCTCAGTCTTGATGACGATGTCGTCGACGTAGACCTGAACATTGCGTCCTATCTGTTCTTGTAGACAGTTTTGCATCATGCGCTGGTACGTTGCACCTGCGTTCTTGAGCCCGAAAGGCATGGTTGTGTAGCAGTAGACCCCGAGTGGGGTTATGAATGCTGTTTTCTCTTCGTCTTCTTCTTTCATCCGAATTTGATGGTATCCGGAGTATGCATCCAAAAATGATAACCGAGCGCATCCTGCTTTTGAGTCGACAATCTGGTCAATTCATGGCAATGGGAAGTGATCTTTTGGACACCATTTGTTCAGGGCGGTAAAGTCCACACACATCCGCAGGGTGTCCGAGTGCTTCTTTTCAACCAGTACAGGGTTAGCAACCCAGTCTGACTTTTTGATTTCTCGAATGAACTTCGCAGCGAGTAACCTGCCAACTTCTGCTTCGATTGCGCCTCTTTTGGGGCCGGAGACACGGCGCATAGTTTGCTTAACTGGTCTAGAACCTGGCTTGAGTTGTAGAGAGTGCTCGGCAAATTCCCTGAGAATACCTGGCATGTCAGCTGGACACCATGCAAATATTTCCCAGTTTTCACGGAGGAATTCGACGAGCGCGCCTTCCTGTGCGCTAGTAAGACTCGACGACACGTTGACTGTTTTGAGGGATCAGTCGGGTGCACCTGGTGCTTCCTCGTGTCGTTGGTGGCATTGAATTCTCTGTCGGTTGCCAGTCTTTTGTGTTCCGGCAGAAGCGTGCGGTCGTTAGAGACCTCCAGTTCGGCGAATGACTGCTCTATCCCGTACATCTCAGAGATTTTGCTGAAGTCGCAGTCGCATGAATCTGATTTTTGAAAATTCCCGTTGACTGTGATGACTCCTTTTGGTCCTGGCATTTTGAGCTTGAGGTAGGCGTAGTGTGGAACGGCCATGAATCGAGCGAAAGTGGGGCGCCCGAGTATTGCATGGTATTGTGGCTTCCAATCGACCATTTCGAACTCAATCGACTCGGTTCTGAAGTGAGTAGGATCTCCAAATGTGACATCGAGTTGTATTGTACCTTGTGGGAGTACTGCTTTGCCTGGTACGATACCGTGGAAGGTATTTGTGGACTTTGGCAGGTTTTCGACTGATTTGTTCATTCTGCGCAGCGTGTCCGCGAAGATTATGTTAAGGCCGCTTCCTCCGTCCATGAAGACCTTGGTCATGGCGTAGCCTCCGATCTGAGCGTCGAGAACCAAGGCTGCGTGCCCTGGTCAATATACTTCGGGTGGGTGGTCTTCTCGATTGAAGACAATTGGAGTTTCTGATCCTTTCAAAAAATCTGGGACAGCTGGGGGTGCCATGACTGCCATATTGACGTGTCGAGTGTGTAATTTCTGCTCTCTGTTGGATGGACGTCCTCGCTGGATCATGTTCATCTGCCCGCGGGTTACAGGATATTTTTGCTCCTCTCCTTGCGGCATCTAGTGCACGGCTGCTGCCATTTGTGTTCCCGTATTGGGTTGTGCTGGTACTATGTATACCGGTGTCGGTTGCGCTTGTGTTGGTGCAGAATACACCTGAGTAGGCTGTGTTTGCGGTGGTACGGAATATACCTGAGTTTGTTGCACTTGTTGTGGTGCTGGGTATACCTGAGCAGGCTGTGCTTATGGCGCGATTGATTGAGTCTGCGTCAGTTGCGGAGGTGCGCGCCCATCTCTTTGCAGTCGCAGTATGTGTTCAATCGCGAGTTGATCGAATTCTCTGCAATTTCTCAGCGAATGGCTAGAGCGTAGCTTACCGTCATCCCCTTTGTACAGATGGAATCTGCAATAATCGTCCATCATTTCTTCGACTGAGCGCTCAGGCTCTTTGTCTGCTCGCCTGCGCCATTCTGACCTCTTGTAGCTATCGCGGTTGTCACGTCTGTTGTCTCCATAGCGATCTCGACTGTCGCGGCGATCATCTGTACGATGGTCTCGATTATCACGACGGTCATCTGTATGATGATCTCGACTGTCATGGTGATCTTCGGGTCGTCTGTCAGTCTGGTTGCGGTTGTCCCGTGGCTGCGCAAAGCCTGCCCCGGCGAAGCTTGGATGGTCATCATCGTGGTAACGATGCTTGCGTTTGCGCCTCCGATCATCTCTGTAGCTATCTCTGCGGTCTCGACTACCACTCTCATGGTTTTCATGTGAAGAAACGGGTCGAGTGCCTCGCACAGAGTCTTCTCCATCCGCCCACTTTGTTGCGAGTACCATGAGTGCCGCCATTGATCTTGGATTTTCTCTACCAAGCGTCTCTTTGAAGTCTTCTCTCCAGAGTCCGTTCTTGAAGGCATCGATTGCCCTATCTTCCGATACGTTGCCTACTGAGTTTCGGATGGCGGTCCATCGCCATATGTATGATCTTAGTGATTCGTCTGACCTTTTCTTGCAGGTTCGGAGTTCTTCAAAAGTTTTGGGGCGCTCGCATAGAGGTTCGAAGTACTTGATGAAATCGTTTCTGAAGTGTTCCCACGAATCGTAGTATGATTCAGGTAGCGATTTGAGCCAATCGCGAGCTGTTCCTTCCATCATGAGCTGTATGTATTGCATAGTTGTGGTCGTAGTGCCACGCTGACATCCGACTGCCAGCCTGTAGTCCTCTAGCTAGCCTGACGGCTCTTGTTTGCAATTGAATTTGGGCGTGGAAGCCAATGAGAACTTCTTTGGCATGCGAGCCTCCCGAATTCGTCGAGTGACGGTCCCGGTCCCGGTCTGCATCTCTCCTTGGAGTTGCTTGCGGTGGTTGTATGGCCTTTGCTGCTATCGCCAGTTGCCTATAGAGCTGGAGGTGCTTATCTCTCTTTGGGTCTCCCGCAGGAGGTTCGATTGTTCTGAGGTAAGTGCTTAACGTCATCAGCGCCCCGGCTGGTTCAGTAGGTATGGGGACTCCTTCTGCGTCTACTGCCATAAAAGCTGGATCCAGGTTTCGAGTGACCGCTGCACGATCTGCGTATCCAAGGTTTATGACTCGCGACCTATTTGCGGGGTCGTTTCTTCCTGTTGAACTTACAGATAACGCTCTTCATCGAGCACTCGATATGCTGGCCTGCTTTTTATGTTCCTCGAGTACTGCTCTGTAGTTCTTCAGCCGTATCGATTCTTGCCATTGGAAGTACTGCAAGGTCAATATCTCTTCTGGGGTTGCGTTTGCTGGCAGCATTGTGCAGCCTTCTATTATTTTGCTCACTTTCTCTGCCATCTCTGCCGTGATGGTTAACGTGGTTGTTCCGTCAGGCATAGTGATTGTGCACGGATATTCTGTAGGTCGACGGCATGTTGCAGCCGTTGATGTTTCTGCGGTATTCGCGGTGTAAACCTGATAAGGTATCACCTGATCTTCCCTCCACATGCTGTCAACGCGCATCATGGATTCGGCGTCGGTGTCCAGGCTCATGTCAGAGTTGCTTTGTTTGCCGGGGTTTCCGCCGCAATCGAGTAGATCCTCGAGTGTTTTGTCCAGGCTATCTGCGTTGCAGGTGAAAATCTCGAGGCTGGCACGGATTTCTGGGCCGTTGAGATCGGCAAGGTATATGTTGTCGTCTGTGTCCTCCTTGTTTCCCATGATGTCATTGCAGTCGACGATGTTGTCGAGTGACTCAGTTGAGTTGTTTGGGCGGTACGCAGATTCGATCTCACTCCTTCCAAGTCTTTTGGCTACCTCGTCGCGGAACTCCTGCGAGTTCATGGTTGTTGCGGAGTCGCTTGGCGATTGGATCAGAACGATCTGTGATGACGCTGCCGCCATGATGGATGGTGTTGCAGCCGATAAGTCGTCGAGTGTCTCCATGTCGAGTGGATCCAGTAGGTCCTGCACACCATCTTTATCGACAAAGAAGTTAAATTCTCCAACTGTAATATCCAAACCTGATTCGAGACCGACAAATGTCTGTTGAGCTTCCATCGAGTGTGGCGTGAGCCTCCTTGGAGAGATTGGCGAGTGATTGCCTCTTGAGTTGATGCTAGTCGATTTTGTCGGCGAGTTGCCGTTTGCAGCCACGATCGGCGATTTGCCGTTTGATGATGTAGCGGGTGAGTTACCTTGTGCAGATGCGATCGGCTAGTGGCCGCTTGATGATGAAACCGGCGAAACCGTGAGCCCAACACTACATGTTCCCACAGACGGCGCCAATTGACGAGGTGTGCCCTCGGCAAGTCCCATGGTTTAGGTACCTAGGGTTGATTATGTGGTAGAGAACGCGCAGTGTTAGTGGAATCGACGGCTGGCAAGCGGGATTTACCCAGGTTCAGGGCCCTCGAGTGAGGTAAAAGCCCTACTTCCTGCCTGTCTGTATTTGATGTCGTGAATATGAGGGTTAAAAGGGTCCGGCGAGTTGTTGATCTCGTCGGGGTTTTGGTGGCTATGGATTGCTTCTCCATGACCGATCACCCTCTCAGCCTTTATATAGGAGGCTGGGTCTCGGGATACATAACCGACCAAGGTTACATGTATGGAAAGCCTTAACCGACTATATCTTAATCTAACTTGGAAAGCACTCTTCGTCTTGGGCCTTCCTTCATGGCCTTCGATTAAACATGGGCTTCTTTAGTCATCACATGCACCAGGTAACCTTACGCTGGGGTACCCGCAGAGTATAACCTCGTCAACATTGCACCTCCAAAATTCTGCCGTGCACATGGGCCCAATTTGAGATTTCAGATTTGCTTATTTGGGCTGCCCCATATTGGGCCCAAATTCTAACACCCGGCCATGCCGGCTTCAAGCCCCTCCACGGTCGCCGCTCTCAGACGCTCCGCTTTTCGCCACAGTCGACATGCTGCCCTTCGATGTCCGCTTTCTGCCGCCATCGGCGCGCCGCCCTGCGATGTTCTGCTTGCCACCGCCTACACGTGTTCGCTGTGACGTGATAGAGAGCTTGAGACGAACAGATTATATAGGCGACGTGAGGCCTTGATACAGTAACTTACCATCATCACTCGACGCCGCCCACAAACTGAAAATTAACTCTGGCTTCAAGGCTGGCTCATCAGTTTCAATCAAGAGCGAATCATGGCTTCTCTTTGCCGCATCAGCTGGGGAGGCGCTTGCTGCCGTATCACCTCCCGTCATAGATGCAGCCAATGGAGGACCTGTGCCGCATGGGTTCGATCGACTCGGAGATCGATTCCCCGCTACATGGACCTGTGCGATCGGATCGACGGTTCGCATGGGGTCAGCCGTCCAGGCGGGTCTCGTGCGTCCGGGCCGCTGGGCTCACACGTTGTTTGGCTCCCTCGCGGAGTCGCGGTCGTCTGGTTCCTCTGGGGTATGACTAGCTAAAGGTTTCCCTTCTTAAAGGGCAATTCATGAGCTGGAAACGCGCCACGTGGTGGCTCTTCAACAGAGACGAAATCATATTTGTTCAGCGCGTGCGGAAAAGGAGAAATCCAAATTGGTTACGTCGCTTTCCGTCGGAAGCTCGTTGCGCACGGACCGGAGACACACGCGGGAGCTGCTGTACGCCGATCGTTCAGGCTGGAGTACAGGAGCTAGCAGGAGGTGGCTAGCTAGCGCGTGCGTACAGAGCTAGCTCCTCGCAGATCCGTCCGTCGGCCTAGACGCGGCTGTACATCGCGCGTACGGTAGTGTACATGCATGAATATTTAGTTGTACAGATTATGAACTATTGGTTGTATAAAGGAAATTAAACAATATAAGTTGTACAAATTAACAGAATTGCTAGTTAAAAAACATACTACGTACGAATTACACAGAACAAATTGTACAAAGTAGACAGAACACGAGGTACAAAACAATGACATAAATAGTACGAGTACACAGAAAACAGAGTACAAAATTGCACAAAACAGAAAGTACAAAGTACACAGAATTGGTTGTACAAAAAATATAGAACAAAATGTACAAAATATGGAGAACCGGATGTACAAAAAAAGAGTTTGTCGAAACCTATCAATATGGGATCTAGTTTTGAAGATCTCGACGCGATGAGCTCAAACGTGAAAACGGTTCATAATTCGGATTAGCGGTTCTAAAAATATTTCGTTTTCAATTTTCGGTTCAGAAAAATAAAAGGGAAAACTAGCATCCCACCTCCCGTGTCCCTTTCTCTCTCATCCTCCCCACTTTAATCTGGTGACGACACTTGGCGGACATGCAAATAACCACATGTACTGCATAAGGAGAAGACGACACTTGTCGCGACGAGAGTGAACGTCAAGTTCCCTTTACAAAGGGAACCCTTTTTCTAGTGATTTTCGTTCCTCTGCTCACATCGGATCAGTATCCTTTTTCCCCACGCAGCAGCGAATTCAATAGCTGGGACTTTACGTCAGCCGGCCCAAATGAACGACAAAAGGCCAAATTGATGGCCAGTGCAGCGTCCCTCAGGGATAACTGGCCCATTCTTTGATTGAACTCAAATCCAACGGCCAGAAACGTGGGAAGAGGGAGATTGGACGGCCGAAAGTGCCCAGATCGTGAGAACAGTGTGGTTAGCCTCCTAGATGGCTCAGTTTTAATATCCCTAATTTGAACACTTTATACTACACAAGCAAATCGAGGCATGATCTCACCTCAAATGCACTTATATAGGACTCCCACCTTTTTTGTGTTATTGAACAGGTAAAGGACTCCCACCTCGAGTGGAGCACTGCGGAAATGACGGACTGTTCGAACCAGACATGGCGTTGGTGCATCATGCGCTCGATTCCAATCCAATGTTTGTAGGTCTGACCTAAGCAACGCTTCAATCCGCTGATAGGGTTGAATCATTTCGATCCCCTTTTTATCCGGATGAGATTTTCTTTCACAAATCAATCAGAGTTGGTTGGATTTGTAGAGTCCATCGTCTATAACAAAATACAAGCCGAATCTCTTTCTATTGAAGTTACTAAAGCATGTTTAAGAAATTCGTGAGTAAGATGCTTATGATAATCCATATAGTACTCCAAATGTGTACTTAATTGTAAGTGAATCGATGTTACGCATAAGGTTGACATGAACAAATCCGCGAAACAGGATGTCGACTCGGTCATATGGATGATGTAATCCTCGACAACCATTTTGAAGTGAAACTATGTAAAATAAAGTACGGATACAGTAAGAAAATTTTGACTCTCCATGCATTCAAGAATTCTAGGTGGTGGTTTATCTACGATGTTGGTTGCAAACATCTCAACAGCCATAAACACGAGGATAGGGAAACGATCCATATGTGTATTCATTCAAAACAACTTGTAGTATTCGTACACCACGCTAGGCCAGCTTAGGCCACAGTGCGGGAGGTGTGACGGCCCGGCACCCAGCCAAAATTGGGGCCAAAAGTTGGGCGTGTATGCTATATTATAGTGGTTGGCTCTGCTATACGTGCGCTGCTAGTATTAAATTATGTAAATTGCATAGACAATTACTAGTGGCGTACAGGTCACACACGCCAGTGTTAATACATAGATGTCATACTAAAAAAATTAGAGGACCATTTTTTTGGGGCCCATTTATGGAGTTCGCACCTGGGCCTCTAAAAAGTTAGAGCCGGCCCTGCACACCACGCTTGAATAGATGTTGGCTGGTTGATGAATATAATTATGGAGTTAACTACCTACTTGTTGAGTCATAGCTGGCCTATATATATATGTGTGCTTTTGCTCCACCTTTCCTTACCGAAATGCAATTTAGGGGGAAAGAGGGATGGCCAGGAGAGAGCTGACAAATAGATGAGAACATCATAGAGCGGTGTCTTTTCTAGTGCTGCGCAGAGTCACGGTAATTATTATTGATATTTGGAATGGAAGTTGCTGGTAATCATGGTCGTACATGCTCAGAATCAATGCCTGACATCCTTGAGACCTTGACAACTTAGTGGCTCATACAAGGTCTTTCGTGTACACGGGTCGACAACAATTAGGCACATCCTTGTTGGCACCATCAACGCCATCTAGGGCGTGTTTGGTTGCTCGCATGGAAATTTGTTATTTGCATCCGTGGCTCACTTGGGACTGACTCAGCAAAAACGAGACTTGAGCCATGTTGTGCAGGTAGTTTGGTTGCTAACAAAGTGCTAGCCCGGTCCGTTTCGCTGGGTGCAAAAATACAAGGTGCTTGTGTTTGGTTGCCCAGAATGGCGATTACAGCCACAAACCACCGTGTTTGGTTGCTCAGAATGTGGATATTCCACTTACCTTGCACGCCTAGTGGTGAGCTTACCAGTCCATTGAGGTTTTAGAATGTTCAGGGTTTAAGGATCATACACACTTACGACCGGCACAAATACACAATGACGACGATACGAACGAGGATGATGAAGTCTTTGATGCCGCCACATGCAATCATTCTTCCACCTTTGCCTCTAGCTTTGCTTGATCCAGCTTCTTCCTCCAGCTTTGCTTGATCCGGCACGGCTTGATCCAGCATGTCCTGCTTTGCTTCCTCCATCAAGGCTTGATCCAGCAAGGCTTGCTCCAACATGTCCTGATCCAGCATATCTTGCTCCAGCAAGGCTTGATCCAGCAATGCTGTCAAAGTCCAGAGGTTCTTCTTCTTGGGAGTAGAAGGCGGCTTGTGCCTCGCTCAAAGTTTCAAACCTTTCGCAGCTGTTGTTGGGGAAGTTGTACAACTGAGTCGAGCAAGCACCCCAGGTTGTGTAGATTCCTGGATTCCTTCCTCTGAAAACCACATACCACTACAACGAACACATACTTCATTAGGGCAGCATGATCAATGAAGCAACAAGTTGGAAAGCTAAGAACACACGATGAAGTAAAGCAACATAAGCAAGCATGCATTGATTATCGCTACAAGCAGCACACGTGTTTGCTACCTAGCTAGTATGGTGTTAACCTACCACCACATCAAAAGATGATGTCATCCTACCACCGTTGGTTCGTCTTGTGAGGGGTTAGCTTATGTACCACCTCAAGCACCCAAAATATACAGACCATAAGAAGTTTTGTTGTCATAGCTACCCAAAATATACATGCCATACGAAGTTTCGTTGCCCTAGCTGCCCAAAATATACTTCATGATCATGATCTTCAGACTCCATCTAGCATGCTTGCACCACCGCCACTACTCAGACGGCGTCCGCGTAGTAGTGCTTGTTCAGGAAGTTCTGGAACCAGAGCAGACGGTGGTCCTTGGCCATCTGAACAAACCCATAGCCTTGCGCCTTGTTGTCCAGGAGGTGGCCAAGGGCAGCAATCTTGGCCCTGTCACTGAAGGTGCCCTTCGCGCTCATCACAGCAGAGTAGAGGCCGGGGTGCATGTTGACAGGCACGCTGTCCCTGATGGCGGTTGCCACCTCCCGGACGGCCTCGGTCATGCTGGTGAAGACGAGCACCTCCTCGTCCACCAAGGCACCCCTCTTCCTCTTACTCTCCCCCGACCCAGGTGCCTTGGGTGAGAAACCGTCAGCCTTGGCGCCTCCTCCGAAGTCAGCAGCACCTTCAGCCTCCTCCGACTCCTGCGTCTCAGCATCTTCAGCCGAACCAAGAGGCTCAGATGATCCCATGTCATGCTTACCAGTGGAAAGGTCGTAGGAGAAGATGGTCTGCATCTGAGTGTAGTTCTGGATATGCTTGTTAAGGAACTCAGCGTCCTTGGAGTGATCCTAAGGACGAAAAACAGTTAGACAGTTAGCGGTGTTCGAACACAAGAGGCAGTTAGACAGTTAGCGATGGCGTACGATGATGCTAACCAGAATGTGGCCTCTGAGGTGCTCAATCTTCAGGATGATGCTGTGGGTATCCACATCCCAATGGGCACCACTCCGGTCCTTCAGCTTTGACACCTTGATCCACCTAGATCTCCACTTCCTGAGGTGGTTGTAGATCTGAGTGGAGGTGACCTCCTACGCACAGAATTCGAAGATAAGCTTCACAACTGTGTTCAGATGCACCTCCTTGAACCCCTTCTCAGTCCTCACACCGTTGGCGATGAGCTCGCACATCTTGTTCAGCACGAAGGTGGACAGAAATGGAGGCCACTTCATGGTCGTCCCCATCTTGCTCTTCTTCTCCTTGCCACCAGAACGCCTATCCAGGTCCAGACAAGGCGTGGCCAGCTCAAGATGTGACCCATCCTAGGCACCTCGAACATCTCCATGGCATCCTGCGTCTCGTCTGGATGCGAGTCGGGGACAAGTCGCTCTCTCCCTCGAGCAGAGCCTGGTTAAAATCATCGACGGACATGTCCTACAACGCCGACTAGCAAGGAAAGTAGCAGAACTAATCGACGAACACGGTGGTACAAAGATCCTACATCATTGCGGACCAAATTGACAACATCATGTATGAAAGATCAACTCCACCTGCACAGATCAACCTCCTAAACTTGCTCAAACTAGATCATGGCCTAAAGATGAACTCCACTAGCACAGATCTACAAAAGCTACACTACCTAGGGTTCGATTGTGCTTACCGACATCGTCGCGTGGAAGACCGGACGCTGCACGCACCGGTCGAGGAAGAAGTGGTCCGCCGCTGGCCGTCGAGCTCCGGTCACCGCGGTGGAAGAAGGCACCGCTTACCTGGTCGTCGTCGGTGAATCTTGGCCCGGACTCTGACCTCGAAGTGGGGGATGGTGGCGGGAGCTTCGGCGGTGAGAGTAGAGGCCTCAAATAGGGGAGCCAAAACTGGGCGTTGACCGAAATTTCTCCCGCCACCATTTTCGCGAGCGCGCGCGTGTGCCCGCGCCCGCGCGCCATCTCCCTTGCCTGCACGAGCTCGGCCACTCCGTTCCCCATTTTGCCTTGCGTGGGGGTGGCTCAGCGGAAACGCTGAAATCGACCGTTCCTATCGAGCCTGGCTCAGGATGCTTTAAGGTTCGTGCACATGCAGGCTTTTCGAACAGGGCAGGTAACTAAACGGGCCAAATCTTGCATGCAACAGTGCGTTCCTAATGCCCGTGGGCAACCAAACGCGCCCCTATTTATCCCAACTCCCTTGCGAAACAGTTGGTCAGTGTGTTAGAATTTCAACCGTGTCCCGGTTACCCGTCATCTAGCATAGCCCCCTTGATCATGCAGTTGCCTTTGTTGTGTCCAGGTCGGTAGCGATAAGGTTTGGTCGTGCTCTCGGACCTTTGTACGGGATCATACTTCGCACGTGTTTTTTTCCTGTTCATCAGCTTCTACGTACGGAGACCGGAGTGCACTTTAGTTAGAGCACACATCATAGCAACGGGAAGCATATATCCCTCGTCCTGATACACCGACTCCAGTCCAGCAGTCAGCTTCAACCGATAGGGCAACATGCCAACATGACCACTCGTTTCAGCAACTCATCGTCTCAAAATCCTAGGATTACAGGATTGTTACTTGCAGACCTACAAGCTTCATGCCAGTCCTGATCAAGTTGTCAAGCATCCCAAACATGGCCTATTTTTACTCCTTGTCCAGCGGAGTCCTCACCAACTGAAACCGCACGTTTCTATACCGTCAATAAATGTTTTAATTTGCATTCTGTAAATTGCAGAAAGTTATCCCTTACATAAAAGTGCACATTTCACACCATACAAGCAAATCGATGCTTGATCTCACCTCAAAACGCACGTATAGGACTCCCGTCGACTGGAGCAGTGCGGATATGAGACCCAAGCAACGCTTTAATCAGCCGGTAGGATTGAATAATTTCCCCTTTTTAGCCGGATGAGATTTTCTTTCACAAAATCAATAAACGTTGGTTGGAAAAGGTATTGTGCACAGCACCTTCATCTTGATGTTCGGAACCATCCAGAGTTTAGAGATAATCTGCCTACTGCAGTGGCAAGCGCTTTTGTCAGTTTATTTAATTGCTAACTGAGTTGTGCATTCTACGTTTTGAGGTTACAAAAGTTCCCACATGGTTTATACCTTATACCTACTAGCAAACAATGCCCGTGCAACGCACGGGACAGAAAAACTGCCTCAACTGATTGAGAAACAGATCAGGTCTCTGATCTAATTTACTGTATTTGAATTTAGCTGTATGTAAAACCGATTATACATATAGTGTAACCTTGAATTGGGCGGAGCTAAACTACTTCATGTATAAGCGGCCGATATATCAAATAAACTTTGGAAAAAAAATCAGCATAAAAACTCATATATGCATGTAGTATATCACGTGTTAAACTTGAAAAATAAAATAAAAGGCATGACCTCTAAAACATCTATTCTGGACTATGGAGTTGAACCTTCAACTGCCGGCGAGGAAACGACTGCTCGGCGTCAAGATCCTATCCGCCTAGCAGGTTGCCTGCATCCGGGCGCCGCTCGGTCAGCGAGGACGCCGCTGCTCGTCGCCGAGCTCCTATCCGCCGAGCGCGGCTCGCGTGCATGTGTACCCATGGATTTTCCTCAATGCCCGTAAGCTGCATGCTTTCACCGTGATGCACCACGCCGTGGCTGCCGGGCTGCCGGCCAGCGCTGCCCCAAACTTGCAACGCCACAGAGCGATCTAGCTATGTTTAGGAAAGGAAATAGACGTACATAGCTAGTACATAGATTGGAATACCAGCCTGGCGTAGCCTCGTAGGAATAGGAAGCTATTCGTGCTGTAATTAAAGCTAACGTATCTACCAAGGAAAAGATTTCTACATGCCCATGGATTTGTCCGTGCGTTTGGACGTTGACTCCTAAAGGAATACGAATCGTTATTTTCCAGTCCAGCTAATCTGAATGGCAATCTTTGTAATTATTAGGCAAACGAAAAGGTACGATGGCATTAGCAGTATTATGTGATTTGGTGGGAGGGTAAAACGAGCAAAAGTAGATTTGTGTTGAGTTGTCAAACATTGGAGCGATCTGAACCGTTGGCCAAATATTGAAGGGCTCAGATTCAATGTATCAACACAAGTTTGCTCTTTTAATAGTAGTACAGATACTACCATCACTTCCGCTTTGCTACTATTCTTTTGTTTATTCTGGTGCTTAATATGCTTATTATGACAATTGTAATCATTGTTGCTGCTTTCGTATTGCAGAATGGATCATGTGATGATGACGGAGAAGGGACGGAGGAAGTCACCTTGGTCCTACTATTAGGAACTGTCAAAGATAAGCACATAATTGTGCTGGTTCAGTTCAACAACAGAAGAATATCACACTAATGTTGGATTTTCTTGCCGCCCTGTTGTTAGTTGTCACTGATGTTGTGATGTGTCGTATTGTAATTGTAGGTATTTCAATGGACGATGATAGCTTTATAGAGACATTTGATTAGAGGAATGATAAAACAATTTGGCATGATAGTTGGCTTAGTAGCTAACCCGAGGAACAAAATGTTGCTATTCAGTTTGTGGATTCATAAAAGAGGACATGACGACTGTGACTCCGAGGAAGTGAAATATTAGTCGACAAGAGATAATTGTTGGTTGGTTGCTTTTGTGCATATCATGTCAAACTATAACTTATGTCGAATTACATTTTAAGAAATAGTCTTTGATTTTGGAATGGCATATCTCGACGTGATTTTTATATGTATTATGACTACTTCATGGCATGCATTTTTTATAGACCGTAGCAACGCACGGGCATTTAGCTAGTAGTTGTAACGTGGGTGTGAACGTCGTGTCACCATGTGTCTGACAGAACACAACACGAATAATGTAACATAAGGGAAAGCAAAGTCAAGAAGGGGAGCCTTGGCGCAGCGGTAAAAGCTGCTGCCTTGTGACCATGAGGTCACGGGTTCAAATCCTGGAAACAGCCTCTTGCAGAAATGCAGGGAAAGGCTGTGTACTAAAGACCCAAAGTGGTCGGACCCTTCCCCGGACCCTGCGCAAGCGGGAGCTACTGCACCGGGGCTGCCCTTTTTTTTTTTAGGGAAAGCAAAGTCAATCCAATCGCGTGCGTGTGGTGGCGTACCTGGTCAAGCAGAATCGGTGAGATACTGCATGGAAGCAAAGTCAATCTGCATGTCCAGACAACATAAACGAGAGGACTTCATGGCCCTGTTAGATGGACCCTTCTCAGACCAAGAGATCGCGACCATCGACGACCTTGTCCTTGCCGTGAAGAAGACCAAGAAGAAGAAGACGACATCAGGAATCAAGAAGGAGCGGGAGATGCCGCCGGGGGTGGCCTAGAGGATGAAGCTTCTAATGCATGGACACTCCTCCTTGCAAATGCTGCGAGGAGGTGCCTTTTGTGTCTGTGGATCTCATGTTTGCGTGACCAAGTTCGTCTGCCGTGTTGCTGTTAGGAAGGGAGATCTGTGTGTTGCTGATCGAGTCGGGTTGTTGTCATGGCGAGCACTTGTGGGTTTTTCACAAGAGGCTAGGAGAGCGGCTGGCGAGACCATCGTCCACTCGATGTGGGGGGCAGGGAAGGATAGGAACCAAAAGACCTTCTACAGTGTGGCATTCTCGCATTCGGAGATGGCTGCTTTGGTGCGGGAGGAGTTTGTGATGCAGGCTTTCGCCCACTGGAGACTAGTTTTGTTAGTTTCTGCATATAAAGGGATTTTTCCCTATCTCAAAATTCTGTACATAACCCTCTATTCTATCTAATCGGATGACGGATACGACCGCTTTAAACCTAAAAAAAAACATAAACACACGTGCAATGAATCGCTCGCATTAGTCCGAGCCGAGCTCTCTTTCGTTTTTGTTTGGTTGAGAGAAAGTCAGAGGCAGAGCTCGAGCCTAAACATTGTGCGTCGCAACAACTTCGTCTAAGAAAACCGGGCATACTCAAGAGGTTCGAATCAGGAGCTACAGGGCAAGCTACGACTGAAAGTACGTGGCTCTAAGCGTGATTGGCTGTTTAACGTAGAGGTCATCAACCGATCTTGTTGTTTATGTTTTTCTTATTTTATTTTTTCTTATTTCTGGTTCATGGTAGTATCTGCGAATGCGATTGTCTGATGACGTTAGAAACGTATTAATATTGTTACGACGTTGACGGACCACACGACGTTGGGTATACAACGAGTGAGATTTTTTTTCCAGTCTTGATGTTGATTTGAGCCCGTAACGATTATAACCAAAAGTGCGTACAAATAACAATAATATGACCATATGAAAAAAACAGAAAATTCTGCAATATCTGGTGTGATACTTTTCGTGTTGAATCCATACATAGCATTATTCATATGGCGGTGGACAAAGAAAACATTGAGATGTAGATAACACAAAATATTTTCATAATTTATACAGATATAGTCAATACATTGCAACATGCAAGTAAAAATGCAAAGTGTGCCTGTTTCAAGAAGAAAATGCAAAGTGTAAGGGAAAACTAATCGGGTATTCCACGAAATGGGATAGCTTTATACGACCAACCTCCTTATTTGTTTTCCCTCCTCATGGAACAAAGAGTTGAAATGCTCCAAAAAGTATACATGATAAAAAAACACAATTTATTGTTTGTTCTATTATTTAGCAGAATTGCAAATTATACAGATGAAACTAATCAGTCACCTTCTGCTTATATGCCTAATTTTTTCCTACTTACTAAGGATCAAGATAAAATGCATCTCCTTCCGTAAGTGATGTGCTTATTTGCGTACGCATCCATGTACCACTGTTGGATCTGCTTTCAGATTTTTTTTTTTGATTTTTCATACTTGTATTCATACTAAAAAGGGAGCCTTACACATCGAAATACAAGCAAAGAAGGAAACGAGAAGAAACCAAGAACAGCAGCGAAGGCACACTCCATCTTCAACCTCCAGGTCGCCCGGCACGCCGTCCCTCCACCGTCGAAGACGCCGAAGAAGGCAGCCACCAGGTGTGGAAGTTTTAGAATCCCTAATATTTTGTTGTTTTTATTGATCTGACCCTCGTGGGGGTATATAAGGAGTACAAGACTTGAGAGGCAAGACGCCTATGACTTGGAATACAAGATTGGACTCTAATTTCCTAGTCTATCTCTAGTCGTACCGTACACATATTCTAACACCAGGAACACCCGCCGCGGGAGCAGAAGAGCTCCTAGCCCGAAGGCGTTGACGAGCCGCAGTAACCACCAGCTCCGAGGAGCTGGATCTGAAGTCGACGAAGCAATATAGGCCGGGGGGCTCCCCAAGCTTGATCTGCCCCAGATCCGAGGCCTGCGCCTCAGATCCTCCACCTGCACGCCACAGTCCCGCACCTCCACCGTCTTGATGCTCCTCCACCAGCCACCTGTACACACGCCACGATCCCGCCGGAGAAGGCAACGGAAGGAAGGTGACTCACCCGCAGCTCGGCATCGCCGTCGAGGACGACACCGGAACGGGGGAGCTGCAGAGCACCAAAAGGACGCCGCCGGCGACCCCACCACGCCAGCGCCGCCCCAAGGCTCCCTAACTACCCGCCGGAACGCAGATCCGGGGATTCCCCACCCTCCCGCCGCCGCTGCGGCAGGCGGAGGGTGGGGAATCCCACGGATACGCCGGCGGCCGCCGGGAAGACCGAAGTCGCCTCCGATGCGCCTCTGGGTACTGTAGAAAGGGAGGGGTTCCAGAAAAAGGGTCGTGTGTTTGCCCAGTCTGCTTTCAGATTGTAATAAACCATCTGCTGGGACTTTGACTGATATTTTGGCATTGTGTGATTAATTTGCGCGCGAGTCGTTTCTTCGGCAGAAAGACTGGTGTTCAGCACATCAGGACAAGGGGAATAGCCAACATGCCCACTTTCCCCATCTCTCACTTCTGCATCTGTGTTCATCGATCGATTTAAGGACTGAAATACCAGGATGGGCGCGTAGCTCCTCAAATCGCAATCCACGCTGCTCAAATCGCTCAGCCACACTCCTCAAACTCCCGATGGCTAGCTTGCTTCCAACTCCTCTGCTCCCCCTCGTCCCGATGATGCACCTCGCCGGCGCCCTTGTCGAGCACGGCTACGCCGTCTCCGTGGCGCTCATCGACCCCGCGGTGAACGCGGACCCCGCCTTCGGCGCCGTTGTCGCCAGCGCCGCGGCCTCCATGCCGTCCGTCTGCTTCCAGACGCTCCCGCTCATCGAGGACACGCCCACGCTGACCCCGGACGCCCAGTTCATCCTGTGGTACCTCGACGTCGTCGGCCGCCGCCGACCCGCGTAGGATGCAGCCTCCACCGTGCCGGCGTTGGTCGATTGCCGCTCCCCTCCGCGCCAGCAGATGGCGTTGCTCTTGCTATGAGCTATTTTGAGCAGCTTGGTTTTTTAATCGGAAATGAACAGCAAAATGGGGAAATGAGAGGATGGGGAAAGTATGAGAGAGAGCGCGATTGTGGTCCCTCTTCTTCCGAGCCTAGCCGGCCATGGCCAAATTGTTCGAGCTCGTGTCGTCTGCCAGCCATGGTCGTGTCTCTCTCCTTCCGAGCCTAGCCGAGCTCGTCGTGGACAAGGATCTCCGCATCCCAGTTCTCTCACGGCCGCTACAGAACATTTTATTGGTCGACGAAGAGAGCAAAGGATGAGCCGTGGTGGGGGACGTGGGCAGCTTTTCCCTCGTTTCTTTCTATCTTTTGGTTGTGTCAGTTTATCAGTCATTAGCAGCTGCGATTATGATTAGGCTACTTTGACCAGATTGGACACGTGTCGTGCAATGGATAGGTGTGTACGCACCACCATGGTTACTGATTCATTTTTTATTATAATATGCTGGTGATAAGTGAACTGATGTTACATAGGAGGTTGAAAATGAACAAATCTGTGAAACGAGATTATCTTTACTCGACTCAATCTATTGACGATGTAATTCTGGACAACCCTTTTGAATATGTGGACATGAGTGAAAAAATTACATTTAGATAATTTTCCAATCTTTGTGCATGAATTCTAGGTGCTGGTTTGTCTAGGACTAGTCGCTACGAACATCTCAACGGCCATAAACACGAAGTGAAATGCCCACATATATGTGTGTTCATTTCACACAACATGTACTATTCGTACAACAAGATTGAATACATATTGGCTGGTTGATGAATTACTAATATAGAGTTAACTGGCATTGTACTACCTGTTGAAGTGTTGAGTCATAGCTGGCCTATATATGTGTAGTTTTCTCCGCCCTGCATAACATAGATATAATGTAGAGCGAGCCCCAAGGATGGCAAGGAGAGGGCCGAAGGACATCGCATATAGTGGTGTCTCACTTCTCTAGCATATCGGAGAGCCGTCATAATTGTGATGGATATTTTTTTTGAAAGATCCAATTTCATATAACAGGAACTCAGTACACATTACAAAGAAGTCCAGAAAAGAAAAGAAAATTACAAAAGGACCCTGCAACATGCAAAGAACCCCCTGAGACACCGGAAGGAAGCGCAATTGGATCCACTGCCATCCCCAAGCTCCTAGCCGACGCCGAAGTCACCGTACCACACGCCGGCGGTGAGATCGCACCTCCACCTTGTAGAAGACCGCTGAGCTGTCCGCCGCAGGCGACGGAAACCGAACACGTTGAAAGAGCACGGCCACAGCACCATCTCCACCGCTCCACCCAACATCCCGCCGACCCGGCTCCGCCCAGGACCACCATCAGCCACCCAACCACCTCCGACGGCCGCTCCCCTTGCCACCACAGCCGGCCAGAACAAACTCGTCGAAGCAAACCACCACCAGCAACCAAAACGGCAGACCACCCGCCACCAGCTCCTCCCCTCGCCGCCACGGCCGGCCAGAGAAGCGGAGACAGAGAAGATCACCGGACGAACTAACTTCACAGCCTCCCCGGCAACAAAGCCGGAACGGAAGGAGGGGAAGGATAGATACCTCATCGACGCCTCCGCTCCCGTCGCCGAAGACGCCGCCAGGGACTACACCAGGAACCTAAACTAGACCTAAACTACAGCTACCAACCCGCTGGAACGAGATCCGGAGCTTCCCCCCACCTCACAACGCCACAGCGGCGCCGGAGGCGGAGGGAAGCGGCGAAATCGCCGGCGGGGACTCGGTCGCCTTTCTTTCGCCTTTCTCTTTTATTTGGAATGGAAGTTATTGGGAATTATATTCGTGCAAATGGTAAACAACCCTCTGGGGGTGTCATCATGGAGCTCCGATCCAGCCGGGGCATGCCACCGCGTCAGCCCGTCGGTGGTGATGATCTGTTCGCGCGCGGCCGGCTGGCCCGACGATGGCCCCGGTGAAGGAGAATCGATAAGTCAATCAAGGAAGCAAAGTCAATTTGCATGTCCAGGCAACGTGAACGCACATGCATGGATTGCTTTGCTGGCATTAGTATCCGAGCTCGAGTGTGGCACGCGTAGACGTTGTGCGTCGCAACAACTTCGTCTAAGATAACAGAGTCGTACTCAGCAAGTTAGAATCAGGGGCAACCTACGACTTGTTGACATACTTGAGGTCATCAACCGATCTTTTTGTTATGCTTTTCGTTTTCTTTTTTTCTTGTTGTTTGGTTCATAGATGGATACGATTGTTTAATGACGTTTCAAAAACAATTCCCCAAGGTACGCTGGTCCCATTGAGGGTCTACTGAACTGGTTTTGCCCCTTGTTTTGCCATCAGGCGGCTTGATGTGGTGGCCTTCAGTTTTTTGATGATGTGCGTTGGTGTGTTGTCAGCGCATTTGGCCATGTTCTTAGCCACCCCTTCATCCGTGTTGTAGGTGTAGCGAGTTGTCGCTAAGTTGGTTGTTCGCTTCGGGTTGATCTTTGTATAACTCTTGTAAGATTTTGTTGAATAAAATTGTGGAGACTGTGTGCATACAAATATAGATAGATTACATGTGTATGTATACACGTAAATTTCCTTTACAATTTTATAAACTTTAAAACACAGTTTTAGAATAATTTTTAATACTTTCCTCGGGAGTCAAAACACCGCCCTCCTAGTATTACCTAGGTTTGGAAATACTATAACATATTTTCCTAGAGCCTACCAACTCATATTAAATTTTAGGAGGTTGTATGGATGGAGTATCCCAGAATTTTACTTCCTTCTTCTATTAATAAGTGTATGTCAACATTTTGTTCTAGGTCAAATTTTTATTATAACATGACGGATTTTGAAATGCACTTTCTCCGTCCCTAAAAGGATGTCGCTAAATGGATGTATCTAAACATATTTAGTGTTGAATACATCAAATGATATATTTTTCTGGAGGGAGGGATTATTTTTTATACTACTTCTTTCTCAAATTATAGCGTGTTTTGGTAGGCTATTATGGCTTAACAAGTCGTTTTGGAAATGGGGACAAAGATAATCGACCTAAGTTAGTGTCAAAATATATTGACACACGTTGTCATAAACGTGGTGAACTGTGTATTTTTTATATTGACAAAAATCTAAAAACGATACTTATTGTAGACGGAAGGAGAGAGTTACATATTAGAAGAAAAAAATCGGAGGAGGCGATTTGGCTCATGGGTGCATCTGCACCTATTACGTAAATGTTTTTTAGTTTTTTCTCAAAATGTCAAAAAGTTACAGATTTTTTTTTGGATGTGTATTAGAACATTATGTGTTAGCATAAAAAATGGCGTGGTGAACAAACATTTTTTGTGACCTGTGCAAAAAACACAAAAAAATGACTCGTATAAAAACATTTTGGTGCGTCCGGATTTGTCTTTTTTGCACAGGTCACAAAAAATATTTTTTCTTCACGTAACTTTTTGTGCTAACATGAAATGTCTTGACACATATGCAAAAAAAATTATTTTGAATTTTTTTACATTTGGAAAACTGTTTTTTGGGCAGTGGGTGCATCTGCACCTGCTACCCAAAGTGGATTTCCGAAAAAAATCATTATTTATGCAATCCAACAAACAGCTACTTTCAAGCATAGTAGAACTCGCAGGTCGCAGGTGGCAAATTGCACTTGGCAACAAACAACTACTCCCTCCGTTTAGGTGTATAGGGCCTCTACCGTAATGCAGCGCGACCAAGACAGATGATGACTGGTTATATTACTCCCCAATCAGAGATTAAATAGGAATGGTAAATTAATTAGCCAATTAACTAGGCAAGTGAACTGTACATCATCCATTGGTCAAACCATTTCACACTACCGGAGAAAAAGGAGAAAAGAGGGCAGCTCTCACGTTTGGAGCAATTACAGGAAGAGAGAAGAGCTGTAACTTCCAATTAATTAGGCTAATTAATATTTGGGGCCTTATTTCTGGTTAGTTTTTGAACAAATATTTTTTCATTAGAGGCCCTACACACCTAAACGGAGAGAGTACGCATGAATGTCAAAAAAAAAAAAAACTACGCATGCACCATAAACCCCGGCAGTAAATGAGCTACGCATGCGTCATAAATCCCGGCAGGCAACTGCTGGAAAGCACTCGCCAGGCATTCCCGGCCGTTCACATGGCACGTCCGACGATCCTGTTGCCCCACGTCTCTGATTAATTCGGAATGGATTACAATAAATACTTTAGGCGATGCGTCACCTCCTGAAAATACTATTTATTGCAAATTTCAATAAATTGTCAAACAGTCACAAGGTGTAGCCAAGTTTGATCATGGATGTGTCTATGTGTGTGCAAACTTCAAAGGCTACATCTCGAAGGTACGGTTGCTGCTTGCCAAGTTGGTGTTGCTGCTCGACGCGCAGGGTGGAGGTGCTTCGCACCGAGGGGCGTCGCCTTCCTTGCCGCACAGGGGGACCTCCCAGTCCAAGGTTGCTGGAGGTGGTGCGGCGGGTTTCGCCGGCGCAACGTTCTGCTCGAAGACGGCGACGCCGGAACTCAGAAGGGTGTCTTTGTAATTTCTTCTGTTTTCTGGGCTTTTCTGTAAGAGCTTGGCTGCTGTAACTGCGACTTTCTCGCAAAAAAAAAAAAAAAAAAAAAAAAAAAACTTCAAAGGTCACATGCAATTGCATTGGAACGTATTGAAAGAAAAATGGCAGATCGGGCTATTCTATTGTGATCTCTGAATACATCCGGTAAAAGCAGTAGTTATTTGCAGCAACAATATATTTGCAATTTCTCAGAAGTTCCCGGCAAGGTGAAATGTACTTGCACTAGATTCTCATTCTCGACAGCTATGCCCCCCTATTGTCGGACTGAAATTCGTAAATTAGTTGGTTGAATCCAACAGCAGCGGGGTACATATAATCAAAACTTAAAACAAATCGCAGCTTACGCGGCTGCTCAAGAACTGCAACCTTTTCCTTGTGAAGCGACGCAACGTCACACCCACAACAAATTTTTGCAGTAGTTCGGCGACACGGACGCCGGTGGTGCGGCCACTCAGCTCCCTTCTTCCTCCACGATCCCCTGTTTCTGCCCAGATCTTCCGACTTCCAAGCACACAACAAACTGAAAAGAAGATCCTCCGGAGTCCGCGCCCACAGTTGCGCCGTGGCTTCGTTGGGAGAGTGACGCCGCATTGACCAGAGGCCGCTCCGAGTTTCGCATGCCATGATCATGGCGTCTCGCCGAGCTCCTCTCGTCCTGCTCTTATTCCTCGCGTTCACGTCGGTGTTCGCCGCCGATGCATCGTCAGGTGCGTAGCTTCCGTCTGTGTTCCTTTCCATGGATCGCGCTCACCCACTCAGTCTTGGAAGAATAAAAAAGAGGGAATAGTATTTGACTTTTGCGAGATGTTCATGTGCAGCGGCACCGACGGCGGGCGGCGCTGACTCGCCGTTCGTGCTCGCGGCGGCGCGGACGCACCGGAAGGACCCTCTCGACGGGCTGAGGTACTACACCGGCGGCTGGAACATCAGCAACGAGCACTACTGGGCTGTGAGTTCTTTGATCTTGATCCGTCCGTCGTTCTTGACGATTGCCATTCTGCTCTGCCTGCCGTCCGTAAAATCGTATTGATTTCTGGTTCTTGTTCTCCGTGACGCGATCTGCAGTCCGTGGGCTTCAGCGCGGCGCCGGTCTTTGCGGCGGCCGGAATCTGGTTCGCCGTGTTCGGCGCCGCCCTCTTCCTCGCCGGCTGCTGCTACTGCTGCTGCCCCAGCCGCAGCACCTCCTACTCCCGCGCGGCCTTGGTCGTCTCGTTCGCGCTCATCCTCGTCTTCACGGCCGCCGCCGCGTAATTCCCCACTCACCGATCACCTCGATCGCCGACGTTTCGTCTCCGCTCTCCTAACCGGTCTCCGGTTGTTGCATTGCAGCGTGGGGTGCGCCATCCTGTACGACGGGCAGGGCCGGTTCAACCGCAGCACGTCGGCGACGGTGGACTTCGTGGTGAGCCAGTCTGGCGACACGGTGGACAACCTGCGGACCTTCACGGGGTACCTGGAGGCGGCGAAGGCGGCCGGCGTGGGGCCGGTCTCGTTGCCCAACGACCTCAAGGGGAGGATCGACGACGTCGTGCGCAAGGTGGGCTCCGCCTCCGACGTGCTCGCCGCCCGCACCGCCAGCAACTCCGCCAAGATCCGAGATGGCCTGAAGACAATGTACGTTACTAAAACACATCAGTATTACACTATTACTCCCTCCGTTTGAAAAATGATGTCACAAAAATGTGTTATGATAGCTCGTTTGCTCCTCATTAAATTGCTAACCGTAAATCCTAATCAATTTGTCAACACGTCGCAGAATGAAGATTCTGGTCGTTCTTGCAGCCGTGATGCTAATCCTTGCCATTACTGGTCTTGGTGAGCACCGATCACTAGTAATTTTTTACTTCTTGTGGTATAACTTACCAGTTGACCCGTGTGAAACTAAGCTGATGATCTTGCATTTGCTTGATTTCTCGCAGCGTTCTCGGCGTGTGGATTGGGGTCGCTAGTCTACGTGTAAGCATGAAACCACGGCCGGGCTAAATCTTGCGTAGTTAATCTTATCTAATATAGCTGCATATATGATGTTGGTTGGACACTTGGGTGCTAAGCTACGCTTGTTCGACTGTCAATACGCAGATTGGTGTTTCTTGCGTGGATTATGGTTGCGGCGACGTTCGTGATGTGCGGTACTTTCCTCCTGCTGCACAAGTAAGTCTGTATCTGCTGCAAACTGTTGCTTACAAGCAATCAGTATGATGGTAGTTCGGTTGCGGTACAGCAGAACAGAAAGCAGAGCAGCCATGGCCACCTACCTGAACTTGTTCTATGTTCGACAGTGTGGTGGGGGATACGTGCGAGGCGATGGGCGAGTGGGTGCAGCACCCGCAGGAGCACACGGCGCTGGACGACATCCTCCCCTGCGTCGACACCGCCGCGACCACGGAGGCGCTGGGCCGGGGCAAGGAGGTGAACTACCGCCTCGTCGCCGTGCTCAACGGCGTCATCTCCAACGTCTCCAACGCCGACTTCCCACCGGGTGCCCCGCCCTCGCCGCCGTTCAACTACAACCAGTCCGGCCCGCCCGTGCCGCTGCTCTGCAACCCGTACACGCCGGACCTCCGCGACCGCGCCTGCGCACCCGGCGAGGTCGTCGGCCCGGACGCCGCGCGCCAGGCCTGGGAGACGCGCGTGTGCCAGACCTCCGCCGGCGCGTCGGGGGAGGTGTGCGCGACTGCCGGCCGCGTGACGCCGTCGATGCTTGTGCAGATGGTCAGCGCCGCCAACGTGAGCTACGGGCTGTCCCGGTACGGGCCGGTGCTGGCCGACCTGGCCGACTGCACGTTCGTGCGCCGCGCGTTCCAGGCCGTCGGCCAGGACCACTGCCCCGGGCTCTCCAGGTACAGCGAGCAGGTCTACCGGGGCCTCCTCGCTGTCGCGGTCGCCGTGCTGCTCTCGGTGCTGCTGTGGGTCGCGCACTCGAGGGAGAGGCGGAAGAGGAGCGATGCCAGGGAGATGGAGCTCGTGGCCCCGTCCCCGCCGCCGCAGCCGCCGTACAGGCACGGATACCCCTTGGAAGAGAAGGGGCTCCTGCACAGCCCGATAAGGCCGTACATGTGAGCGTGATCAGTTTAGACAGAGGCTTCCAGTTCCAGGGTTATTGCTTTTGTAACCTTCTGCAAAATTTCCTTAACAGTGTGTTTTAGGTGGTTAAAAGCATCTCCAACCGCCTCCCCCAAACCAAGCCCAAACGTCCGGACGGACAGTCCGGACGGCCTTTGGACCAAAAACCTACACCCAACCACGGCTCCTAAACCGGCCCCAAACGTCCGGGCTGTCCGGCACACCCCAAACACAGCCCATATCTGGGGCCGGCCGGACGCGCCTGGACGAGTCCGCCCCTGGTCGCTGATAGCGCGGACCTACCCATCCGCACCATAAATCGGACGGAACCCTTGCCCGCCGCGGTAGATATTTTGCACACTTTGCCGGCTCCTTCTTCTACCTCCGCCCCTCCAGCTAGCTCCGGCAGCCCTTCCCCACCGTTTCGGTCTCCCCACTAACCTGCCGCCGTCTGCAGCTCCTCCGACAAGATTTGGGCCATAGCATAGCTCCGTCTCGGCCGCATCTCGACGGATCTGGTCGCATTCCGCCGCCACCTCCGCCTCCGTAGCCGTCGATCTTCCCCGGCTTCTCCGCCGAGACCATGGTTTCCTGGGAAAAGGAGGACTCGGTCGTCTCCTACCCGCTATTTGAGGAGAGCACTTCGTCCGATCCGGTATGTACGAGCTTGTGCCCACAAATTGAGTTCATCCCAAAGTTGTGCATTGTGAGTGTAGGATTTGAGCTGTATTTTGTTGAAATGTAGGATTCACAAGCGTGTAGTTGCAATATCCATGGTGTGATATCCGAGTTGAACGACTCCCGAGGGAAGATGCTCATTTTGGAGGATTTGAACTTCACAATTGAGGAAAAAAAGAAGATTGAAGATAAATTAGAGGAGGTTCAACGTACAGACCGGAAGTCGGAGGAGAAATTGATGAAGGTTCAAGAAGAGAATACGAAAATAGAAGAAGGGAGGATGATTCTACAAGATAAGAAGATGACGTTGGAGTTCAAACTAGCGGACGTTGCCGACAAGTACAAGCGCAAGAAGGACGAATGTTTGACAAGGACGCAGAACTTCAAGAAATACGTCGTAGAGAAGGAGATGCATCTTAACTATGCATTGGGAGCTATAGTTATATTAGTTATTGCGATGTCCGCTATTTCTCCATACACTAGATAGAGCTTGCATAATGTAAAAGAAGCACTTGCATGGGCTGCATGTATTTGACAAAGAAAATATGAGGAGTATGGTTGTAGAGCACTACTTTTGGGGGTCGTCCGGTCGGTGTCCGCGGACGTGTCCGGACGCGTCCGCGAACACTATGGGGGCGGATTTGAGGGATCCGACTGGAGATGCTCTAACAGTGTTGATACGATCGCAAAACACTAACTTAAACTTGAAGTGTCTAGATGGATTGATCAGCAACAGCTGTTTCAGTCAAAACTAGTTAGAAGGAATCCAGCCAAAGAAAAGCAAACAAGAAACTGCAAATAATTTGCATCGGACATTGGCGGGTATGCTTTAGAAAAGCTTGAAAAGTTTTTGTAGGGGATGAGCCTGAAAAGGTGGGTGACCGTTTTATCTCCTCGGCGACTCTATATCTTTTGTATGGGACGGCCCAGCCCAAAGGGCTCAAATTCGAAAATGTTCAACGATAAAGTTCTTTTTTAAGGGAACGATAAAGTCTGAGTGCCTCCGGGCTCCGGCCCTTCTCCAGATGATTAAGTACAAGATGACCCCAGTGGACACTAAGCATTTAGTATAATGTATCTTCTCCTCCCTCTTACTGGAAACGGTTACATACATACGTCTAGATATATCTGTATTTTAAAAAATTGTGTCAATCATTTTTAAGCAGAGGGAGCAATTCGCTGCCTTTTGTGCCTTTCTATTTTTGTCCTAGGCCATTCCATATTTTCTTCTCCTATACCAATATAAAATGCAAAACTATTTTCTCATTTCAATTTCTCAAGTGTAAGCTTTCATGCATGCTACGAACAGGTAGGAATGACATCGCGGTAAATTTCTCTTGTTTCAGGGGAAATTCTAGATCCAGGTTATCATGGATGGGACAAACGACGATGACATCTTGCCATGTCACTTCCTTTCTCGAAGATATTCTTTTTGGAACTAGATCTCATTGATGAGTTCGGTGTTGAGCAATGTTTAGGCCGTGTGAATGGAGCTGTTGCGGCATCGTCCTGACGATGAGGATTGTAACGACGAGCGATGTGTGGTCCGGTAGCAGGGATCCTCTTTGGAATCCGACATATTCCCCTTCGTCTCTTGCCATAAAAATTGGAGCTGCCTAGTCATCGACGCAAGTGGCCGATTGTTGGCATAGGCCGACGTGGGAATTTTGCGGTGGTTATGGCAAGGGCATCGATAGGGGCTGCCGGTGGTGAAGTTGGAGTCGCTCCCTCGAGCAGGAGTGATGATGATGACACTTGCAGAATCCCTGGCGTAGGATTCTTCGCGACGGCATGTTTGGAGTTTGTTCTCGTAGCTAGATCGGGCAATCTTGCCTCATGTTTCACGAACAGTTTTGTGAGTGTGTTTTAACGGGTTTTTTCCGGTTTCATGAACTAGACAATTATCTTCTTCTAATGGTTCTTATAATGGTCCGATCATCAGTACCAAATCTTCTACGAGACTTAAGATTGTGTGTACGATTCATAGTCTCAGGCCAGTTATAGTGTACTTCAAATTGTGCCTTTTTGGCCCCATTTTGATTTGTTCCCATCCTTGGGTTTGGATAAACAAGGAGACCATGTTTGTAGGATCGCCCATTCTTTTTCTGTTTACTCCTCATCCCCGGGCGCCTTCAAACAAGGAGGCGGTTGCGCTCCACAACAAAAAGCCCACGCCATGCACGCAAGCGAGTGATAGATGGATAAACACATCCACACATCACTAAAACTGTCCAACAAAATTACTAGCACCTGTTACCCCGATCGACTCACAGCTCCGGTACCACACCTAGCCATGACCATCGTGAACTCCTCTTCTCCTTCGTGTCCCGAGGCCGCCGTCGACAAGCCCGCCAGGTACTGCCTGTGCGCGCCGACGACCCACCCGGGATCGTTCCGGTGCAGGCTTCACCGGCCAAGGGCTGCGAAGGTGCCGCCGTTGGAATCGTGTCAGGAAGCCGCGGCGGCAGACAAGGAGACGGCGGCGGCCACGCGGGCATTGCTCGCGCGCGTGGCGCGGACGTCGAGGCATAATGTGATCGGTAGGGTCAAGGGGTTCGAGCCGGCGCCTTCCAGGCTGCGGATCATGGACGGGTGAGTTGCTGGTGACTTGGTACATGCTACAGAGGATTCATGTCTGCGTCGATCGCCATCTAGTTATGTGATCTGATGATATTTCTTCCGATCGGATCATGTTGTGTGTATATATATATGGCCGTGATCATAAACGAGGGGTGCTAGGATTATTATGTAGTTGCCTCTATACTAGGTAGTGTTTCCTTTGGTTCAGTTGGCTCGATCTGTAAGGGTTGAGAACGTTGGAGTGCTCAACTGCCGATTGCAGTTCTGAATAACATGTTATGGTTCATTGTTTTTTGCATTCACAAATATAAAATATGGAATGCCGAATTGCCGATGCAGAAGTCTACAAATATGGCACGAGAGGGAAGCCTCTGTGAAATGAAAAAATTAACTAGTAAGTGAACTTTTGTAAGCAACTAGCCCGAACACTGCCTATTCATTAAATAAAAAACACAATAACCTGTGGAAACCACTTAATTATTGGAAAACATAATGGATTAATTTAAACCACATAAGATACGTGTTGTGAGTGGTCCATCTCCCGTGAATTGATTTTCATAAAAACCGGGTAAGGTACCTTATTGAAAGTTTGCCGTTTTTCGGAGAGAACACCACAATTTCGCACCTTCTAAACAAAGTCGAAGAACGATACGTTAGTTCTTGGTCTACCATTATGTCCCACCAATCTATAAGATATGTCAGAGGATGTCGGGGTTGACTTTGAGGCGTGAGCTCAACCGTCCAAAGGTTTACGAGATCCGCGGATGACTTTGAGAATGAGCAAGCCTTTTTTGTGAAAACAAATTAAAACACAAAAAGGATTAATCATCAAGGGACATCTATGTTGAGTTGCTCATCTCCCGCAAATTTCACAAAAGTCAGGTAACCAACTCCTTGTAAATTTGCCATTTTTTGAAAAAATGATTGTCTCTCCTTCCAAACAAAGTCCAAGAACACTATGTTGACGTTGTTCTCTTCTCCCAACCACACTAGAATTGCTTCCTACAAATCCAAGATAGATCAAAGTATTTTAGGTGTTAATCTAGAGGAGTGAGCTCAAGAAACCAAAGGTACACGGGATCCCTTATACAGTTAACAAGTATACATACAAGATGGATATTCGAAACAAAAGACATTTATCCATATAAAAATGTTGAAAAACTATATGAAATTACGAGTTGCCAAATAGTGAATCTGATGAAGTCGGGGAAAGGTTCACAGCGCTCAAAGTAAAAGGCTCCCAGCCATCCGGCGAAATGAGACGCCTCGAGGGTTAAGGATCTCCTTGATTTGCATGATTTATACGAGAAGAGAAGGCAAATTTGACCTTGAAGAAACCGATGATTAGGGTAAGAATGATCCAGATGAGTCTTATCCCGTTTAGGAAAAATAAATAAAATCCAGACGACTCGACGGCCACCAGCAGAGACATATATGCTCCCGGTGGAAGCTATTTTGCCAGATTCTTTGTAAGAGCCTGCATAACGAGTTCACGTGAACACCAAATTTCACTTTAGTAAGTACATTATCCTTTTTTATTTATTGACTGAGCCGGTCTCAGTCCACACTCATCCACATAGAAATGGGCAATAAATGATCACGCTTGACACTTTAACACTGCTATGTTCCAACGGATCCAACTCATTCAGAAGCTCCACGATTGACCAAAACCCCAGTGTAATACTTCCTCTGTTTTTTAATATAAGATGTTTTAGGTGTTGCACATGTTGTCTAGATACGTAATAAATTGAGTGAACATGCACACTAACACATGTCTACATACATTTGTGTACATGTGCATGTAGACAAATACTAAAACATCTTATATTAAAAAACGGAGGGAGTAGTAGTTAACTAAACAAAGGAGCTAATATCCTCCCCCAACTATGTTGTAAGTTGTAACTTGCTTTGCATACAAAAATGTGTGGCAAAATGGTAATGCAGCAAGCAACATAGTAAGTCACAGCAGAAATGTCTATTTCCCCGACACTGCTACAGAAGTCGACCTGCATTCTTTTCAAAAATTTGAACTGTAATATCACCGAAGTCAACATGAAATTGTAATCGTAGATATCAGTCATCATTCAAAGAGCAGCAAGTACAGGGCTGAAGCTATGAATGCTAATAGAAGTGCAGTGAATACATACTGCAACATATAGCACTCACCATGTCCGGTGAAATATTGGGATTTGAAGTACGCAGGCACATTTGGGTTCATGTGCAGCAAAAAGGATCAGCATATGACAAGTCTGATCCCGCTTTAAAGGTCCAAGGACTACCTCCTCGAGGACCGCTACTGATAGAGAATTCTTGTTTGCAGTCCCTGCTAGCCCATTTAGCAGAGCGAAGAGCTAGCAGTTTGGCAGCCAATGCTTCACCCGAACTGTAACTCCGAGGGTTTTCAACACGATGCGCATCCTCTCTAACTTCTGTGCATTCTCCGCTATGAACGTGAGGAAATCAAATTCACTCTGGTTCCCTTGAAGCTCGCGGAAAAACAAAGTCTTGAGGTGTGACTTGACACATTCAATAGGGTTTGTGTCATTCCATAGACTGGGGTTCATAGCAGGTTCAGGAGTTTCTTCAGACTGCAATTTAAGTGAACAAATAGTTCAGCTGCACATTTTGGTGATCATACAGGAGCAATCTGATTTAATATAGTTATGATGACCTAAATACGAAATGCAGGGAGGGCCACAGGGGGTTACCTCGACAATCAATATCTCGATGCTAGGGAAGCATCTGAGGAAACTGGGAAGCATCTTGACCTGACCGCGGATTTCGAACCGCAGGTGCAAGGCCAACATCCAGACGCTTGGGACAGTGGTGCGCGTCCTTGCCTTTGTTCCAGCCTACGATGCAGAAAGAGCACAAATCGATCACAATTCACACAAGATTTCCATTCAATTTCTAAAATTCGTTAAGTGGAATTTGCCAAGTCACCTTAGCAGCTTACCATGTAGTGAGTATACAGTGATCGACCGGGTACTCGGCCTTTTACACAATATCAATTGCTTTAGGCATACTAAGGCAACAGTATGATTACTAAATGTTCTAAATCCTAAACAGGCAGGCCATCACACTCACCTTATACTCTGCCTGGTAACAGCATCTGACTCTATTGCTTTAGGCGTAGAGTACACTTTGTTGGGTGCATAATTCCACACCACAAAACGAAGGAAATGCAATCAGACAAATGAGTTGATATGGCGATGTGCATACCTTGATGATGGTGTTGCCGATATGCAGCGTGTGCACTCCTGGTTGCAGGTAACCCAGAATAAGCAGATTAGGGGCATGGCCAATCCTGACTGTGGTGCTCAACCTGCTCGCGCGGCCGTCCTGACTCCAGTTTCTCCACATGAAGAGCCTCTGCTGGCATGGGGCATCCACCACAGCAACTTCCTCCAAGGTGGACAAACAGAACTGCGCGCACCTTAAGCTGTGGCTGGCGAGACGAGCGTGCATAGGGACCTGGCTGCCGACGACCGCGAGAATCTCCAACATGGGACTCACGGCAAGCACGAAGTCGAGGTCCTTGTCCCTCATGATGACGCAGCCGAGGACGAGCTCGCGAAGGTTCGGGAAGGCGGCGCCGAGCGGGAGGGTGGCGGTGTCCGGGAACACCCAGGTGCCGAGGAAGAGGCGGCGGAGGGAGGTGCAGCTGAAGATCGCAGCAGGGAGGCACAGGCCGGGGAGGGGCCAGGGGCGGTTGACGAAGACGAGCTCGTCGACGCCCTTGGTGGCGAGGATCTGGAACCAGCGCGCGAGCAGGGGGGTGTCGGCGTGGACCATGAAGCTGCAGGTGAGGCTGGCGAAGGGGAAGGGCCCGGGGTGCGCCTCGAGGGCCGCGGAGACGGCGTCGGTGACGGCCCCGCGAGGCCGCGCCGGCGCGGCCGGGCCGACACTCCGCGTCGCCCCTGGGGAGGAGGTGGGTGTCGACGAGGACGAGCGGGGTGGAGCGCCAGAGGTGGCGCCAGCGTGAGGAGAGGACGGTGGTGCGGGCGCCGTCCTTGGCGGGGAGGAGGGAGACCACGCGGCGGAGTAGATCGTTGAGGAGGAGGAGGCGGCGGCGGCGGCGCAGCAGAGGGAGGCGGCGGTGGAGACGGGGGGCTGCGGTTGGGGGAGGTAGGAGTAGATGAAGTTGAGGAGGAGGAGGTTCGTGCCGGGGGTCTCCGGAGCCAGCCCGTGCCGCATCTTCGGGGGCAGCGCCGGATCCTCGCCGCCGATGGAGACGAGGCGGCAGCTTGGCCACATGGCCATTGTCGCCGCCGCACGGCTTGCGCAGGGGTTTGGGCCTTTGGGGGCTTTGGGGAATGCGAGGAAAGTGGTGTGAACATTTCCAGAGGTTCCCTTTAAATCAGAATTTAAAAAGTTTCAAAATAATTCTGGAAAAAGTTTGGATGCACACAATATTGTATTCTACCAAAGTGTAAAGTCTCAACTCAAATTATTTTACTTTTTGGCTGAATAAAAATGACATTATATATCTAGATATTCTCATTTTTAATATGAGTTAATATGCACCTATACCTTGCCGACCACCTTAGCGCCAAACATGATAATTACCGCTTACATAACTCTACACAAATACATTCGTGATAGCAACCTACCCGATCAACATTTCGACATGATTGATGGTGAAGGGTATGTTCAAGAGGGGAGTGCTTCATATCCTAGCGACCCAAAGATGATGGTACTTACATGAAAGGGATCCGTAATTATATCGATATGAGTTATTTCTTAGAATTATTAGACTATATTTGAATATTTTTCTTAGAAATAAAACATTGCAGTACCCGTCCTTCTATATGAGTTGTAATCAACTAACAATGAATCACATTTTTTATTTTAATATTCAGCAATTAGTATGATGTTCGAAATATTATTTTGTCATGCAAAAATTGCACAATATAACTCAAAATTTGTTAGTTAGAACATAAATTTATTTATCACAAGGGCGTTACAGAATTTCGTCATACAACTCAGACAATAAGGTAGGTCAGGAGAAGTCAAAAAAATTGGACTGCAGTTTCTCGTTAGCTTATATCCACTGATATTTATCTGGGCAGCTCAACCCAGGGTGGTTTATGCATAAGCCGAAGATCAAAAGAGCTGGGCCTACGACGGCTTATCCCCACTGTGAAGAAATGGGTCAAAACCAGTTGATGCATGTAAAATGCAGACATTAATTTTGCATTGTATTACTTATATTTCAATCATATTTGCATCATATAAGGGTTATATCATTGTTTTATATTGATTTTGGGAATATTTCATAGTTTCCTATTTTTCTGGAATTAACCCGGCACTGGCAGAAAACTCTATTTTCTATATTTTGATGTTTCAGGGATCCAAAACGACATCCAAATGACCTGGAAATTTACGAGCATCAGTTTTTGGAAGGAACGAAGCGTGGGAGCGAAGGAAGCGAACAAACAGAGACCCGAGGGCCAAGTTAGGTGGGCCCACGCGGCCAGGCCAGATTCATTGGCCGCGTGGGGCCCACCATCTTGGGCCTCGAGCCTCCATTGTCGTCGATCTTTTTTCCAGAGCCTCCGTCTTGACCTAGAACCGACTATAAAAATAGTCCCCGACGCCCTTCGGAAGGGAGCGCCGCCGAAACACAAAAACCACGAAACAGAGACCTGGAGTTGCAGATTGGAAGGGGAAACTCCGGCGGAGCACTGTCAGCGTGGTTTTCATCTTCTCCAGCAAGTTCTCCACTGTCTCCATGATGAAGAGGGAGTAGTCCACCCCTGGACTATGGGTTTGTGGAAATAACTTATGTATCTCTCCTCTCTTGATCTTCACTAATTAGTACCGTATGAGCTGTTGAACATGATTACGATCATCTATGTAATACCTTTGTGGTGGATTTTTTATGAGTTAATATATGTTTGAGATTGCAATAGTTTTGTTTCAGTTATGAAAGTAGATGCATATTATGTAACCCGTTCTTGTTTACTTGTTTTGATCAAGCATGTGTATGAGAGCGTGTGAGGGGGAACCTATGCATTAATTGGAGTAACGGGGGGGTGGCTAGTGCGGTGAAAGTGAGAGAAGTTTTGCGATCCACTTGGGTATGTTTACCTTACTTTGTTGCCTCACTAGGGATAAAGAAAAATACCTTGCTACCGGAGATGTGGGTGTGACCATTGCCACTACTCCATGACTACATCTAGCAAGTTCTTATTTTAACTTCATGTCATAAGACTTAATGCTATACTCTGATTTATCTTAATACTAGGATAGCTCGATTTAATTCCTATCTTAGTGGAGTATAAGAGAGATTAATAAACAAAAGATCTCCATGTTAGGACGTGATGCCCATATAATTAGTAACTTGTCATGAAACCTTTATGTTGCAATCTAATATGTCAATTCTAGTGTTCCATTATCTACCACTTTATTAAAGAGAGAGTGCATTTGTGAAACCATGAACCCGGTCCATTTTTAATCATAAGAAACACCTTTCCAACAACTTTTATCCATTTTACATTTTCTGCCATTTAAAAATCCGAAAATACAAAAACACTTTTATATCTTGCATTCACAATACAAAACCCAAAAATATCATCCATCATTGTTTCCACCATCCTTGCACATTTATTTATCATCATTGCATATTTATTTATTTATTTATTGTTTTGCATTCATTATATTTTCATATCATTCTCACACCTTGTGCTTGAAAACCACTAGGTGAGGTTGAGGCACAAAACAATTTACTTTGTTTTGTAGGTTTTCAAGAGAAGGATAAGAAGATAAATCTTTCACTACTGATTCCCCGAGAGTTCGATATTAAACCCTCGAGTCACCCCTCGTGGGGAAAACTGTCTTCCCTATACTATACACTATGCACTTGGAGTCTCAACCTAACCCATATTCTTTTGACGCAGGTAACTACGTCAAGGGCCATCACCAGTTGTCCGCAAAAATGGCTTAAAATTGAGTTCTTTTAGATTTAGGTTTATTTTGACCTCTAAGCTGTCTAGAAGCTCCAAAAGAACCCACCATTATTCTCATTTAGGGCTCATTTGATTAAAAGATTTTATAGGGTTGGTTCTGCTGCGAGGTGACTCGAGCACAGACCCCGGTGGAGGTCTGCCAAGAGAGCCCGTCCCCGCTCCTCGGAGATGCATCAGAGCTTTACACGACACTCCCTCCTCTGGTATAACTGCCCATCTATGAGGACATACATCTTGGCCCTCCGTGCGATCTTCTCACCCTGTTGGTCGTCGACCGGAAGCCCTTGATATCGCAAGTATTGGAGCAGCTCAGCGGCCCACCCGGAGTCCTCAGGTTCCGCGGGTCCAACCAATGCTACTCCCCCGGCTCTACCTCCCCCGAGTTCCTCGGGGCGACCCCCGCTCGTGGCCCCGGGTTTGTGCTAACGGACGGCTGGGTAAGCCGTTCAACGAACACATCCGGGGGCGCGCAAAGGAGGATCAGGCGCGCCAAGCGCCAGGAGGCCTGATCTGTACGGGCGGCGGATTGGAAGCGCCGAGATGGATCGGACCCAACCTTCCATCTTGTGCACCCGCAGCTCCCTCGTCGTGATCCGGGAGCGGTCTCCTTCCGGAGACCACTCCCCGACCGTATGGAGTCGGAGCTGTAGCGGCTGGACTCTCCGGGCCTTCCACGTCACCAGGAGATCCAGCCCAGTAAGCCCACGCCCTACAACCGCCTTTAGGCGCTCGGTTAGCGCCCGCACCTCCTCGGGGTTGCCGAGCGAGCTGAGGGACCACCCCCTCCGGGAAGCCGGCAGCCCCTGGGAGAAGGGAGGAAGGTCGGGTCCACCCGACGAAGAAGGAAGCTCGGTTAGTAGAAGAACGAGCGCTGCCACTCGCCGCATGTTCCCCGGAGGGCGAGGTCCGGGTAGACGGAGCGGCGCTGGACCACTCTCACCGTGCCACACTCCAACTCGGGGTCGCCTTCTCCGGCAACCCTACCCCGGAGGAAGAAGAGAGAGCACCAGAAGCCAAGATGAGCATGGGCACCGAGGAAAGCCTCGCAGCAGGTAATGAAGCAGGAGATGTGGGTGATGCAATCCGGAGAAAGGTGGTGGAGCTGAATCCCGTACAAGCAAACAAGGGAGTAAAGGAATGGGTGCACCGGCGGGGAGAGTGATACGTCTCCAACGTATCCATAATTTCTGCTGTTCCATGCTTATATTATACCATTTGCTACATGTTTTATATACACTTCATATCACTTTTATGCATTTTCTGGGACTAACCTATTAACAAGATGCCACAGTGCCAGTTCCCTGTTTTCTGCTGTTTTTGGTTTCAGAAAGTTACTTCTGGAAATATTCTCGGAATTGCACGAAACAAAAGGCCAAGTCCCTATTTTTCCAACACGTACACGGAGTCCGAAGGAGAGACGAAGAGCCACGAGGTGGCCAAACCACCTGGCGGCGCGGCCCCCCGCGCCAGCCTGTGGTTTGGGCCCCTCGGGGGTCCGCCGACATCGCCCCTTCGCCTATTTATTCCCCGAGACGTGAAAACCCTAAAACACCGAGCCTTTCATCCAGAACATATTCGCTGCCGCCGCCGTCGTCAACCCTAACTCGGGGGGTTCTGAAGCTCTTCCCGGCACCCTGCCGGAGAGGGGAATCATCACCGGAGGGCTCTACATCGCCATGCCCGCCTCCGGAGTGATGCGTGAGTAGTTCATCCTTGGACTATGGGTCCATAGCAGTAGCTAGATGGTTGTCTTCTCCACTTGTGCCATCATGTTTAGATCTTGTGAGCTGCCTATCATGATCAAGATCATCTTATTGTAATGCTACATGTTGTGTTTGCTGGGATCTGACTTATATTGATACCTATGTGGAGCTGAATATTATATTATCATGTCTATGTCATTTGTGATCTTGCATGCTCTCCGTTACTTGTTGAAGCCTTGGCCAAGTGAATACTTGTGACTCCAAGAGGGGGTATTTATGCATGATAGTTGGGTTCAACCTCTATTTAACCTGGGATAGTGACAGCAAGTTCTAAGGTTGTAGATGTGTTGTTGCCACTAGGGGTAAAACAGCAATGCTTTATTCAAGGATGAATGTATTGTTTACATTACGCACATTACTTAATGCAATTGTCTGTTGCTTGCAACTTAATACTGGAAGGGGTACGGATGTTAACCGGAAAGTGGACTATTTAGGCATAGATGCATGCTGGATAGCGGTCTATGTACTTTGTCGTAATGCCCAAATGAATCTCATAGTAGACACCACAACTCACACATGCATGTTATATGCACTTATCAATTGTCAATTGCCCAGCTGTAATTTGTTTACCCAGCATGTTAGTTATCTTATTGGAGAGACACCACTAGTGAACTGTGGACCCCGGTCCATTCTTTTACATCTGAAATACAATCTACTGCAATCATTGTTCTCTACTGTTTTATGCAAACAAACATCATTTCCATTCGATACGTTTAACCCTTTGTTTTCAGCAAGCCGGTGAGATTGACAACCTCACTGTTAAGTTGGGGCAAAGTAATTTGATTGTGTTGTGCAGGTTCCACGTTGGCACCGGAATCCCTGGTGTTGCGCCGCACTACACTCCTTCACCAACACCTTCGAAGCAACCTCGTTTTCCTACTGGTTCGATTAAACCTTGGTTTCATACTGAGGGAAAACTTGCTGCTGCACTCATCATACCTTCCTCTTGGGGTTCCCAACTGACGTGTGACGTACAAGCATTGTTTCTGGCTGTTGCCGGGGAGATATTCCCTCGTCAACTTAGCGCTAGCAACACGTTTTCTGGCGCCGTTGCCGGGGAAAACCGAATTGCTTCTGCAAGGGGAGTCTCTCACACCCAATCTCTTTACTTTGTTATTTGTCTTGCTTAGTTTATTTTTATTTAGTCTTGTTTGCTCTCTTTATCAAAAACACAAAAAAATTAGTTACTTGTTTAATTCAGTTTGATTTTGTTTTTCAAAATGAGTACTCCTGAGAACACTAAGTTGTGTGACTTCACTAGCACAAACAACAATGATTTCATATGCACTCCTATTGCTCCACCTGCTTCTACAGCAGAATTTTATGAAATTAAACCTGCTCTATTAAATCTTGTTATGAAAGAGCAATTTTCTGGTGTTAGTACTGATGATGCTGCTGCCCATCTTAATAACTTTGTTGAACTTTGTGAAATGCAAAAGTATAAGGATATGGATGGGGATATTATAAAACTGAAACTTTTTCCTTTCTCCTTGAGAGGAAGAGCTAAAGAATGGTTGCTTTCTTTGCCTAGAAATAGTATTGATTCTTGGACAAAATGCAAAGATGCTTTCATAGGGAAATATTATCCTCCTGCTAAGATTATATCCTTGAGAAGTAGCATTATGAATTTTAAACAACTTGATAATGAACATGTTGCTCAAGCTTGGGAAAGAATGAAATCTTTGGTGAAGAATTGTCCCACTCATGGACTGACTACTTGGATGATCATCCAAACCTTTTATGCAGGATTAAATTTTTCCTCAAGGAACTTATTGGATTCAGCCTCTGGAGGAACCTTTATGTCCATCACTTTAGGTGCAGCAACAAAGCTACTTGATGATATGATGATCAACTATTCCGAATGGCACACCGAAAGAGCTCCTCAAGGTAAGAAGGTAAATTCTGTTGAAGAAACCTCCTCTTTGAGTGATAAGATTGATGCTATTATGTCTATGCTTGTGAATGGTAGATCTCATGTTGATCCTAATAATGTTCCTTTAGCTTCATTGGTTGCTCAAGAAGAGCATGTTGATGTAAACTTCATTAAAAACAACAACTTCAACAACAATGCTTATAGGAATAATTTTGGTAGCAACAACTATAAGCCTTATCCTTCAAATGGTTATGGCAATTCTTATGGTAATTCCTACAGCAACAATAGAAGTGTGTCCTCTGATCTTGAAGCTATGCTTAAAGAATTTATTAGCACACAAAAAGCTTTCAATAAAACTGTTGAGGAAAAGTTTGAAAAAATTGATGTTCTTGCTTCTAAAGTTGATAGTCTTGCTCATGATGTTGAAATTCTAAAACTGAAAGTTATGCCTAATGAAGTTAAAGATACTAAGTCATTTGCTACAGCAAATGCCATCCAAGTTCGAATTGATAATAATATTAGGATGTTGGCTGAATTGCATGCTAGGTGGGAAAAAGAGGAAGAACTTGAAAAAGAGAATAGTATAGTTAGAGTTTGTACTATCACCACCACTAGTAATGCTAATGTTTTACATGCTAGTAAGCCTCCTACTATTGATGGTAATGTTATTGGTGTTGGTAATGTCTCTACTACTTCTGCAAAGCGTTTGAAATTGCCTAAAACTGCTGAAACTTTTTCTGATAAAAGTGCTGAAATTTTTCAAACTATTGGAGACAATGGTTCCACCACCATTGACAATAATGATTTTGATTTTGATGATTGTAACATCTCTGAAGTTATTATGTTCTTGCAAAAATTAGCTAGAAGTCCCAATGCTAGCACTATTAATTTGGCTTTTACAAAGCATATTACAAATGCTCTTTTGCAAGCTAGGGAGGAGAAGTTGAAACTTAAAGCTTCTATTCCTAGGAAATTAGAAGATGGTTGGGAACCCATCATTAAGGTAAAGGTGAATGATTTTGATTGCAATGCCTTGTGTGATCTTGGTGCAAGTATTTCGGTTTTGCCCAAGAAGCTTTATGATATTCTTGATTTGCCACCTTTGGAACATTGTTATTTGGATGTTTTTCTCGCTGATAATGCTATGAAGAAACCTTTGGGGCGAGTTAATGATGTTTTTATTACAGTAAACAATAACCTTGTCCCCGTTGATTTTATTGTTATGGATATTGAATGCAATGCATCTTGTCCTATTGTTTTGGGAAGACCTTTTCTTCGAACTGTTGGTGCCATCATTGATATGAAAGAAGGTAATATAAGGTACCAATTTCCTCTCAAGAAAGGTATGGAACACTTCCCTAGGAAGAGAATGAAGTTACCTTTTGACTCTATTGTTAGAGCAAGTTATGATGTTGATGCTTCTTCTCTTGACAACACTTGATTTTCACTTTCTGCGCCTAGCTGAAAGGCGTTAAAGAAAAGCGCTTATGGGAGACAACCCATCGTTTTTATTTGCTGTTATTTTTGTTTTCTTTGAGTCAAGGAGTTTTGTTACTTCTGTAGCAACTCCTTTGTATCTTTATTTTATCGCAATGTTGTGCCAAGTAAAGTTCTATATTGAAAGTTGATGCAAGATTTGGATTTCTGCGCAGTGACAGATTTTTAGCTGTCACGGATTTGAGCTTATCTCCCTGTAGAAAATTCAAAAAATTCTGAAAAAATCACGCATATTCCTGAGATATGTACGCAACTTTCATTATTTTAGGCCAGATCCATCTGAGCAACTTAAGTGCCTCGAAAAAATTCGTCATTCCAGACTGTTCTGTTTTTGACAGATTCTGCCTTTTGTTTTGCATTCGCTCTTTTACTGTGTTTGTGTGGATTTCTTTGCTCCACAAAGCATTGGTGGCTGTAGCTAATGTCCAGAAGCTTTGGGATTGATTGTATCATTACAGAATATGAGAATTTTTGATTATGCACTAACCCTCTAATGAGAACTGTCTTGAGTTTGGTGTGAAGGAAGTTTTCAAGGATCAAGCGAGAAGGGTGATATTATGTGATCAAGAAGAGTGAAAAGCCTAAGCTTGGGGATGCCCCCGTGGTTCATCCCAACCATATTCAGAGAGACTCAAGCGTCTAAGCTTGGGGATGCCCAAGGCATCCCCTTCTTCATCAACAAACTTATCAGGTCATCTCTAGTGAAACTATATTTTAATTCTTTCACATCTTATGCGCTTTACTTGGAGCGTCTGTGTGTTTTTATTTTTGTTTTTGTTTGAATAAATTCGGATCCTAGCAATCCTTGTGTGGGAGAGAGACACGCTCCGCTTTTTCATGTGAATACTCATGTTCTTCACTTATATTTGTTGAGTATTCTTAACTAGCTACTGCAGTGCTTTTAGCTCCTGTTTTTCATGCATCTCTTCGAGCTGTTAGCACTTGTTTATAAATACTCTCTTGCTGCATTATATTATCATTTGGAGAGTTTATGTTTAAATAAATTGATTGGTGTTTGTTTGGAAGAAAGAAAATGCTACATGTAGTAGTTGGTATTGGAAAAGACATATGCATTCTTGTAGATCATTGTCTTGTTTCGATTTGATGCTTTGCAATTGTTTTGAGCTCTCAAGTAGATCATGTTTAAGCTCTTGCATCATGTAGTTAAAGCCTAGTAGTGGAGAACTACCGTAGAGCTTGTTGAGACTTGGGATGCATATTTGTTCTCTCTAAGGTCTAGATATTTTCTGGTAAAATGTTTGAGCAACAAGGAAGACAGTGTAGAGTCTTATAATACTTGCAATATGTTTTTATGTGATTCTTGCTGTACCGGTTTATACTTGTGTTTGCTTCAAACAACCTTGCTAGCCTAAACTCTGTACTGAGAGGGAATGCTTCTCGTGCATCCAAAACTTGAGCCAAAACCCATGCCATTTGTGTCCACCATACCTACCTACTATGTGGTATTTCCTGCCATTCCAAGTAAATATTTCATGTGCTACCTTTAAACTATTCAAAACTTTATTACTCCTTATTTGTGTCAATGTTTTATAGCTCATGAGGAAGTATGTGGTGTTTTATCTTTCAATCTTGTCATTTACTTCTGACAGACTTTCACCAATGGACTAGTGGCATATACATCCGCTTATCCAATAATTTGCAAAAAGAGCTGGCAACGGGGTGCCCAGCCCCAATTAATTACAACTTTCATTAATAATTCTCTTCACATGTTTTGCCCTGATTTATCAGTAAGCAACTTAATTTGCAAATAGACACTCCTCCATGGTATGTGAATGTTGGAAGGCACCCGAGGATTCGGTTAGCCATGGCTTGTGTAAGCAAAAGGTTGGGAGGAGTGTCATCTATAAAGAAACTAAAATACATGTGTAAACAAAAGAGAAGAGGGATGATCTACCTTGCTGGTAGAGATAACGTCCTTCATGGGAGCCGCTCTTGAAAGTCTGGTTGACAAGGGGGTTAGAGTGCCCACTACCATTCGTTGACAACAACAAACACCTCTCAAATACTTATTTTGTGCTCTCTATATGCTTTCGAAAACTTAAAAAGCTCTAGCACATGATTTAATCCCTGCTTCCCTCTGCGAAGGGCCTATCTTTTACTTTATGTTGAGTCAGTTTACCTACTCCTTTCTATCTTAGAAGCAAACACTTGTGTCAACTTTGTGTGCATTGATTCTTACATGTTTACTTATTGCACTTGTTATATTGCTTTATGTTGACAACTATCCATGAGATATACATGTTACAAGTTGAAAGCAAATGCTGAAACTTAATCATCCTTTGTGTTGCTTCAATGCCTTTTACTTTGAATCTATTGCTTTATGAGTTACCTCTTATGCAAAACTTTTTGATGCTTGTCTTGAAAGTACTATTCATGAAAAGTTTTTGCTTATATGATTCATTGTTTACTCTTTATCTATTTGTTAGCAAACTATAGATCATTGCTTTGAGTCACTTCATTCATGACATGAGCCTTGCAATATATTGATCAAGATTGTGTGAAAGCATGTCTCCTCAGAAATTATTTGTTGTTATCGTTTTACCTACTCGAGGACGAGTAGAACTAAGCTTGGGGATGCTTGATACGTCTCCAACGTATCCATAATTTCTGCTGTTCCATGCTTATATTATACCATTTGCTACATGTTTTATATACACTTCATATCACTTTTATGCATTTTCTGGGACTAACCTATTAACAAGATGCCACAGTGCCAGTTCCCTGTTTTCTGCTGTTTTTGGTTTCAGAAAGTTACTTCTGGAAATATTCTCGGAATTGCACGAAACAAAAGGCCAAGTCCCTATTTTTCCAGCACGTACACGGAGTCCGAAGGAGAGACGAAGAGCCACGAGGTGGCCAAACCACCTGGCGGCGCGGCCCCCCCGCGCCAGCCTGTGGTTTGGGCCCCTCGGGGGTCCGCCGACATCGCCCCTTCGCCTATTTATTCCCCGAGACGTGAAAACCCTAAAACACCGAGCCTTTCATCCAGAACATATTCGCTGCCGCCGCCGTCGTCAACCCTAACTCGGGGGGTTCTGAAGCTCTTCCCGGCACCCTGCCGGAGAGGGGAATCATCACCGGAGGGCTCTACATCGCCATGCCCGCCTCCGGAGTGATGCGTGAGTAGTTCATCCTTGGACTATGGGTCCATAGCAGTAGCTAGATGGTTGTCTTCTCCACTTGTGCCATCATGTTTAGATCTTGTGAGCTGCCTATCATGATCAAGATCATCTTATTGTAATGCTACATGTTGTGTTTGCTGGGATCTGACTTATATTGATACCTATGTGGAGCTGAATATTATATTATCATGTCTATGTCATTTGTGATCTTGCATGCTCTCCGTTACTTGTTGAAGCCTTGGCCAAGTGAATACTTGTAACTCCAAGAGGGGGTATTTATGCATGATAGTTGGGTTCAACCTCTATTTAACCTGGGATAGTGACAGCAAGTTCTAAGGTTGTAGATGTGTTGTTGCCACTAGGGGTAAAACAGCAATGCTTTATTCAAGGATGAATGTATTGTTTACATTACGCACATTACTTAATGCAATTGTCTGTTGCTTGCAACTTAATACTGGAAGGGGTACGGATGTTAACCGGAAAGTGGACTATTTAGGCATAGATGCATGCTGGATAGCGGTCTATGTACTTTGTCGTAATGCCCAAATGAATCTCATAGTAGACACCACAGCTCACACATGCATGTTATATGCACTTATCAATTGTCAATTGCCCAGCTGTAATTTGTTTACCCAGCATGTTAGTTATCTTATTGGAGAGACACCACTAGTGAACTGTGGACCCCGGTCCATTCTTTTACATCTGAAATACAATCTACTGCAATCATTGTTCTCTACTGTTTTATGCAAACAAACATCATCTTCCATTCGATACGTTTAACCCTTTGTTTTCAGCAAGCCGGTGAGATTGACAACCTCACTGTTAAGTTGGGGCAAAGTAATTTGATTGTGTTGTGCAGGTTCCACGTTGGCACCGGAATCCCTGGTGTTGCGCCGCACTACACTCCTTCACCAACACCTTCGAAGCAACCTCGTTTTCCTACTGGTTCGATAAACCTTGGTTTCATACTGAGGGAAAACTTGCTGCTGCACTCATCATACCTTCCTCTTGGGGTTCCCAACTGACGTGTGACGTACAAGCATTGTTTCTGGTGCTGTTGCCGGGGAGATATTCCCTCGTCAACTTAGCGCTAGCAGAGAGCCCGCGCTCCAAGTGAGAAGCAAATAGCACGCATTACCCGGGGACGCGAGGGGCCAACTCCTCCTCTTCCATCACCCGCCATGACGACCGGTCCGAGCAAGGGAGGAAGCCAATGGCGGCGAGAAAATCCAGCTCCCCGCGCGACAAGTCCGAGCCACGCCAAGGAAGGCTGCCTTCGCTCGAGGCCTCAAGAAGGACGCAGTTGCCATGCATAGAGGTGGGGGGCGGCCCGAAAGGTGGAGAAGACGGGTGACTCAAGCTACGGGCATCCCAGGAATGAGAGCCAGCGATCTTCGGGGCCGGAAAGTGGGGGCTCCCAGAAGGAGACGATCTCTTGGAGGGTGCCATGACGAAGAGGAAGAAGAATCGCGACCGGTCAGCAGGAGGCAGGCGACTCCCTTAAATAAAGAAGGAGGTGCGCGAACGTTCCCACTTCCCTTGGGAAACGGAACAGTCCCAGAACGCGCATCATTACTCGTCGATTGCCACCATTGGCAGAAATGACGCGACATGGCGGAGAACCCTGCGCGGACGAGACACCCAACGGGTTCAGCCACGCGTCCGTCGCACGAACCCCGATGAGGCGGGTCCCCTGCGCCACGGATCAGTGCGCCCTTGGGGCAGAGGCCCACCTCTACCCCGGAGCGCCCGGGGGCTACTGTTGTCGTCCCGGGAACGGGGTTCCCCGGGAAGCTAGCGCATGGGACCCCGCTCTCCCCCGTGGAGCCATCAAGACACTTCCCCACCACCGCAAGGGAAGAAGTGCCCCGGGGACCAGGGTCACCTCGGGACCCGAGGGCTGCGCACCTCCCCGGGAGGAGGTCAGAAGTCACTCCACGTGGAGACAGATTCCGGCATTACCGCTCGTAAGGGTAACTTCGCAGGGAAGGAAGCGTCACAGGTGCCACGGACAAGACCCGACGCTTCCACGGCGGAAGCATAGCCGTCAGCATGATGGGACCCGCCAATCCGTCCCATCGCGGGCAGGGACTGAGCGTATCCTCCTCGCCAGATCCGGGACAGCCCTAGACGGGCCGTCACATCAAGACCGGCTGAAGGAGCGGCATGGAGGCCAACACCGCGGACGCATCGACACGACTACAACCGAAGAGCGCCACCTGGACAACGCCGCGACGCGTGCCTCCACCCGAGGGCCAGCGTATCAACTCGATCCTCTGTGGTAATCCCTTGAGTATAAAAGGAGTACCGAGGTCGGAGAAGAGGGCAAGCAACACTTCTCATTAGACTCATAGCTCGGGGGCTAGACGATCTCACATCGGAGACCTTCCCGAGTTGACGCTCGGATAGACTTTGAGCATAGAAGGGAACGTTCTAAGCAACGCATTGTACTACACCATCCAGCATCAATAAAGTCAGACAAGCAGGACGTAGGGCATTACGCGGCGACGCGGCCTGAACCTAGGTAAAACTCGTGTGTTCGTGCTTGTTTCCGGGGACTGACTTCGAAGCATCTCGCGCCCTTCTACCGTACAAACAGGGGGTGATCGCCACCTCAGGTGTCTGAGTTCCGTAACTCGACACCCCTCTCAGGCACGGTGTCGGGAAGAGGTCTGAACCCTCCTGATCTAGGGTTGAAGACGGCGGCGGCTCTGTAACTTTTTGTAGATATTTGCTCGGCTGTCTAGGGTTTTCCCATGAAGTTGGCTAAATATGCGAAAGGGCGGCGGCTGGAGGCACCCGAGGGGCCCACACAACCCTAGGGCGCGGCCCCACCCTTGACCGCGCCGAGGGTGCGTGTGGAGGCTCCCTTGCCCTCCTCCGTCTCCCCTCTGGACTCCGTGTACGTGTCGGTGAAATATTGGGGTACGTTGATTTTCATCCAATTCCGAGAATATTTCCAGAACAACTTTTCTGAAATACAAAAACAGTAGAAAACACTTGCACTGTGGCATCTTGTTAATAGGTTAGTCCGAGAAAATGTATAAAAATAATATGAAGTGTATGTAAAACATGTAACAATTGGCATAATATCAACATGGAAAATCAAAAATTATAGATACATTTGAGACGTATCAAGACTCGAGACTTTTCAATCAAGCTCTATTAGCTAAACAAGCTTGGAGATTGATCGTGTACCCTAAGAGCCTTTGTGCTAGGCTTTTAAAGGCAAAGTACTATCCGTCGGGTGAGTTACTTGATACGGTTTTCCCCAAGAATGCTTCTCCTTGCTGGCAAGGATTACCCATGGCTTGGAACTTCTCAAACAAGGGATGATCTGGAGAGTTAATTCGGGATCCAAAATAAGAGTGTGGAGAGACAATTGGCTTCCAAGGGTAAATCTTAAACCTATGAGCAATGCGAGAAAGCTGAGGATAAGATGGGTTGCTGATCTTATTGATCCCTTGATGCGTGTACACACACGTTCGTTGGGAGACCCCAAGAGGAAGGTATGTAGTAGTGAAGTAGCAAGTTTCCCTCAGTATGAAACCAAGGTTATCGAACCAGTAGGAGTAAGAAATCACTTCTGAAGGTTGGCAACGGTGTCAAAAAAGAACTGTTGATGTGGAACCTGCACACAAGACTATCAAACTACTTTGCCCCAATGAAACAGTGAGGTTGTCAATCTCACCGGCTTGCTGAAAACAAAGGATTAATGTGTGGTGTGGAAAATGGTGTTTAATTGCAGAGAATGAAAAGGAACAATGATTGTAGTAGGTTGTATTTATCAGATGTAAAAGAATGGACCGGGGTCCACAGTTCACTAGTGGTGTCTCTCCATAAAAGATAACTAACATGCTAGGTAAAACAATTCAGCTGGGCAATTGACAAAATATTGAGCGCATGACAATGCATATATATGACATGATGATTACTATGATATTTAATTGGGCATTACAACATGATACATAGACCGTTGTCCAACAACATTTATGACTAATAATCCACCTTCTGCTTGTCATCCGAGTTCCCCGTTGGTATTAAGTTGCAAGCAACATATTATTGCATTAAGTAAAGTGCATAATGCAAGCAAAGACAATTATAGTTAGACAAAGCATTGTTGTTTTACCCCTAGTGGCAACAGCACATCCACAATCTTAGAAGTTGTTGTCACTCTCCCAGATTAAACAGAGGCATGAACCCACTATCTAGCATAAATACTCCCTCTTGGGTTACAAGCATCTACTTGGGCAAAGCATCTACTAGTAACGGAAAGCATGCAAGATCATAAATAACATATATGATAGATTGATAATCAACTTGGCATAGTATTCAATATTCATCGGATCCCAGCAAACACAACATGTAGCATTACAAAAATATGATCTTGATCATGATATGCAGCTCACAAGATCTAAACATGATAGCACAAAGTGGAGAGACTACCATCTAGCTACTGCCATGGACCCGTAGTCCAAGGATGAACTACTCACGCATCACTCCGGAGGCGGGCATGATGATGTAGAGACCTCCGGTGTGAAGGCTCGGTGTCTAGGGTTTTCCCGTGAAGATCAATTTATAAGCGAAAGGGCGGCGACTGGAGAGGCCTGTGGGCCCCCACGCCACCCCATGGCCCAGCAGAGGGGCCCGCGCCGGCCCATGGCATGGCTGCCCCCTGGCGCTCCTTCGTCTCCCCTCTGGACTCCGTGTACGTGTTGCAAAATAGGAGCGTCAGGATGATTTTCGTCCAATTCCGAGAATATTTCCAGATAAGCTTTTCTGAAATACAAAAACAGCAGAAAACAATAACTGAAACTGTGGCATCTTGTTAATAGGTTAGTCCCAAAAATGCATAAAATGCTATGAAGTGTATGTAAAACATGTGACAATTGGTATAATATGAACATGGAACATCAGAAATTATAGATACGTTTGAGACGTATCAAGCATCCCCAAGCTTAGTTCTACTCGTCCTCGAGTAGGTAAAACGATAAAAACAAAATAATTTCTGAGGTGGCATGCTACCATCATAATCTTGATCAAATAGTATTGTAAAGCACATGTTATGAATGAAGTGATCCAGGTCAATGGTCTATAGTTTGCTAGCAAATAGATAATGAGCAAACAACTGTATCATATAAGAAAAAACTTTTCATAAATAGTACTCCAGGGGTATATGCAAGTATAGTGTGTTTATTATATTTCTCTGTGTTGACAAATATTCATGAGATATATATGTTGAAAGTTGAAAGCAATTGCTGAAACTTAAATCCTCCTTTGTGTTGGTTCAACACCTTTTACTTAGAATCTATTGCTTTATGAGTTAACTCTTATGCAAAACTCTTTGATGCTTGTCTCGAAAGTATTCACATAACTTCCTCATGAGCTAGTAAACAGTGACACAAATAAGGAGTAATAAAGTTTTGAATAGTTTAAAGGTAGCACATGGAGTATTTACTTGGAATGGCAGGAAATACCACATATAGGTAGTTATGGTGGACACAAATGGCATGGGTTTTGGCTCAAGGTTTTGGATGCACGAGAAGCATTCCCTCTCAGTACAGAGTTTAGGCTAGCAAGGTTATTTGAAGCAAACATAGTATATCAACCTAGTACAACAAGACTCATATGAAAACATATTGTAAGCATTATAAGACTCTACACTGTCTTCCTTGTAAAGCAAAACCTTTTACTAGAAAATATCTAGACCTTAGAGATACCAATTATACAAACCAAATTTCAACAAGCTTCTCGGTAGTTCTTCACTAATAGGTTTTAACTACATGATACAAAAGTTTAACATGAACTACTTGATAACTCAGAACAATTGAAAGTATCAAATTATCCAAGACAATGATCTACAAGAATATGTAAGTATTTTCCATTATACCATCTACCACATGTAGCCTTTTCTGTTCCAACCAAACACCAATCAACTTATTTCAACAAAAGCTCTCTTTAAACAATTATAAGATAAGCAAGAGAGTACTAATTCTAAAAGAACTAACAATTCTGACAAGAGATGCATGAAAAACAAGAGCTAAAAAGCATAGCAGTAGCTAGACAAGAATGCTCAACAAGTATAAGTGAAGAATAGGAGTATTCACATGAAAAAGCAGAGCATGTCTCTCTCCCAAACAAGAATGCTAGAATCCAATCAAGTTGATTTCAGAAAATAAAATAACAAAGCGAAAACAAAAGCACACAGACGCTCCAAGTAAAGCACATATGATGTGAAAGAATTAAAATATAATTTCACTAGAGATGACCTGATAAGTTGATGATGGAGAAGGGGATGCCTTGGGCATCCCCAAGCTTAGACGCTTGAGTCTTCTTAAAATATGCTAGGGTGATCCATGGGAGCATACCCAAGATTAGGCTCTTCACTCTTCTTGATCACATTATATCATCCCTCTCTCTTGACCCTTGAAAACTTCCGTCACACCAAACTCAGAGTAGTTCTCATTACAGGGTTAGTGCAGAATCAAAAACTCACATGTTCTATATAGATACAATTCGAATTTTAATCTAAACATTAGCTACAGCCACTGATGTTATGTAGAGCTCTTCCACCCAAAAAAAGAATTCCACTCAACACTAGTAAAAGAGAGAATGCAAAATAAAAGAGAGAATCTGCCTAAAACAGAACAGCCCGTAAAAATGAATTTGTTCGAGGCACTTACGTTGCTCAAATCGAAAAACTCAAAACTAACGAAAGATGCATAAATATCTAAGGATCACGCAATTTTTTTTGCAGATTTTTCGATTTTTCTGTGATTTTACAGAAGCAAAACGGTGAACAGCAGAAATCTATTCCTGCGCAAAAATATGTTCCTGCGCAGAAATCCAAATCTAGCATCATCTTTATATTAGAGGCCTTACTTGACACAAAAATGCAAGAAAATAAAGATACAAAGGCACTGTTATAGAAGTAAACAACATCTTGAATCAAAAAGAAAAGAAAAATTGCAGAAATAAAACAATGGGTTGTCTCCCATAAGCGTTTTTCTTTAACGCCTTTCAGCTAGGCGCAGAAAGCAAGAATCATGTGTTTCCAAGAGAAGAAGCATCAACAGAATAATTTGCTCTAACAATAGAATCAAAAGGTAGCTTCATCTTCTTTCTAGGGAAGTGTTCCAAACCTTTCTTCAGTGGGAATTGATATTTAATATTCCCCTCTCTCGTATCAATAATAGCACCAACAGTTCTAAGAAAAGGTCTTCCCAAACAATAGGACAAGAAGCATTGCATTCAATATCCAAAACAACAAAATCAACGGGGACAAGTGATACATGCATTTTATATCATCATTTATGCAACCTTTAGTAGCATATTAGAATGTTATTTGCACTGTTATATCATTGTTTTTACATGTTTTAGATGATTTAGGGGACTTTCATACAAAGTCCCTATTTTTGGTATTTAATTTCTGGGAGGCAGAAAACCCCCTTTTCTTGTTTTTATTGTTTCAGGAGCTACAGGAACCCAAATAATAAAAGGAAAAATACGGAGTTTTTCATCAGAAAGGCAAGGGAAGAAGACCGAAGAGAGGAGAGCCACGAGGGCCAAAGGGGGGCCCACGCGGCCCATGTACCTGGCCGCGTGGGCCCCCAAAATCGGCCTCGGGCACCTCCTCGCCTGGGGCTTTTTAGCACGCCTTCGTCTCGCCCGAAAAGTACGCCCTAATTTTTCCAAGTCCATCCGAGGTCGCGGCGGCGGCGAAACTCCTGATCCCTTCCGAGGGGGTCAGATCCTGCTGCTCCGGAGCTCCGGAGAAGGGGGAAATCATCGTCATCGTCATCACCTCTCCTCCTTGGCGTACCTCTTCATCCCCCATCAAGACCAGCACCATCTCCATCATCATCACCGTGATCCACTCCGTTCCCCTAGTTTGAGAGTTGCTATACCCTAGATACTTGTCTTGTGCTACTATTCATGTTTGTGATTGAGTACTTGTCATTATTTGGTGGTGAAGTTATAATTTCAGATTGTGTTGTACCACTTATGCCACTGATTATCATGTTTGCACGTTGTGAGTAGTTCCCGTATGTTCCTGAGGGCATAGGATGAATTGGCAATGATTTATATATGACATGTGTTGGTATTTTGTCAAGAGTTTATCTTTTATGTGATTCTATGATGGTGTTGTGCGAACGTCGACTGCACAACACTTCACCTATATGGGCTCATAGGAGAACACCGTAGTGTAATGAATTGAGGAGACTTGGGAGGACACGTAAACCTGAGACCGAGTCATGAAGTTATATTATGAGGGTATTAGTATCGGGGACCTTAGAGTGTAATGCTATGGTGGGACTTTATGTCTTAATAATTCTTGTGCAGTCATTTACTTGGCCACATGATCCATCATAAGGGGTTGTAGTTTATTTATTTAGCTATACCTAATTATGGCTCCGTCCAAAGAAGATTAAAACTTGACAAGATATTCAACGTGTTGTTTAATAAATCTCTATGCCTAGCATATCCATGCCGCCCTCGGGAACGTTTTCCACATATAAGTTACACATCACTTGAGCTTGTCCTCTTGCCACATAAGAGGATTGGGCTTTCTCTCTTTGAGAGCTTTCACTTGCTACTATTTATTTCTGCTTGCAACTATACAACAAAAATACCAAAAACACTTGCATCTTTTATTGTTTTATTTATCAATCTTACTAACCAATACCTTCAGCTCCTCGTGGGTTCGACAACCTTTTCTAATTGAAAGGTACTACAATTGATCTCCTGCACTTGGGAGTCATCAAGATACTTTTCTGGCGCCGTTGCCGGGGAGCGTAGCGCTATTGGTAAGAAGTTTGGTAAGGAAACTTGAAAGCTGAATTGCTTTATCTCATTGTTACTATGGCATTTATGAATCGTCCTCGCTGCATCTTGCTCTATATGAAAGTGCTTATGCCACTACTGCAAAGGTGGTTGAAACTACTGTGCTGAGATACCTAAAGTGGGATATAAAATTCCCATTGGTCATGTTAAAAGAGTTATGAAAAATCCATTTACAGGGATGGAACTAAGTCGCACGTGAACATGGAAAATTGAGGACATATGTGGCTTATTTAGACTTCCTGGTATTTCTGAGGATCAGGTAAAAAGGAAGCTATTATATTTGTCTTTATCTGGTAATGCTCGTGATTGGTACAGGTCTTTGGATGAAGAGGTCAGAATGAATGGAGTATCTTGAGGAAGGTTTTCTTTCTTAAATATTTTACTCCTAAAGAAGCTTATGATAACCGCTGCTATATATTCAATTTCTGGCCACATCTGGGAGAGAGTATTACTCAAGCTTGGGGGAGGTTAAAGGAACTCCTTCGCAAGAATCCTTGTCATGATCTTACAAGGAAACTTATATTGATAAACTTTTATGTGAGGCTACCTATGAAGCACAAGGAATTCTGGATAATTCATCTGGTGGAAGTTTTACTAATAATACTGAAGAAGAAGCATGGAATTTATTGGAGACTATTTCTGAAAATACTAGCCATTGGGATCTTGATAAAGGTAATGAGCCATATTTTGATTATGAATATTCATGTGTAGAGAATTTCTCTACTTCTATTTGTTTAAAAATCTGAGTGATACTTTTGGTCTTGATCCTTATGTTATAATTGAATAGCTAAAGGTTTTGCTGATCATATCTGTGTTCCAAAAAGTGGATTTGAAGTTTATGTTGAACCTGTTAAACAATCTATTGTTGTTCCTAAAGTTATTAAACAGGTTGAACCTGTCATCTGTGACAATTGAGGAGTATGTTGAACCACCTCCATTCCAAACCAAGTTAAGGAGAATTTACTTATTGCTGTTACTAACAAGAGTAAAAGATGTTCTCAGCCTTATGAACAGGTGGAAGTCAACACTCAAATTTCTGTTATCAAGCAACTAAATGAAGAAGACCCAGTGATGTTTATCTATGTGAAGATGCTAAAGTCATCAAAGGTAATTCGGCCAAAGTTGGGAAACCTGTTATATCATGCTCTATTGGGACTTCAAGTTATCATGGTCTATGTGATATTGGAGCAAGTATTAGTGTCATTCCATATTCTCTTTATCTTGAATCAAGCCTGATATTGATCCATTGTTATGGAAGAGACAGGTATGACAATTCAACTTGCTAATAAAGATTATATTAGTCCATTTGGAATTGTTAGAGATGTTGAAGTATTGGTTGGCAAAATAAAATATCCTGCTGATTTTATTGTGCTTGGTTGTCCTCAAGATTCATTTTGTCCTATCATTTTTGGTAGACCTTTCTTACATACTGTTGGTGCTGAAATTAATTTGCCTAAAGAGAAAGTGTTTATTAAATGTGCTGGTGAGAAACTTGAATTTAACTTTTCCAAATTTGCTGATAAACATGTTGAAAGAGCCAATTCTGAATTTAATTGAAACTCTTGCTCATATAGCTGTAGCTTCAACTGATGTTGTAGAACGTTATATGCTTAATCAAGATGAACCATTTAATGATGAGGAAAAAAGGCTTTGGAACAAATATTATGGCAACAACCACCACAATTACAATTGCATATCCCACCTGATAATTTAGGAGTGCTACCACCACCTAAAGGGGATCCTAGTTTTGAATTAAACCTTTGCCTGCAAATCTGAAATATGCATATTTGGATGAGAAGAGCATATATCCTGTCATTATTAGTGCTAACCTTTCAGCTGAAGAGAAGAGAAATTACTTGATGTGCTAAAAGCTCACCGACCAGCCATTGGATACTCTCTTGATGATCTTAAAGGTATAAGCCCAGCTCTATGTATGCATAAAATTAATTGGAGGAAGATGCAAAACCTGTTGTTGATTTCAACGCCGTCTCCATCCAAAAATGAAAGAAGTGGTAAGAAAGAGGTAATAAGACTTATTGAAGCTGGTATCATTTATCCTATAGCTGATAGTAAGTGGGTTAGTCCTGTTCATTGTGTTCCTAAAAAGGGTGGAATGACTGTTGTTCCAAATGATGAGGATGAACTTGTGGCTCAACGTACTGTTGTTGGTTATAGGATGTGTATTGATTTCAGAAAATTAAATAAAGCAACTCGAAAAGATCATTATCCATTGCCATTTATTGATCAAATGTTAGAAAGGTTATCTAAACACTCTCACTTTTGCTATCTAGATGGTTATTCAGGTTTCTCACAAATTCCTGTCCATAAGGATGATCAAGAAAAGACCACTTTTACTTGCCCATATGGTACTTTTGCTTATAGGAGAATGCCATTCGGTTTATGTAATGCTCCTGCTACTTTTCAAAGATGCATGAATGCTATATTTGCTGATTATATTGAAAAGATAATGGAGTTTTTATGGATGATTTTTCTGTGTATGGTACTTCCTTCGATAATTGCTTGTTCAACCTTAACAAAGTTTTGCAGCGTTGTGAAGACCAACACTTAGTTCTTAATTGGGAGAAGTGTCACTTCATGGTTACTGAAGGTATGTTCTTGGGCATAAGATTTCTGGAAAGGAATAGAAGTTGATCCAGCAAAGAGAAGCTATTGAAAAACTACCATACCAAGGGACATCAAAGGTATAAGAAGTTTTCTTGGGCATGCAGGTTTTTACCGTAGGTTTATTAAGATTTCTCCAAAATATCAAAACCTCTAACCAATCTTTGCAAAAGGATGTTCCTTTCTCTTTTAATGATGATTGCATTGAGTCCTTTAATATTTTGAAGAATGCTTTAATAAGTGCTCCTATTATTCAACCTCCTGATTGGAAATTGCCTTTTGAAATTATGTGTGATGCTAGTGATTATGCAGTTGGGGCTGTTTTGGGCCAACGTGTTGATAAGAAACTGAATGTTATTTATTATGCTAGTAGAACACTTGATGCTGCTCAAAGAATTATGCTACAACTGAAAAGAATTTTTAGCAGTACTTTGCTTGTGACAAGTTTAGACCTTATATTACTGATTCAAAAGTCACAATACATACTGATCATTCTGCTATTAAATACTTGATGAATAAGAAAGATGCTAAGCCTAGATTAATAAGATGGGTACTTTATTGCAAGAATTTGATTTACACATTGTTGATAGGAAAGGGGAAGATAATCAAGTAGCTGATCATCTCTCTAGATGGAAATATACCTGATGATCCTATTCCTATTAATGATAGCTTTGTTAATGAACAACTTGCAATGTTAATGTTTCTAGTGCTAAAGTTGCATCTCCTTGGTTTGCCAACTATGCAAATTTTATTGTTGGTAAAGTTTTACCTCCACACTTCACTTCTCAACAAAGAAAGAAATTCTTTTATGATCTTAGACATTATTTTTGGGATGATCCTTTCCTTATAAGAAAAGTGTGGATGGTATTATTAGACGTTGTGTACCTGAGCATGAACAACAGGCTATTATAAGAGATTGTCATGACAGTCCCTATGGAGGGCATCATGCAGGAGATCGCACAGGAGCAAAGGTATTACAATCTGGTTTTATTGGCCTACTTTATTTAAGGACTGTGCTGAATATGTTAAATCTTGTGATAAATGTCAAAGAGTAGGAAATATTGGTAGGAGAATGAAATGCCTATGAATTATTCATTGCCACTTGAACCATTTGATGTGTGGGGTTTTGACTTTATGGGTCCTTTCCCAGAATCAAAGACAAAGCATACTCACATTTTGGTTGCAGTTGACTATGTTACAAAGTGGGTGGAAGCAATTCCAACCAAAAGTGCAGATCATGCCACAGCAATGAAGATGCTCAAGGACATCATTTTCCCCAGGTTTGGTGTTCCTAGGTTTTAATTACTGATGGTGGTTCTCATTTCTTGCATGGTGTTCTTAGAAAAACTTTGGCAAAATATGATGTTAACCATAGAATTGCATCTCCTTATCATCCTCAAACAAGTGGACAAGTTGAATTAAGTAATAGGGAAATTAAACTCATTTTGGAAAAGACAGTGAATAAGTCTAGATCTGATTGGCCAATTAAAATTAATGATGCTTTGGGCTTATAGAACTGCTTTTAAAAATCCTATGGGAATGTCTCCTTATAAAATGGTTTATGGAAAAGCTTGTCATTTACCTGTTGAACTAGAACATAAAGCTAGATGGGCTATTAAACAATTGAACTTTGATTTTAAAACTGCGGAGAAAAGAGAATTCTTGATTTAAACCTACTGATGAATGGAGAAATGAAGCTTATGAAAGTGCCAGGATGTTTAAAGAAAAAGTTAAGATTTGGCATGACAAGAAAATTAAGAAAAGGAATTCAAAGTAGGTGATCAAGTTTTATTATACAACTCTCGTTTCAAGTTTTCTGCAGGGAAGTTGCTTCAAAGTGGCAGGGACCATTAGTGATACAGGAGGTGTACCGTTCAGGAGCTATCCGTCTTCACGGTGACATGAAAGGTAAACCTCATGTAGTCAATGGACAACGCCTTAAACCTTATATTGCAGGAAAGAGCTTCATCGGAAGGTGGAGGAGTTGAATTTACAAACACCGGAGGAGGTAATTGAGAGAAACCGTGCAGTTTCAGAAACCCAAAATCAATAGAAGGTAACTTACTGTTGGAAAGTTTCTCCATAATATTTTACGGAAGTCATTTTTTATGGAAATTAACGTATGGGACAAGAAAACTGGACGAAGCGGAGACCCGAGGAAGGAAAGAGGGGGTCCCACGCGGCCAGTACCTGGCCGCGTGGGCCCACTCCTTTTCCCCTCGGAGTCCCTTTTCGTCTCGTTTTCGATCCCGACGCTTCGTCTTGACCTAAAAACCCTCAATATATACCCCTCTCCCGATCTAATCTCGCACCGAGCGTTCTCGAGCGATCTTTGTTTCTGTTGTTTCTGTCTGTCAGGTTTTAGCCATGTCTTGCTCCGGATCCAACCAAGAGGGGAGAGCTCTCCCAAGGAGGTGTTGTGAACCGCTACCTCAACTCCGTGATGGCACCACCGAAGACCGTGTGCTTCAAGGAGGGCGTGATGCTCGTGGAGGAGGTGAAGGCTCCCAAGGCCACCGGCACGGTGGAGGAAAGGCTGGATGAGTTGGAGGACAAGACCTTCAGGTATGGCACTGTGGTTTACCGCAGCCTTGATGCTCATCACTTCATGAACCTGGAGCTGGAGAAGAAGGTTGAAGAGTACAAGAAAAGGCTTGAAGATCTGGAAGATAGGTACAAGGACGTCATCAAAGTGGGAGAAGTTCCAATGCTTCATGTGGGATGTAGAGAACCAGAACTGCGAATATGAAGAACGCTTCAAGAAGATTGCAGCAGCTGCCACCCTCAGGTATAATGATCCACCTACATCTTTCCGTGATGGAAGGCCTTTCCCATGGAAGATGGCTGAATGGGAGGAAGAATATGAGAAGGAGGAGGCTGCAGCAAAGAGATCTGGAGAACGTCAAGCTTGGGGGAGTTCCACCTAGTCTTTATCTCTACTAGTTATCATATCTATCTAGTCATGGTGTGTTTTGCTTTTATCGTTTAGTTATCAATATCTCTTAGGCGTGTGTGAGCTCATGGAGCATTATCATGTATCCTATCTTATGGTTTATCAATGAATATTAAAGTATGGTGTCATCCATGATTCTCTTGTTTGGAGATTTATGGGTAACACTCATGCAAATGAGCGTGGCATATTTAGAATTTCAATCACATCTTGCCTTGAAATTAATTAACTTGAGTATGTTGGACAATTGTAGAATTATCTCATATAAAATAAGTAAAAGTCAAATGACTTGGAATTAATAGTTTGAGGTTGAGATATAGTCTTGTAGGATAAAAGTTGAGAAGATTAATGAAAAGGATATAAAACACTCTTGTTACTCTAGTATCTTTTGAGCAAATTAATGATCATGGATATTTCAATACTTATGCTCTTGAATGTGAATGAAAGGAAGGCACCTGAAATTTCAGCTAGCCATGGAAAGTGTAAGAAAAGGTTGTAGAGCATAGGAACTTGATTGAGATATCCATGACTAAAGTTTGCACTAGTTACTAGAAGCAAGGTGATAACAATTTTTATATCTATCTTCTTTTCATTTGTCTTCTTTGAACTTGTTATCCAATGAGAGTTTATCTTGTCTTTAAATTTCAGCAAAGTATAAAAGATTATAATGCTTGCCATAAGAGCAAAAGCATGTGAAAAACAATATGATTCGATTGTCCAACATACAATGGTTATTTGCTTTCAAAAGTAGAGCTTCTACTTATGTTGCCCTCATGTATGAGTTTTAGTTCATTAATCTTATCTTGCAATTGAATATGATGATGATACAATGCCGTATTTATTTATCAACCATAAGTCCATTGATGCATGTAATGATCTATGTCCTTACTTACTCGAGGACGAGTAAAGGTTTAAGCTTGGGGGAGTTGATACGTGCATTTTATATCATCATTTATAACTTTTAGTATCATATAGAATGTTATTTGCATGTTATATGATTGTTTTACATGTTTTAGATGATTTGGGGACTTTCATACAAAGTCCCTATTTTTGGTATTTAATTTCTGGGAGGCAGAAAACCCCTTTTCTTGTTTTAATGTTTCAGGAGCTACAGGAACCCAAATAATAAAAGGAAAAATACCACAGTTTTTCATCGGAGAAAGGCAGAGGGAAGAAGACCGAAGAGAGGAGAGCCACGAGGGCCAAAAGGGGGGGCCCACGCGGCCCATGTACCTGGCCGCGTGGGACCCACCAAAATGGCCTCGGGCACCTCCTCGCCTGGGGCTTTTTAGCGCCTTCGTCTCGCCCGAAAAGTACGCCCTAATTTTTCCAAGTCCATCCGAGGTCGCGGCGGCGGCGAAACTCCTGATCCCTCCGAGGGGGTCAGATCCTGCTGCTCCGGAGCTCCGGAGAGGGGGAAATCATCGTCATCGTCATCACCTCTCCTCCTTGGCGTGGGAGGAGGCCTCTACATCATCACCCCCATCAAGACCAGCACCATCTCCATCATCATCACCGTGATCCACTCCGTTCCCCTCGCAGTTTGAGAGTTGCTATACCCTAGATACTTGTCTTGTGCTACTATTCATGTTTGTGATTGAGTACTTGTCATTATTTGGTGGTGAAGTTATAATTTCAGATTGTGTTGTACCACTTATGCCACTGAATTCATCATGTTTGCACGTTGTGAGTAGTTCCCGTATGTTCCTGAGGGCATAGGATGAATTGGCAATGATTTATATATGACATGTGTTGGTATTTTGTGATTCTATGATGGTGTTGTGCGAACGTCGACTGCACAACACTTCACCTATATGGGCTCATAGGAGAACACCGTAGTATAATGAATTGATGGAGACTTGGGAGGACACGTAAACCTGAGACCGAGTCATGAAGTTATATTATGAGGGTATTAGTATCGGGGACCTTAGAGTGTAATGCTATGGTGGGACTTTATGTCTTAATAATTCTTGTGCAGTCATTTACTTGGCCACATGATCCATCATAAGGGGTTGTAGTTTATTTATTTAGCTATACCTAATTATGGCTCCGTCCAAAGAAGATTAAAACTTGACAAGATATTCAACGTGTTGTTTAATAAATCTCTATGCCTAGCATCCATGCCGCCCTCGGGAACGTTTGCCACATATAAGTTACACATCACTTGAGCTTGTCCTCTTGCCACATAAGAGGATTGGGCTTTCTCTCTTTGAGAGCTTTCACTTGCTACTATTTATTTCTGCTTGCAACTATACAACCAAAAATACCAAAAACACTTGCATCTTTTATTGTTTTATTTATCAATCTTACTAACCAATACCTTCAGCTCCTCGTGGGTTCGACAACCTTTTCTAATTGAAAGGTACTACAATTGATCTCCTGCACTTGGGAGTCATCAACAAGGTTATTGTTAACCATTATAAAAACATCATCAACTCTCCCCAAAGGTTTCTTTATAGTATTATCAGCAAGGTGAATATCCAAATAACAGTGTTCCAAAGGTGCTAAATCAAGCATATCATAAAGTTTATTAGGCATAACAGAAATACTAGCACCAAGATCACATAAAGCATTGCAATCAAAATCATTCACCTTCATTTTAATGATGGGCTCCCAACCACCTTCTAACTTCCTAAGGATAGAAGCTTCATGTTTTAATTTCTCTTCCCTAACTTTCATAAGAGCATTAGTAATATGTTGAGTAAAAGCCATGTTTATAGCACTAGCATTAGGACTTCTAGCTAGCTTTTGCAAGAACATAATTACTTCAGAAATATTGCAACCATCAAAATCAAAAACATTATTATCAAAGGTAATGGGACCATTGCCTCCCATATTTCGAAAAATTTCAGAACTTTTATCAAGAACAGTTTCAGTGTTATGAGGTTTGTTAACATGTGAGGTTGAGGCATTTTCAGTATTAGAAATAGTATAAACTCTAGCAATATTATTCTTTTCAGCAATTTCATCCTCTTTCTCCCACCTACCACGCAACTTAGCTATCATACTCACATTAATATCAATTTTAACTTGAATAGCATTCAGAGTCTTGCTCTCTTTAACATCATGAGGCAAAAAATTATTTTTTTACAAATCAACATCAAGAGCAAGACTATCAACTTTAGAGGCAAGAACATCAATTTTCCCAAATTTTTCCTCAACGGTTTTACTGAAAGCAGTTTGTGTACTAATATATATGACATGATGATTACTATGATATTTAATTGGGCATTACAACATGATACATAGACCGTTGTCCAACAATATTTATGACTAATAATCCACTTTCAGCTTGTCATCCGATTTTCCGTTGGTATTAAATTGCAATCAACATATTATTGCATTAAGTAAGTGCATAATGCAAGCAAAGACAATTATCGTTAGATAAAGCATTGTTGTTTTACCCTGGTGGCAACAGCACATCCACAATCTTAGAAGTTGTTGTCACTCTCCCAGATTAAACAGAGGCATGAACCCACTATCTAGCATAAATACTCTCTCTTGGAGTTACAAACATCTAATTGGGCAAAGCATCTACTAGTAACGGAAAGCATGCAAGATCATAAATAACATATATGATAGATTGATAATCAACTTGGCATAGTATTCAATATTCATCGGATCACAGCAAACACAACATGTAGCATTACAAAAATATGATCTTGATCATGATATGCAGCTCACAAGATCTAAACATGATAGCACAAAGTGGAGAGACTACCATCTAGCTACTGCCATGGACCCTTTGTCCAAGGATGAACTACTCACGCATCACTCAGAGGCGGACATGATGATGTAGAGACCTCCGGTGGAGACTCAGTGTCTAGGGTTTTCCCGTGAAGATCAATTTATAGGCGAAAGGGCGGCGACTGGAGAGGCCTGTGGGCCCCCACGCCACCCCATGGCGCAGCAGGGGGTGGGGCCCCGTCGGCCCATGGCGTGGCTGCCCCTGGCGCTCCTCCGTTTCCCCTCTGGACTCCGTGTACGTGTTGGAAAAATAGGAGCGTCGCGATGATTTTCGTCCAATTCCGAGAATATTTCCAGAACAACTTTTCTGAAATACAAAAACAGCAGAAAACAAGAACTGGCACTGTGGCATCTTGTTAATAGGTTAGTCACAAAAAATGCGTAAAAATGCTATGAAGTGTATATAAAACATGATAACAATTGGTATGGTATCAACATGAAACATCAGAAATTATAGATACGTTTGAGACGTATCATCTCTCAACAAAGAATTCGCGAGAGGAATTGGTAAGAGAGATGTTTTATCCCCCTGATGTAGAAACAACATTACAAATAAAATTTCGTTTGAAGGGGAAGATTGGCTAGCTTGGTTCTGCGATCAAAGAGGTGTTTTTCGGTTAAAAGTGCGTACAGACTTGCTCTTGATCTGAAGGATAAAGACTTGGGGTCGGGTACAAGTAACAGACCTGCAAAATATGTGGAACATCATTTGGAACGCAAATGTTCCCCCGAAGATATGTGTGTTTGGTTGGAAACTTGCCTCTAATTCCCTGGGTGTTCAAGCTACCAGATATGACAGGAATATGGATGTTGTTGCAACTTGCTCTATATGTGGAATGGAAGATGAGACATCGAATCATCCTATGGTGAACTGCACAAAAGCAAAAGCCTTACGCCAAAGATTAAGAGAGGAGTGGTCTCTACCTGAGGATGACAAGCTACAGCACACTGGTAGCGACTGGGCGCTTGTTTTACTCAGCAATCTTGATGATTCAACCCGAGCCAATATGCTTTTCCTCTGGTGGAGGGTTTGGCATATGAGAAACAATACTCCCTCCGATCCATATTAATGGACTCAACTTTGTCTAGATACGAATGTATGTATCTTCGTATCTAGACAAAGTTGAGTCCATTAATATGGATCGGAGGGAGTATTATTTTTGGAGACGGAAAATGCGGAGTAGAACAATCGGCTATCTTCTTATTGTCATATCATGATGCATTCCAAGGGTTGCATATGGATGATACAAAAGGGAAGCAGGCTGTACACGCCATATTGCCGTCGTTGAAGAAAACGAAATGTATTCCTACTAAAACGTGGAAGAAACCGAGGCCAGGGTGGGCGAAGTTGAATACTGATGCATCTTGATGGTACAGAAGCATGGGAGTTATCTTAAGAAACGACATGGGAGAAGTTTTACTGACGGCATGGGGCCAAATACCTCACTGCCCAAATGCCGTGACAGCGGAGGCTCTAGGTATGCTCTATGGTATAAAAACTATCTTGTCTATGTACGTTGTCCCTCTTCAGATTGAAAATGATAATGCTTTCCTGATTACTGAATTGAACCCATTTGAAAGTACCAAGTCGCTAATTGCTGGTACAGTTCAGGATATCAAAAACAACTTGGCTTTATTCCCTGAGATTATTTGTCTGAAGATCAACAGATCAGCAAACGAGGTGGCTGATGGTCTAGCTAGTTTGGGAAAGAGTGTGCTGGGTGAGGTGTTGCTAGGCTGTGCTCCGCCCTGCGTGGTCGACAGGCTTGAGCAAGATTGTAAACTTTCTGTTCATGTTGTCACTTAATGTAATGCCAAAAATTAAAAAAACAATGTGGGCACCGGCTGTACAACGGAGGGCACCGGTGCCTGATACCTCAAAACAGGTTTGGACACCAACCAACACACACTGTGGAAGGCCTAATATCATCGAAGCGAACGTGAAGTTGTAATTGTAGATATCAGTCATCATTCAAATAGCTACAGGTAAAGGGCTTAAGGTAGACTCTTAACATAATACACTAACATATGACTTAGCAGATAAAGTTATGAATGCCAGTAGAAATAGAAGTCTGTCCAGTCTTTAGATAACACATTCCCAAGATTCGAAACCAGTGCACTGAATACATACTGCAACAATATAGCACTCACCAAGTCCGGTGAAATCTTGGGATTTAAAATATGCAGCCCAATTGAGTTCACATGCAGCAAAAGGGATCAGCACATGACAAATCTAATCCCGCTTTGAGGCTCCAGAGACTACCTCCTCGAGGAGCTCTACTGAACTTGAATTGCGGTCGGCAGCCCCCACTAGCCCATTTAGCAGAGCAAAGAGCGTTTATCCTGGCAACCAGCGCTTCCCTCGAAATGTAACTTAGAGGGGTTTCAACACGATGTGCATCCTCTCTTAACTTTTGTGCATTCTCCGCTATGAACGTGAGGAAATCAAACTCGCTCAGGTTCCCTTGAAGCTCACGGAAAAACAAAGTCTTGAGGTGTGACTTGACACACTCAATAGGGCTTGTGTCCTTCCAGAAATTTAGCCTGGGGTTCATAGCAGGTTCGGGAGTTTCTTCAGACTGCAATTTAAGTCAGCAAACAGTTCAGCTGCACATTTTGGTGGTAATACAGCAGCAATTTGATTCAATGTAATGATGATGAGCCAAATGAAAAATGCAGGGAGGGCCACAGGGGGTTACCTCGACAATTAATGTCTCGATGCTAGGGAAGCATCTGAGGAAACTGGGAAGCATCTTGACATGGCCGCGGATTTCGAATCGAAGGTGCAAGGCCAACATCTGGACGCTTGAGACAGTGGTGCACGCCCTTGCCTTAGTTCCAGCCTAAGATGCAGAAAGAGCACAAATCGATCACAATTCACACATGATTTCCATTCAATTTTCTAAAATTCGGAAAGTGCTATTTCCGGAGTCACCTCCGCAGCTTATCATGTAGTGAGCATACAGTGATCGACCGGGTACTCAGCCTTTTACACAATATATCAGTTTACATATTAGATTTATAATTTTAGGCCTGCTCAACTTACTATAGACCATCCATTTTGGATCCACGAGTTACCATGTAAAGGAAAAGGTCATGATCTACCATTCAGGGATAACAAAGAGTATTCAAGGTACTACCCTCTATTCCGTTTAAATTGTCGTGAGTTGTAAACAAGATTTGTACTATCTTAGTTCTTTGTCTGCGACAAGTAAAGCAGGACGGAGGAGTAGATTATTAAACAAGATTTGTACTATCTTAGTTCTTTGTCTGCGATAAATTAGGTATGTTACAACGCTCAAACTCGATATCGAAATGTATATGCGTTAGTAAATTCTTAAAGATACATTACTTGCATGGTCATATCAAATTGAAATTAACATACAAAATGATGAAGGTAAGGACCATGTAATGAAGTGTGGAGTTTCTACAAAAGAATCAAAAGATGTTTCATTAAAATAATATAGTACAAGAAAACAAATATCTGGAATTCAACTATCTCCAATTAACTACGAAGTAACACAAATTTGAGATAAAAGAAAAATATAGTGTTGTTAGGATAGTGTAATAATAGAATGCCCATGTAATAAAACTTACCCTTGGTCAATTAACGGCTAAGATTAAATAATCCTCTTACCTGCTAAGAGGCAAGTGGAGTACCTCAAAAAACAAAAAGGGGCTCTTACATATGTGCATTCCAACAGAATTAAATCATCATTCGATCCTACTGACGTATACTGGAGGTTTAAAAGTAACAAGTCCTAGGAGAATGAAAAGCGAAGTCCCCTCATGAAAGAAAAAAAGTGTCTATAACGCATATGACTGAAAATTTCATGCAAATGGATAACTGGAGATCGATTGAGCATGCAAATTTTCATCTGGCAGAAAGGAATGAAGAAGGATCAAAACTCAGCCAAATTATCGTACTCAATAATGTGACTGTAAAACAGGATAAGGTAACTCTGACTCTTGTAACTGCAAATCAGCAACAAGTGTATGGAAAAATGGAAATCATATTAGGCTCATTGTTCATAATATATTGTTCCCAAAAGTTTCAGCCATCTGCTCATGTCATACTAAGGCTGTATGACTACCGATTTTCCAAATCCTAAACAAGCAGCCTGGCATACTCACCTTATACTCTGCCTCGCAACCGAATACAGAGTAATTGCACGGCATCCTATTAATCACATGTAGTAGTCTAGTAGAGTACTAATTGGCTGAGTAAAGTGAGTTGAACACCGATGCCTGCTGGCATTTGACTCTATTGCTTCCATATCACAAAACGAAGGAAATGCAATCTGAGAAATGAGTTGATATGGCGATATGCATACCTTGATGATGGTGTTGCCGATCTGTAGCGTGTGCACTCCTGGTTGCAGGTATCCCAGAATAAGTAGCTTAGGGGCATGGCCAATCTTAACTATGGTGCTCAACCTGCTCGCGCGGGCGCGGTGTCCCTGGCTCCAATTTCCCCAGATGAAGAGCCTCTCCAAGCATGGGGCATCCACCACCGCGACTTCCTCCAGAATGGACAAGCAGAACTGCGCGCACCTTAGGCTGTGGCTGGCGAGAAGAGCGTGCAAAGGGGTCTCGCTTCCGACGACCGCGAGCACCTCCAACACGGGACTCACGGCAAGCACGAAGTCGAGGTCCTTGTCCTCCATGACGACGCAGCCAAGGACGAGCTCACGAAGGTTAGGGAAGGCGGCGCCGCGCGGGAGGGTGGCGGTGTCCGGGAACACCCAGGTGCCGAGGAAGAGGCGACTGAGGGAGGTGCAGCTGAAGATCGCAGAAGGGAGGCACAGGCCGGGGAGGGGCCAGGGGCGGTTGACGAAGACGAGCTCGTCGACGCCCTTGGTGGCGAGGATCTGGAACCAGCGCGCGAGCAGGGGAAGGTCGGCGTGGACCATGAAGCTGCAGGTGAGGCTGGCGAAGGGGAAGGGCCCGGGGTGCGCCTCGAGGGCCGCGGAGACGGCGTCGGTGACGGCCCGCGAGGCGGCGCCGGCGCGTCCCGGCCGACACTCCGCGTCGCCCCCTGGGAGGAGGTGGGTGTCGACGAGGACGAGCGGGGTGGAGCGCCAGAGGTGGCGCCAGCGTGAGGAGAGCACGGTGGTGCGGGCGCCGGCCTTGGCGGGGAGGAGGGAGACCACGCGGCGGAGTAGAGCGTCGGGGAGGCGGCTGACGCGGTCGGCGCCGTCGTCGTCGGCGGCGGCGCAGCAGAGGGATGCGGCGGTGGAGACGGGGGGCTGGGGCTGGGGGAGGTAGCCGTAGAGGAAGTTGAGGACGAGGTTGGTGCCGGGGACCAGCGTCTCCGGAGCCAGCCCGTGCCGCATCGTCGGGGGCACCGCGGAATCCCCGCCGATGGAGACGAGGGGGCGGCTCGGCCACATGGCGATCGTCGCCGCCGCACGGCTCACGGAGGAGGAGGGTTTTGGGGCTTTGGGCGATGCGAGGACAGTGGCGTGCGGTGGTGTCACTGTCAGGCGGAGACGTCCTGTAGGATATGACTAGACTGGGATCTGATCGTCGCCGCCGCACGGCTCGCGGAAGAGCATTTCTCTACTCCTAATGCAAACATATTCTTTGCCAAAGAATCTTTGCTAAGTGTACCCAGCTAACCTACCCAGAACAGCACGGACTAATAACAGCCTCAGGATTAGGCCCCTTGATTTGATCTAACCGTTAAGATTATACGAAACTTCTGTCAGCGCTCCGTTTAGCAATTTGACCGGCGGACGAAAACTCTGCCAGACGAAAACGTTCCGCCCCCGCGTCCACCCGTGAATAATTTGTTTAATCACAGAATCCGCTAATCCCTCTCTGTCTTTCCTCTTTTGCACTTCTTCCCTCCAACTCGCTCTCAGATCCCCGCCTTGACCCACTCCGATGAGGCGACGACGCCGTCTCCATTGCTCCCTTCTACGCTCAACTCGCCTAGACGCCGCAGCCATCCTTGCTTCGCGCGCCTGGAGGCCGCCGCAACCGGCACCTCGCACGCCTGGAGGCCGCCGCCTTGAGCCTTGCCGACCACGCTTGCGGGAATAGCCCAGCCTCGAGGCACGCCGATGACATAGCAGTATAAAACCACGCCTCGCGCGGGAGCGTTTCAGTGTTGAGTCGCCAACGCCGCCCGGGCATTCATAGCCATGGACTGTCATCCGCGCTCGGGTCGAGGATCAGCATTTCTGTGGGCAAAATTGAGCAGGGTTTCTACACCACGACGCGGGCGTAGCAGTCTACCGGGTATCGTCCTGCAGCCATCTCCGTCGTCTGCCGGCCGGATACGTTTCAGATGTCCGTTCTAGATGCTGAAGCTAGGTAGTATGAGATCAGGTGAGCACAACATGCCGCTTCGCTTGTTACCCGTTTTAATTTCGTCTGCTATGCAATTATTGTATAGCTTTGTTGTCAGATAAGATACAACGATTTTGTATGAGACTGCTTGTTGCAACTGTCGGTCAGGTCGTCTGCTGAAAAATGCCTGTCTCGGTTATGTCCGTGGTCCTAAACTATTTCGTGGGATGTGTCAACCATTCTGAAAAATGCAGAACCAATCAACCCCACTGGGTGTCCCCCCCCCCCCCCCCCCCCCCCCCTGCTACAGTGAGGAGCGGCGGAAAAAAGGCGTCTCCAGTTTCTCCTCCTCCCGCCGGCAGATCCGCCGCTCCCCTCCGCCTCCGGTCGCCGTTCCGGCACAGTGAGGTGGGGGACCTCCGGCTCGTGCTCGTGCGTGTAGATAGGTAGTTGGTTTGTAGGTGTGCGTGCCCTTGCGTCGCTGTCGAAGACGGAGGCGATGGCGGCGGTGTGTTGGGCGTGGTGCTCCCCCTTCTTCCCCGTTCCGGCTTTGTTGCCGGGAGGACGTGGAGCAGTTTCGTCGGTTCTCCTTCTCTTTCTTTGCTTCTCTGGCCGGCTGTGGTGGCGAGGGGAGAGCTGGTGGAGGGTGGAGTTTCCGTTTTGGTGCTTGTGGTGCAGGTGGTCTCCTTCGGTGCTTCTACTCTGGCCGGCCGTGGTGGCGAGGGGAGTGCAGCCTGGAGGTGGTGTGGTGCTCGCGGTGGTTGACCTGGACGGCGCGGTGCCGGCTGGAAGATGGGTGGTTGCTGGGAGAGGATGTTGTGGCCATATGCGTTCAACGCTCTTCAGTTCCGTCGCGCGTCTACGGCGGCGGATGGCTCCTGCGGTCTCCAACAAGCTGTGGCGGCGTCTTCTCCCCGGCGGCATGTGGTACGGCGGCGCCGTCGTCATCTAGGTATTTGGGGTGCGGTAAGGGGTCCGATTGTATTTCCTTCCTGAAGCTCGAGGTGCTCTCTGCTCTTTTCTGGGTCCCTTTGTAATTTTGTTTTTCTTTTGGACCTTCCTGTAAAAGTGTGGTGAGCTTCTTGAATATATGTGTCGGATCCACCTAAAAACAAACCATTCTGAATCACTGGTTCCAGGCAGACAGCGAGACCGCAGCTTCACCCCACTTTCAGGTGGGGAGACTGTACCAAGTAATTTACCTATGTCATCACGGGTTTGTACATCCAACGTATATTAAAAATGTAAGTCTTTGTTCCTCTAAGTTACTGCTACTGCTAGCCTAAGCAAAGCCAAAAGGATATATGTCTTGTACGTGCCGTGTTTCTGATGCAGGTTGAGGCATGGAACTGAAAGTTTCTGATGCAGGTTGAGGCATGGAACTGAATTTGATTGCAAGAAGAGACTTATTAAGTCTATATATTGGGACAAACCAAAAGCTTGTATGTAAACTTATTAAGTTATAACCAATATTTTTAATCAAGGCACTTTGATAAATCTGCAGACTTCTACAAAATGGAAGAGCAACAGATAATTAAAATGATAAATGGCTAGATTGCTACAAAGAATTTCCGGATAGTATTGATACAGGTCTATTCATCCTAATATTTTTTTTATTCAGGTTATAGGTCTTTCTAGATTGATCGGAACATATATATATGGTTGACATCTTCACACTTCAGGTTGAGCCGAGAATGCCTGACCATCATGCATCCTACCGGATGATTGGTGCAAGAACTTTTTTACTTTGAGACTGGCAGTGTATCACACTTCAGGTATGTTCCATTTTCTTAGCCATTTTAAATCTGTGCTTTTTCTGTTGTTTAAATCTAAATGGTTATTCCTATCAAACGCTTACGAATATATGAATTGTGTATATTTCAAAATTTCATTGGTTGACGAACATCTCAATTGCTTTTATCAAAATCTTGATCTAATGTCATCCCACAAAACTGCATGCTCGGTCAATATCGTGGCTACGAATGTTCCCAAATTATTGTGAAACTGCACTATACCTAATATGGTGAGGGTGTAAATAAATACTATTGTTTCAACACTCAAAAGCAAGCCTAGAAAATGAGATGAATTCAAAACAAGCGTGAAGAGGTGAAGATACTGGCATGAAGGAACCATGAGATGAGAAGAGGCTGAGATGGAGATTAAGAAACTTGAGGTATATATATGGTTTCCATATATCTACTCATGAACAATTGACCACTGTAATGCCGTGTTTCCCTAACTATTCATGCCAGGGGTGCTCGTGACACACGAACACACTATATGTATATACCACATATATTTACTCTTGTCTATGTAAAAACCAGAAAGTGACATCAACTGAATCACAAGATGTGTCCTGTAGAGCCGCGTGCGTGCACGTGCAAGGCTACTAGTCTACAGTAAAAAAAACATTACGAGGAAAAGGGCCTCTCAGAGCATCTCCACCGGGCCCACCCCAAAGGCGAGCAAATTGTCGAACACCTCGGCGCATTCAAATAGATTGCAGAAAAATTTAAAAAGTTCAAATTTCATTCATATTTCTTATATTTACCTTAAACCCTAACCCCTAATCGCTGAAGTCCCCCAGCCACGCGTCGCTGTCGTCGCCGCTGTTGTCGTCGTCGACCACGACGTAGGCGGAGGAGGAGCCGGATCCGCCACAGCTGGTGGACGCGCCGTCTTGGCGGCACGGTGCACGGCTGCAGGAGGCGCCGCCGGAGGAGGACGAGGCTGCCGTCGTTGCCACCGAGGTGGCGATGGCGGCCATGTAGCCGGGGCTGTCGCGCTCGATGGTGGTCACCGAGTCCGCGATGGCGGCCAGGAACCCCGTCGAGTCGCCGTCGTGCTCGGTCCGCAGCGGGGACGGCACGGCGTACCCGTATGGGATCATCTCCACGGGAGGTGGAGGCGTCATGGCTCTAGGGCGGCGCAGGTAGAGCCGTCCGCGTGGTGGCGAACACCGTTGTTCGCGCGTTCGCGGATGACGATGCCGCTGCCTCCTCCATGACGCGGAGGCGAGCGCGGCTCCTCCTTCACCGCGCGGCAGCTGCGACGCTGGTGCTGCTGCGCCTCCTGGCGCCATGGCCGCACGGGCAGCAGCCGCAACGGGGTGGTGTTCCCCGCCCTTGCCTGCTGGCCCGCGGCGGCGATGGCGGAGCCCACAGTGTGGCATGTGGCCTCCCACCACCGATGACGGCCTTCTGCGTTGTGGCGGCCCAGCCGTGTCGAACCGCCGCAGCCACGCTCCCCAGTTGTTGTCGTCGTACTCGGGGAGGGTGCGCTCGTGCGGGGTCAGCCAGGACCGGTGACGCGCGATGTCGCGCCGGATCTGGTCCTGCATCTCCGGCACGGGGAGGCCGCCATGGGGGGACGTGCGCTACCCCGAGGGCAGACGCGAGTCCGGTGGCACCAGCAGGCTATAGTGGTACAGGTCCCACGCCTCTTTGGTGGAGACCGTGTGTCCGCTGCGCCTGCTGCTGCTGCCCTACCAGTTGTTCGCCATGGACACACAAGGTCTGGGAGACGGCGCGACAGAGGGTGTGGGAGAGGGAGAGAGAAGAGAGAGCGGCGTGGGAGAGGCAATTTAAGGGCGGCGGGGGGAGCTGGGCGGTGCGCGAGCATCTGTCGCCGGCGTAAATGCCTTGCGTGGGAACGCCGCGACGCCGGCGCGTGGACTGCCGTGCACGCTGTCGCCGGCGTTAATACGACGCGTGCCGTCAGGCCTGCCGCCGCCGTCTCGTCGCATCACCTCCCGTCCAGTCCCAGCGCTTGGGAGACTGCCTGGCGACTGACCGTCATCGCGGCGGAACGGCCTCCTGTGCGCCTTCATTAACACGGGCGCGGCGCAGTATCTCTATAACGGGCGGGCCACCTATGTCAGGGCCATGTCCGCCCCCATGTCCGGTACCCCAGGAGGGCCTCCAAACTTGGAGCCCCGATTGGAGGTGCCGGACATAAAAACGCTCGGGGCGAGCCTTTGGGGGTGCCGCTAGTGGCGTTTTTGGTCTCCGGACCCCCAATGGGGGTCGTTTGGAGGCCCCCGGTGGAGATGCTCTCACAGCACTAAAATTGCTCCATTAATGTTTCAAAAAATTATCCGAATGAGAACTAATTTTCACAAATGTGATTTTGTTGCATTAATGTTGCATCTAATACACTGCGATTGGTGATAAAAGTACAAAAACAGAAAAATACAAGTACATTTCAAAGTCTCATGTAGTATGAGTGGTCTAAAAGTACAAACATACAAGAATTCAAAGTACAAAACTACAAGTACATAGAAAACCAAATTACAAAAATACATTTACCACTCTTGAAAAAGTACATTGAAATCTCAAAGTATAATTATATTGAAAAGAAAGTGTGCTAGCATTTTGAAAGTACAATTTTTTTTTATCAAAACATATTAAATGGATGTAGTTTTGAAAATATCGACAGGAGTTGCTCAAAGTAAACATGGTTCATAATTTGAATGAACATTTCTCAACATAATTCATTTTGAATCTTTGATTTGGAAAAAAGGAAAAGTGTCCTCTCTCATTCTCTCATCATGCATCGTCCTACTTTTATTTTCGCTGCAACACTTGTGAGCATGCATACGACTTGAAAGGAAGAGGAGACACTTGTTGAATAGAACGCGCGGGGAAGGATAAGACGACACTTGGGTCATTAGAAGTGTGCAAACCGGACATTTTCAAATCAACCTTTTCCAGTGATTTACGAGGAAATAAGGTTGGGCATGGTAGATGGTCCGATGTATTGGAATTGCATACGGCTACATGGGCCTGCGGTTACCGCACATGATGGGATAGCATGTCCAACGTTCGGATGAGGCTGCCCAATGGATACGTGAACGTGAGGCTGGCCCAGGTTCAACGGCAGGAGCAGGGCAAAACCTATTCATCGACCAGGTCGATGATAGGCAGCCATCGCACCCCCTGCGCGCGTATGGGCTGGCCCATTCTGCCGCGAGAGCCGAAGCTTGTCGTTGTTTTTTCCTTTTTTTTTCTTTTCTTTTGATGTTTTCGCATGGGCCTGGCCCACTATCACGCGAGAGCTGAAGCCTCTGGTTTTTTCTTTTTGGTTTCTATTGATCTTTCTTTTTTTTCTTCTTTTTGTTATTTATTGCTTCTTTTTCTTTTATTTTTTTGTTTCTTTTTTCTTTCTTCCTTTTTCGTTTTTTCCTATTTCATTTTTTATTTTATTTTGGTTGTTTCTTTTTTTTTCTTCTTTTCAGTTTTCTTTTTGGATATTATTTCTTCATTTTGAATTTTAATTCTGAAAATGTCAAATTTTAAAAATGTTTATATTTTGAGCGTTCATATTAAAATTGTTCAGAATTTTTTTCATTCAAATACTTAATTTTGTTCTCTTTGAAAATCTTTAAAAAATAATTTTTGTTCATACACTTTTTTTTTCTATTCGCCTTTTCAAATCGTTCAAAAATAATTTCCGTTCAAATACATATTTTTCACTTTTTAAAAAAAATGTTCAAAAATAATATCGGTTCACATACTTTTTCTATTAGCCTTTTAAAATCGTTAAAAATAATTTTCATTCACAGACTTTTTCTGTTCGCCTTTTAAAATCGTTCAAAAACAATTTTCGTTCAGGTAAGTTTTTTGTTCACTTTTTTCGAAAATCGTTAAAAAATAATTTCTACTAACATACTTTTTTATGTTCGCTTTTTAAAATCGCTCAAAAATAATTTCCGTTCAAATACCTATTTTTGTTCATTTTTTGAAATCGTTCAAAAATAATTTATGTTCACAAACTTTTTCTGGTCGCCTTTTAAAATCGTTCGAAATAATTTCCGTTCAAATACATATTTTGCACTTTTTTTAAATCATTCAAAAATTATTTCCGTTCACATACTTTTTCTCTTCGCCTTTTAAAATCATCCAAAAAGTTTCGTTCAAATATCTAATTTATGTTCACCTTTTTAAAATCGTTCAAAAATAATTTATGTTCACATACGTTTTATGTTCGCCTTTTAAAATCTTTTAAAAATAATTTCTGTTCAAATACCTATTTTTTTATTTTCCAAAAATCGCTCAAAAATAATTTCTGTTCACAGACTTTTTCTGCTTTGGTTTATATCATGCCTGAAACAGAAAATCATTCACAAAACAGCAGAACATCCATGTTTTTGTATGCTTTCCAAATTAATTTGAATGTAATCTAAATAAATTAATTAATTTAAACGTTCGTACTTTTTCCCAAAGCAGCGAATCGGTATACAGTACAACTAACTAACGGTCAACTAAGTGCGACGAATTTGATAAAATTTCTTCTAAAATGGTTTCGAGCATAAATTCAAAATTAAAAAGTTATACGAAACTGAAAACTAAGTACAAGAATGGATGGACGCTCATAATTTTCGTATACACATTATTTTAAAAGTAGTTCGAACATGCACTGACACATACTGCATTTGGATAAGAAAACATGAAGCAGTTCATATTTACGTGCAAGAATAGTCGAAACAGGATAAAATCGAGCGATGCTACACTGCTAAAAAGTCGAAACAGGAAACAGACTAAGAAGTACACAGACTAAGTAGTACAAACTATTCTTGAGAAACACGGTACAAATGCAGACACTCACATATATACGCATATACTCACCCCTATAAACGAATACGCACATCCTACACCTCGTGGGAATACAGACTAATCAGTAGAGTAACGTGGTCAAATTCAGCGAAACCGTCGCCCGCTTCTAATCTAGTACTGCGTTCATGGGCCAGGCCCACTATCACAGGGGTGTGCGAATGCTTCTTATCGACGCACAGGTCGATAAGAAGGAGCTCCCAGGAGCAGGACGGCACATAGGATGATGATATGGGCTAGTGGGTGCCAACGGTCGGAACTACTTGGGCCGCCATGGGCAGGACAAGACATGTCGCATGATTACCGTGTGGACTGTGGACTGCAATGCATACGCTAAATCTTTACTATTAAATGGGAGTTGGACGTAGGTCGGTGAAGCCTCTGTTTTCCACCAAAAAAATTCACCGCCCGTATTTACGAAAATTGCCACCGCCAAGTGACCTGTCGGCGATCTGCACCGCGCTCGGCCGGGTCAGCATCGGGCATTCGGGCTGCTAGCCATCGCCGCCGATCCACCCAATCCACGCGCCGCCGGCCGGTGCCCTGCCCGCCTCCGATCTCTCCTCCACTGGATGGTGCCCGTGCGAGCGCCGCCGGCCTCCTTGCATGGATGGAGGTTGCCTCCCCTCCCCTCCTCTCCCTACGTTCTCCATCCTCCACTAAGTCCATCCTGACTCCCCGAAGCGGCCGCCGCCGCCACCGTTCTCCTACCCCGCCCCCACTCGCCCTATCTTTCCAGGACTGCACCGCCCCCTCAAGGACCGCGTGCGGCCGCCATCAAGAGCGCGCCTCACTCGGCGGCGGGCCATCTTGGTGCGCAGTGCCGATCTGGAAGGCCCTCTACAGGAGCCTGCCCAAGAAGATGCAGGGTGGCCTCCACTACCCGCGATGACCTTGCGGCGTGGATGAACACGATGGAGGCATTCGAGCTCCCGGCATGAGCGTTGCGTTCCTGTTGAGACGCGTCGGCGGATGTGGCGCTGGATGCGGGTTTACCGCACGGAAAGACAACATGGAGGCAGGGATAGAAGACGACCACATGCTGGAGTTCGGTGCTGGCTGTGCTCGGCGGTGGATTCAACAGCGATCATGGCCGCTGCTGCAGCGGGACGACCTGGAACGGGCTCCAATCACCACGTCGAGTTTCGGTGCCCCCTGTTGCTCTATCTCTGTCGAGTATTTCTTTGTACGTCGATGACTGACCGGTAGTTCCACAACGAACCTAGGGCGCCTTAGGAAGCAAACAGATGTAGAAAATTATTTTGCATGATCTGATAAGAATGAAATATTTTTGGACAGAAGCATTTCAGAGTATTGACAGTGACTCCATGAAACAATGCTCTGTGATCAGTGTTCAATACACCTGATGTGTATGTTGAGCATAATATTGTACTTTCAGATCTTCAGTTATTACTCTGTCTTTCCATCGAAAGAAAAGATGTATATGTTGAGCTGATTCATATGTGTATATCTGGCATATAAGAGGAAAAATCACTAATCAATTACCGGATGATGGTTTTAGACAAGTTTGCGCATCATGAAGCTCCCTCTCGGCGTCGCTGCATCTTCAAGTTCTTCATAATCTCTATTTTGTACTCAAGTAAGCTCCAATTGCTCTTTATTGCTCTAAGCTATCTCTTTGTACCTTCACGCTATGGATTAGGGGAGAACAAAGGATGTCTATTTTTGTCAATGTTATGTAGAAAAAATTCGTCTAGGGATAACAGTCAATCATCTACTGCTGGGTCTGGGATTGGGTCTGGAGTAATCACTGACACTATTGATGATTTAGCGTTCATTATACTTGGGCAGCTAGAGGAATGCTTGTAGCTTTCAAGAACCGGTGGGCTATTTTGTTGTAACTGTTATGTGCTTAGCTGCTGGACTATTTTATTGTGTGCTTCATTGCTTTAAATTGTTGTGTGCTTCGTTGCTCTAAACTAATTAGTATCACTGTTTCTGTAATTGAAATAATGGAGGTCATATTTCCTGGAGGTCTGGTAAGCTATTTTGTTGACTAACAACGAGAAATTACTTTCCAAACATTTAGTGTCTCTCCCATGCAATATGATATTTCCAATTGATTTGTGTGGTGACATAAGCAGCTAGGTGTTGAGAAACACTGAGCTGGTATCGCAATACACATCACAAGTTCACAACAGGTAATGTCCCAAATTTTATTTTGTCTACCGGTGAGCTGAACATGATGCATTTGATTCCTTTCAGTTTCGTATGGTAAATACTTATTGGTTCATCGGATTGCACTAACTACTTTTCCTTCGTTTGGTCAATGGCTGGCTGGATGTTATGATTTAACCAAGTTCTAGCTAACCAAAGGTGGAGTATTTGTGTCATCGAAATCTGCAAAATAAGGATGTTAGTTCAGCTTAACTAAACAACATTGCGCTCGAGAACTTCTAAGACCTGCTGGAGCTGACATTGCCCTTGAAGTTCCCTTTAGTCTGATTGTAGTAATGATCTCTTGTGTCTGAAGCAAGCCATATTTATGGAGAACATTATCTTAGCTGCTTGAAGTATTTGGTTCTGTCAAGACGAGTACATTTTGAGTGGAGTGCATGCATAAGATGTTTGACAGTCTGTTAGAAGGTTTCTGAGTTATGCATGTGGTATACCTTTCTATAATTGTTTTGATCTCTTCTGTAAGAGCACCAGTTGCATGGATGATTTGGCCAATGGCTATTTGTATAACAGACATAGACAATACGCCTGTGATGAGTCGTGCTATAAAAAAAGGAGGGGGAGATGTCGCTCGAATTGTTAGGACTATGAGATAGAGCGTAAAAAACATGGGAGCCGGGGGCAACATTCATCGCCGAAGGTAAGAAACATGAGAGTGAGAACGGAGGCAACATTCATCATCGAAGGTTATAGGAACATCTAACAACAAATATTTACCAGAGTTTAAGGCAAATATGTGTCATGGCTATCAACAAATATTTACCAGAGTCCAAGAAGGCAAACATGTGCCACGGAAAGCTTAGCAATGATACACCGCACACCCACCTAAAATTTTGTATAAATTAATGTGAGATTTAAATATTATATGATTGATTTTCTTACACCTACCCGTAGCAACGCACGGGCATTTAGCTATGCGACGATAATTTCTGTCCAAACAAAACGAGGGTAGTTTGCTACCGTGGCACAGATCGCGAACAAGAAAAGATGGTAGAGATACCGATATATGTCTATCCAAGAAAGCCAGCATCATGCGGGAAGTACTACAAACGAATTCCACAACTCAAGACTTAAAATTCGTATAAGAGGGATGTGGGACAAAGGAAAACGTCCATGATGCAACCTGCTCATATGTCTATCAAAAAGGCCATCACACTGACAAACTATTTATTTATTATTACGTTGATGATACATGTAGCACATCAATTAACGAAAATTACTACTAGAACTTGAAGTGGAAAGAAATACAGACGACAGTTGATACAGAAGCTCATCGAGGAACACAGACATGAGCGGAGCACTGGTGTTTTTTTCTACCAGGCGGTGCTAGCTACTAGAAGTCTAAAGCCACAAACGGTCCGTAAGCTTCAGGTTGGAAGCCATCACATGAGCTAGGGATTATCGATCATGGGGCGCCAATAGCAGGGATCCCTGGAACCACCACCAGCGGGCCGGTGACGGTGCTAGTACCGGTGACGCTTCCCACCAGCGGCGTGTCCGGCAGCAACCCCAAAAGCTTCTCCTCGCCAACACCACCTGCACCAGCACCGGCACCGCGTGTCGCGGCAAGTGCCTGGCCCTTGGCGTTCAGCTCCCTCCCGTCGCAGTACGCGAGCACCACCAGTAGCAGGAGCGCGACGGCGAGGCTCTTCGCCATTGCTAGCTGGGAGGTTCGATCGGATATGGAGTAGTGGTGCTGACTGCTGAGGAGGAGATATCCTTGTGTGGCTGTGTTTGCGTGAGCTCGGGCTTGGGCTTAGCATCGTCGCGCGCGTTGCTTTTATAGGAGGGTGGCGGCAGTGCGTCGTCGGCGCCGGAGAGAAGGGGGATGGACATGGGTAGAGGGGTGCGACATGCGGGTCCCTCGTCCTCCTCAAGTAGACGGTCACGGGCGGGGATAGAGGCAGGCACGTATGGCGGCATGTCAACGTCGTTCTACTGGAATCGGGCTGCATGTGGCCATGAATCTGTGCCGACTCATCACCAAGGTTTTGGTTCCCGAAATTTTTTATTTCCCGAGGGGGCTCGGGATTCCCGGTTACCACGGTAACCGAGAAATCCCGGATGGTTACCGGACAAATTCAAAAATTAAATTTTGAATTCATAAATTAGTAAATCGGTATTAATAGGTTTCCTAGCTATATTTTGACAGTCAACAGACATTAGCTTAGTGGTTCTTCGAAGAACTGTGCTTTACTGGGTAGAGGTCGTGAGTTCGAAATCTGATTCAGCTCATTTTTCCATTAATATGTATATATTTTTTAATCTTTTTTATCTGTACCTGATTAATCCTCAAAACAAAAATATTCGTAAGGAAAGAGACTCGAACCAGAGACGTCCGATACTAAAAACGGAGTTGTGCTACCAATGTGCTAGGAAGTTTTTGTGTAAAGAACATACACGTTGCGTTAATGTAGATTCGAGCGTCAAATTCAAATAAATTCGGGATTTTTTGGCCGGTAAGCCTGTTTACCGAGGGGGCTCGGGAAACCCGGTTACCGGGCGGTAACCAGATTTACCGCCCGGTAACCAAAACCCTGCTCATCACTAGTCGGTTTGGTTTGCGTTTCTTCAGTAGATACTAGATACTGTACTAGATATTTGAGTTTTTTGCAGGTTGGAATTTTGTGTGCTGTGCTGCTTCGTGGAGATAAGCAACGACTTAACCCTAGACTTGTAACTTGTTCACATCCGGCGGCTTCCGGCCAGTCGACGGCGACGTCGAGCTGCGCGAGTAATCCTCGCTTCATAGGATGATTATATTGATTTTCTGAACGCTTGGTGCAGAACGGACATGCAGCGCAACCTTGCAATGTGTTCTCGATCAGGCCACACCGCCCGAGTAATACTCCCTCCCCTTAACAAAAAAATGTCTCGATCTAACCCAAATTTGCATATATCTACACACTAAATTATGTTTAGATATATACAAATTTAGACTAGTTTGAGACATCCTTTTATGTAGTTTGCTAGACCTAGACCTGTCCAGCAGTGTCTATGTGTTGTCCAATGAAAATGATCGTCCATGTTGAAAATGATCCAAGAGCTTCCAACTTTTATGGTGAGACGCTGAGAGCTTGATGAGAAATAAAGGAAACGAAGCTGGTTTGATGCGATCGTGACTTCGTGAGAGGAGCCGAGACGAGAAATATTCCAAACTTCCGAGTTAGCCGTGGGACCTGTGACTCTGTGAAACGAAGACGTGCCTTTGTCGAATGTTTTCCCCCGTGTGTAGTTTATGATTGTTTGATGTGACCGATCCATAGGGGCTAAATTCAACGATCCATAGGTTCGTCGGCACTACGTACCAAAGCCTACTCATAAATCATAATGTACAGTAGCAAATATTATTTTCCTTAAAAAAAATGTACCAAATGCCATTTTAGTATTCTAGGAGAGCATGGATTCGAACTATCAACGGGTGCATGAGAAAAGTTGTGTGCATCACTCGATGCAGAGTCTGGGGCTTTGTCCCCATTTCGGAAAAAAAAGGGAGCATGAGAAAGAAAACTAAATACCCCTCCGATAGTTTTGAATTGCGGTTAGTTAAAAACTGCAACACTTATTATGTATCGGATTTACTAACATAAATAGCATCGAGGATCCGTGGATAGCGTGGTCCCTAGGATTTGAATCCCACAATAGCGTTGCAAAATTTTACGGATTCTCTTTTCTTTCTTTTTACTCCACCGTTCAGCTTTGACAAACCGTGTGCAATTTTTTTTTACATCTCATATTTTGCATATTTCGTTGGTATCTCTCCAAGGAACTTTCTCTACAATCACTTGTATAGAAGATGTTTCTCAAGTTCTTGGAATTAAATTTAATGGATCCATGATCAAAAGTGATATACACTTTTTTTTTACCTAGCACGATAGCTTTTTCCACACAAACACTTAAACGACTGCAATTTATCAAGTTCATGGAGAAGATTTTTGAACACCCAACAGTTTATGAGGTTGTGTCCCACAGTGTTGTGGATTGTGCACCAGTTATTCTCGCATTGCTTTCGGATGTAAATTATCATGGCCGATTGTCCTTACCTTGGAACAGCCGGTTCTGCCTCTCACGGTTCCTCCACCTCTCTTGCCATGCCGCTGTCCTGCTCCTCCCCGATCGCGCCGCCGTCCCTGACGCTCGCGCTGCTCTAGCATCCCCTGCCTTCCTGTGTGGCGCCTCCACGACGGAGTACGGACGGCATCTCGACTTGTTCGGGATAAGAAATAAATGAGTGGTTTCGTGCTAGGTGGGTTTTAATTTGAACCGATCTATGTTTGTTTTGATTTTAAACTATGTTTTGCTTGCTATGCCTGAATCTAAGGTATGTTTCGTATATTATGTTTGAGTTTGAGACATTGAGGAATATTTGATCTAAATTGTGTTGAATTGGGATTTAAAAGAGTTAACATGCACATATATATGACAAATGGAGGGAAAAGGGTCATAGAGGGTGCAGTTTAGGACATAGGTAACAATGCGTGCCTAGACGTGCACTTAAGCGTGCGTACGCAGCGACAGCAAAATGCGTGCGCTTATGCCGTGCTATGCAGATGTAGAAGTAGAAATCAACGGTAGCCTATTTGAACCCTAGTCTAATACTACATCTGAAAATCTGCAGCATTTTTTGTCTAACAAAGATGCAAACCTCCATATCCTCTTTAATTAGTTCAGAGGATCTGCTAGAGTTGCTCGTCATACCATCCAAAAGTTGTAAACAGATCCTAAAAGGCACTGAATGTGCAAGCAGAATCACCCTGTAAAATGGCATGTTCTCCTCGTCTGAAACATACATTCCATTCCCTAATCCCTATAAACATAGTTCAGAGTACCAGTGTCACATGGTTTGGAAATTGCAATCCAAACTTTTTCCATCTTATACTAGTTTGACTTCTCATGAATCGTTATTACCTGTTCTTGGCTTAGGCAGAAGCTTATCAGTTCGATTATTTTACCCATCTTTCAGAAGAATGAATCATAATTTGATCGTGGATTCACTTTCACAGGAATTGTAAGCGGCTAGTAACAATGATGTCACCTACTGTCCAAAACGAACCCGGCCAGACCAACAAAACTGTGTAAAAAGTATCTGTCTAGTGTGTTGTAACTTGCTTGTATCTAGAAATACCGTAGGAAAGATTGTCACATTGGTAATTTAGTAAGCAAAATACGACCAGTTCAGAAACGACTCGTTCCCTGGTACTACAACCAGGATATATGGACCCAAGTACTCTGCACAAATTTCGTAATGTAACACCACCGAAACAACATGAAATTGTTGATATCGGTCGTCATTCAGATAACAGCAACTGCAGGCAGACTCTACATAGAATATATTACATATAATGTTATCAGATAAAGCAGCTACTAAAAGTAGAACCTTGTCCAACAGAACTCTGTCAACAAAACACAACTCTCTCCGGCCTTCAGTGAACACATTCCAACACCCAAAAACCAGCGCCTAGACTGGATACTGCGACACAGCACAACAGTGCCTAGTCTTCAGGGAAGGCCTCAAAAGGATCATCAACTGATAAATCTGATCCCGCTTGGAGGCTCCAAGAACCACCTCCTATAGGATAGCAACTGATCCTATATTGCACTTCGCAGTCCCTGCTAGCCCAATTAGCAGAATAAAGAGCCCCCAGTCCGGCAACCACTACTCGCCGCTCGACGTAAGTCAGGTCATTTTTCAACACGATGAACATTCTCTCAAGCTTCCACGCATTCTCCGCAATGAACACGAGGAAATTAAACTCGTTATGGTTTCCTTGTAGCTCATGGAAAGCAAAAGTCTTGAGGTGCGACTGGACACACTCAATAGGACTTGTCTCCTGCCAGATCTTCAGATTATGGTTGATGGTGGGATCACGAGGTACCAGAGACTGTAATTGAAATCAGCAAACAGTTCAGCTACACATAGTGGTGAATAAAAAGCAGCAACCATATGCCATATAGTGATGATGATCCGAATGCCAATGAAAGGGCGAAGCGAGGGGGTGTTACCTCGACAACCAACGTGTCAACGTTAGGAAAGCATCTGAGGAAGCTGGGAAGCATCTTGACTTCACTGCGGACTCCAAATTGCAGTTGCACAGCCAACATCTGGACGCTTGACACGGTGGTGTGTGTGCTCACCTTTGTTCCAGCCTTCAATGCACCAGAAGAGCACAAATCAATCACAAACACAACTGGCACCAAATTTCTAAAATCCGCCAAACAATTATTTGCGCAGTCACCTTACCATCCTACCATGTAGTGATTATACGGTGATCAACTAAGTACCCGGACTTATACTCGTTTCGTCTATTTAGATTAGCAGATTAATATACAAATTTTAGATGCATGTGGCTTATTTTGGACTTGGATGATCTGTTTTGGATGATCGACTCGGTACCATGTAAAGGTAAGAGTTGACAAGTTACCATTCAGGTGTAAACAACACTATGTATTTAACGCTAGGAAAAGATATGAAAGATGGCTAGGACCAGATATGAAAGATGTATATATTATTAAGCTCTGAAAGATACATTACTAGGCACTAGCATTGCCAAATCACATACAAGCATAGAAAATGATCAAATGCCTTTAGGATTCTGAAAAAGAAACCAAAAACATTAAAATTATGTTCAACAAAACAAATCTGGAGTTCAGATATTTCCAAACGATTAAAAAAAACATTCAGAGATATGTAAATTCAAAGCAAAAGAAAATAATTTGTAATGTTAGGATAGTGTGATGATACCATGCCTTTTCGAAACCTCAGTATATATTACTACCTCTGTTCCATACTTCTTGCCGTAGTTTTAGTTTAATCGAACTAAAACCACGACAAGAATAATGGAACGGAGGGAGTACTATTCAGTGGTACCAAAAAACTATCAAAACAAAAAATAGAATAAACTATTCATTAGTAACGCATATGCAGATAATGTATGTTACTTCGAAGCACATAACTTCGAACACTTAATGGGCATACGTAAAGCGGTAGTATGAAACCTAGATTACCTCCATGGAACTAGGCAAATTTCATTGATAGAAGAAGCATCGAAATGTTAGATATATATGTTTGGTACAATTAGCATCTATATTGTGAGTTATGTAAAAGACAAGAGAAGTCACCTGGTCTTTAGGGAAATCATAAGTGAATCTCTAATATATGGAAATAGATAACTAAATCCATCTACGAACCCTGTATATTTCTATGAGGTGATGTGAAATGCTAGAAATAGAATGGCCATATGATGAATTTACCTTGATCAATTCATGGCTAAGATTCTATATATCTTACCTCCTAAGAAACAAGTAGAATACATTAAAATGGCTCTCATATATCTACATTCTAACAGAATCAAAACGATTATACTGTTTGGACGTATACAAGAGGTTTAAAGGTAAAAAACACATTTGTTTGGTCTTAGTAGCATGAAAAGTGAGGTGACCTCATGACAGAAATGGGTAACTGGATAAAGGAGTGAAGAAGGATCAAAACTTGAGCAAAATTATTATAATCAATCATGTAACTGTAAATCAGGTGAGGACAATCTGACTTATATCTACGAATCAGCAACAAGGAGTGAAGAAGGATCAAAACTTGAGCAAAATTATCATAATCAATCATGTAACTGTAAATCAGGTGAGGATAATCTGACTTACATCTGCGAATCAGCAACAAATGCATGGCAAATTGGAGACGATAAGTTCCAACCATCAATCCAAATCATCGCAAGGCAAAAGTATGATTACCAATGATCTACATCCTGAACAGGCAGCCATGCATACTTACCTTATACTCGGACCGCTAACTGATTTCCCATGTAATTGCCCGGAATTTCGGCTTATCCTGCCAATTACTCTTTTTTTCTAATCTTACTCGTGCCACACCTATTATAACTACATGTCTGGGTAAACTTCGTTTTAGAGCATTGTTTCCTGTAAGCAAGCATTTGACTCCTCCATATGATGAAAAAGAAATGCAATCTGAGATAGGAGTGGGCATGGCGCTGCCCTGCACGTACCTTGATGATGGTGTGCCGATCTGCAGCGTGTGCACTCCTGGCTCCAGGTATCCCAGGACCCGCAGCTTAGGGGAATGGCCAATCTTGACTGTGGTGCTCAGATTGCTCATACGGGGCCAGCTCTGGCTCCAATTTCTCCAGAGGAAGAAGCGCTCGAGGCTTGGGGCGTCCACCACGGCGACCTCCTCCAAGATGGACAAGCAGAACTGCGCGGACCTTAGGCTGTAGCTGGTGAGACGAGCGTGCAATGGGGTCTGGCTTCCGGTGACCGTGAGGATCTCCAGCACGGGGCTGACGGCGAGCACGAACTCCAGGTCCTTGTCCTCCATGACGACGCAGCCTAGGATGAGCTGCTGAAGGTTGGGGAAGGCCGCGCCGCGCGGTAGGGCGGCGGTGTCCGGGAACACCCAGGCGCCGATGCAGAGGCGGCAGAGGGAGGCGCAGCTGAAGAGCGAGGAGGGGATGGGCAGGGCGCGGAGGGGCCAGGGGCGGTTGACGAAGACGAGCTCGTCGACGCCCTTGGTGGCGAGGAGCTGGAACCAGCGCGCGAGCAGGCGGCGGTCGGCGCGGTCCATGAAGCTGCAGGTGAGGCTGGCGAAGGGGAAGGGCCCAGGATGTGACTCGAGGGCGGCGGAGACGGCGGCGGTGACGGCACGGGACACGGACCCGGCGCGCGCGGGCCGGGCCCCAGCGCGTGCCGCGGGGAGGAGGTGGGTGTCGACGAGGACGGTCGGGGCGGAGCGCCAGAGGCCGCGCCAGCGCGAGGAGAGCACGGTGGTGCGCGCGCCGTCCTTGGCGGGGAGGAGGGAGACCACGCGGCGGAGGAGGTCGTCCGGGAGGCGGCTGACGCGGTCGGTCTTGTCGGCGGCGGCGGCGGCGGCGCAGCAGAGGGAGGGGGGTGTGGAGACGGGCGGCTTGGGGAGGAAGGCGTAGAGGAATGAGAGCACCGCCTCGTCGCCGGGGTTCAGCAGCTCCGGTGCCAGCCCGTGCAGCATCGTCGGAGGCACCGTGGCATCCTCTCCGGCGGGGTCGGTGGTGGGGCAGGACATGGCGGCGCAGCACACGGAGGAGGAGGAGGGGGGAGAAGGAGGGTTTGGTCCGAGTGAGAAAAGATGGCTCAAGAAAACAGAACAAATTTTGCTCATTTTGGGCCGAAAAATTCCAATTTTGGTCACTGAACTCTTGAACAAGTTTAATTTTCATCCTAAAACTTTTGTTTTGTTCAAAATAAACCTCGAAGTTTAGAAAAATTTCACATCATGTTTGACATGGCAAAAGGGAGCGTGGACTACCCAATGCCCATCATGTCACCCTCTCGAAGCTGATCGGCTAGTTGCGCCTTCCAAGATGAAGGAAAGAGCACGGTGGCATGAATCGACCACAAGAGTTCTCAACATATTGATGACGGAATACCGCCAAAAAGCAAAATGACGTCGGTTTGCACAAGCAGGGGAGATGTGAACAAGGGGGTGATGCAGGCAACCAGGGTTATGGAGGGGTCAAACGCCGTCTAGGAGCGATGAGGAATCACACGGTAACATACTATCTTGACGATGACAAAGTGGTGTGGCATGGGTGCTCATGTGGGGACGTATGGGGATTTAGCGTCCCTATGAGGATTTTGAGTCAGTGGAGCGGACACATCTATTTCCGCGAGTCTCATGTTGTCCATGTAAGCGTTCTTCTTGAGTTATATGGGTTATGTACTTTTCAAAAGTTTAGGGTTCGACCAAACGAAAGTTGTAGGACCAATAATAAACTTCCTCGAGAGTTTAAGAATGAAAAATGGACTTTCTGAGCCCTTGTGTTTTTATAAATCCAGAGAGGTTTAGCTGGTGGGTATAGAATCGATGAATTAGAATATATAGTAGTTAGAGAATCACTGGGCAAGCATGCAAAAAAACAGATCTCATAATGTGTGATTTCTGAAATTCTATAGGGGTGACAGCATCCGGTAAAAAACAATGTATAGATGATGCTATTGATTCTGTAAAAGTAGATTATGTAAGTTTTAGGAAATCTAAAAAAGAAAGTTTGTCTTCTGAAAGGCTTTTAATGTTTAGATCAATAACTTTGAGTCACTTTCTTCTAAATGGCTTTGCAATAGGCGTTTAATGCATTGAGTATATGGAATAATAAGAATAGCTTAGTGTTTAACATGCAAATTTGGATCAATGTGTAACAGGTTTGGAGACTAGCTCATTCATATCTGAAGCTCTCGGTGATACCTTTCAACAATCTAGAGCCTAGAAGGGAGGGAGTTGGCTCAATTTCTGAGCTTACTCCTGGGAAATCGCAAGGACCTGTTGAGGCTGGATTCAGCTTGAGTGCGTGAAGATGTTGTCTATGTCGTGTGTAGTTCGGTGGTGATGATGTGCTTGTATCGCTTCAGTGCTTGACCGCAAGCCGGTAGCTTGGTCTAGTTTGCCCTCAGAACTGCCATGGCCGCTTCTTAATTGGTGTTGTCATTGTCTCTGATCTTGTGTTGAACCAGTGTGCTCTCATGATGCCATCGTCTAATTTCCATATAGCTGATGATCATCCAAAACAAATGCAGTCGTTTGGCAACCTGCGTTCTCAATCTTACAATGCAAAAGAACTACACAAGTTTTGTAACATCTCGTCTCAAATTACCTGCGATCCAAAACCAACCCATTTACTTCAGAGACAGGACTAGTATCACAGGTGATTAGAGTTCACATCTTCTCATCAAGTGTTCCTCTATAGCACTCACAAATTCATTTCTGGGGTTACATGAAAAGGCAGGAACGACAATGAAGCAGACAACTCGAGTTCAACAAAACCTCTATATATGTCAAAGCAGAGCAAATATAAAAGTGACATAAAAACAAGAAAAATCATGTGGCGGCATCGGGCTACTTTGCAATTTACAACTCTTCCAATGTACAGCAGTAATTTCCAGAATAAGACAGCATCTGAACTAGCAACCCTTCATGTACACCGCAGATTGACATATATTATACACCGGTGCAGTTTTGCACACAAAACAAAAAAAAATCTCGTGCCTTCCGATTTTTTTACTGTCGCTTGGAGCTCTGATACAACTTCAAATCTTCTTTAGTGCTCTTGCCGTTTCAGTAGGTGAATCTGTGACTCTGCAATCTAGCCGTCGACCACCCAGACGATATCAGTGCAGCCACACTGACGCGATGAATCTCAGATGAAGAAATAGCCAGCCAAAAAAATATGTGGTTGTGTAATGAACACATACAACTGAACTAAGAATGCAATTGCCTTCTCCAACTGAATCACAAAAGGGAATTAGTGACCACTGTCCAAATGAGTCACAAGGGGAGAAGATTCCGGGCATAACGGCTAGCCGGATTGTTACGTCCAAGGCCCAACCCTAGGCCCAATGGGGTATTGTCTGTCTTCTTACTGTGATTGCAACATTTAGACGAACTAACTTGGCGATGGGATTTTGAGTTGGCCAGTGAATCATCACAATCATGGTCAGTGCCATTAGCATGCAGTGGCATGCTCTCACCATTTTGGGGGACTGCACTTCTTGTCATTTCAATCGTTGCCATTTCCTCATCAGGATGTAATGGCTGTGCTACCTTCTCGATATCCTCATTGTACCCCTTCAGGAAGAAGTCAGAACAGTTCTTACGTACCCCGTGGTCAAATGGATTTCTGAACCGACCACCTGCGCCTCTGAGATAACTGTACCTCAGGGCATTTGCCATCTCATTTGTTGTTATATTTCCAGATATCTGCAAGGCAGGAAGCAAGAAATGATCAAAGCATGGAGAAGAGTGTGCGTTGAAGGCAAGCCATATACAATCACGTATTTGCGTATTTAAACAAACATAAAAAGAAGACCAATCATTTTGAGTATGAAAGACCGAACAAAGTATCAATGACAAATATGATGAATCACGTCATGCTCACAAATAAAAATCTCTAAAATTATATGTAGATACAAGCATATGGATAAACAGAATACACTGGTCGATCTCAAAACTAGACGGGAAAAAATACAGCTGACACTTGGCACAAGAAGAAGAATATGTAGCAGCATACGAATGGGTAAAACAATGTAATGGCATATATATATTCATTAAGAATGTGGAGCGTGGTTTAGAAACTTAATCCACGCTGTGCCGGTGACAGAAGGATGCAAAATTGTATCGTTAAATACTTATATGGAGTCTAAATGATCATACAATTGGGCTCATGGCAGGAGACACGTCCTTACTTGTGGACATTGTTGCAAATTTCACATGTTAAACAAAAGGCAGAAGATATTTGTTTCTAATTATTAAGTTGTATCTAAGCCTTCTGCTAACATGGATTCAATCTGGGCCATAGACCTCAAAAGGTATAATGATAAATAATACAGAAGTAATAATAGGCATGGTTCCTACCTGTGATGCTTGAACTAATGTTAGAGTTATAACGCCAAAGAAAAGGAAGAGATCCATTATAACAAAAGACACCACCCAAGGATGGTTTGTAGCTGTATAGTTAAGCCATCCACCAAATGATGCTGGAGAGGCTGGATCTTCTACGACTCCTGACATCACAAAAACAACCAAGATTAGTTAATCTTCCGTACTATAAACTGTAAGAAGAAAAATAATATATACATACTTATGATGGCTGTAGCACCAGTAATGATCATCGCAGAAACTTCCAGGATAAGAAACATAAAGAACTCCCATTTGTTTTTCTACAAGTGAAACCAATTGTTGCTTAGAACAAACAATACTTCAACTAGGAACAGTAAGCTTTTCTTGCTCTTCGGCCTCAGCTTGGGTGTGTACACTAGGGTTAGTTATCTGGATGTTTGCTTGAAACATACAGTTTTCTATTCCTACATCATTACTATAAACCCTTCGTTCATAAATAAATGATGTTTTAGATATTGACATGGTTAATGATAGCATCTTGAACCATTAGTTTGTCTAGACAGTATTAGCAAAAAATTGTGTTATGAAAGTGTTTTTCATGACATATCAATCCAAATATATTTCTATATATTAGTAGTAAAGTTAGACAAGTTTGACTGCATGCTTTCTAGGAAGTCATCTATTTACGAACGGATGTAGTATTAGATTAGAAATAAGGAAGTTTAACACGCAAAAGGAACTGAGATGTGTACCTTTCCAATGCAATTTGATACCCAAGGGCAGTGATGGTCAAATTGCTCAACACAGCGATCACATGTAGAGCAATGTTTTGAGCGTATGGGCCTAACAATCTGTTGAAAAAACAAAAATGGTGATCATTTGAGGCTAACAACTAGTACAGATCGCAAAATTAAGAAGGGAAATAAATTACCTTGCAAGTAATGCATAGTTGAGACCAATTGCCAGCGATAAGTTCAGGGTTGTCTAGACCCCTCTTCAACAAAGGTTCCTGGAGCAGCAAACACACTATTAACATTGCACACTGTCTAAAACGGAATAATATTTTAAGTTCCCAAGGTGACAATCTATAAGGAAGTAGGAGATTAACATATTGATAGGACGCCACAGTGGCTCCCCAAAAATTTCAAGCTTACATCATCTCTTTGATTTTGTGAGTCTCTTATGTTCTTGTTGATGTAACCAGGATCTTTCCTGCATAACAAAAAGCATGGTCATACTTGTTCCAAACGAATTTTAAATGGTAAAAATCACATATGGTACCAACACCTGACTTCCAACAAAGAAATGAATGCTTACTTTTTCAAACCAGGCCACCCAACAAACAGTTATTATGTAATACATGCGAGAATAATACATGAGAAACCCAGTTTTCCAAAAAAAATACTTAAAGGTCACAATTATCTAAATACGTTAGCATTCTCCCTACTATCGGCCTTCAAGTTATTATTACTTGCTATTATACCATGACCAAATATTTACCTGCTACATCTATAAAACATAACTAGTCCAGCTGTTGCAAGGAAAACTCCCAACCATGAAAACAGGCCAAATAATATTGTCATATTCGTGTTGTATTGTCCTGCAAAGAAGGACACAAATGAGTATCACATTCTGAATAACCAAAGAATCTGGAGAGCATCAATATAGTAATATACCTGCGATAACTGAATGTATATATGCAACAATTAAGCCAATAATAATACACCAAAGAACAGGTGCGAGTCCTAATTTTGATAGCTTCCCATAATAACTGTTCCCACCACATCCTTTTTCATGCACTTTTCTAGCATTCCCCTGCATAAAACCAAGCAAGCCATCTGAGTCAATTTAATGACCACTATAAGACAGATAATCTAGACTGGCAATAGGCAAAAATATAGTCTCCACAATCCCTAGAAGTTATCGACAAGCACTTTAAGAAGTGGTCACAATTTTCAGCTTCGGTCCTTCATGTCACTATGTCAGTATCCCTAAATGTACTCTACAAACACAAAGATCCACTTTTTCGTACAAGAACTAATACGGTATAGCAGGAATATATAGAATCTATTGGAAAATAGAATGGGCCATGGAACACACTGAGTCTAATAATACTGGAAACTACTTGAAATCAGGTCTGTAAAATAATTCTCGAGAACGAACACATGCAGAGTACAACTACACAAACAAAACACAGCCATCAGTAATGTGTTTCATTCAGTTTAATTAAAAGGCCTGTAATCTATTACAGTATCATAAGATAGAATGACTCTTGAGATGTAGTTACACAAGTATGTAAATAAAAAACAAATTAAGCAATTCATAATACTCACAAGGTAAAATGCAACTTGCCGGTGATTCTTATCAGCAGCAAGTTGGGCCGGAGTAAACCCAGTTTTGTCTTGCACCATAAGGTCCTCCTTTTTACCAACCTGAACTAGCACAGTGCATGACTCCATATTCCCCCGAATGGCAGCCCAATGCAAAGGAGTACAACCTACGGAAAGCATTTATACCAGAGATGAATACCAAGCTCCCAAAGAGACCAACAGTGAGGAGAAATCACGCTCCTCCAACAGCCTAAGCTGTTGCAGTCCATATTAAAGTGGTGGCAAGGGCAGTAAATAAATTCAACACATGCCTTCTTTATCTTGCCGTCCCCTATAAGCCCCCAAAAACAAAAGGAGACGTATGGAATCTGCAAATCCCTTGTAAGCAGCCCTACAAATGTTAAGAATGTTACACGTCAATAAGACACCATGTAGTCATGTTTCAAAACATATTTGAGGGCACAGATGTCAAAAAAAGGAAAAGGCACAAACCAGTGAAGAGGACTTCTGCCATCGTTGTCAGGGACATCAGGATCTGCATTCCATTTTGATATAATGTGGTAGAGAAATGCCGTCTGACCATACTGTGCTGCAACATGTGTGGTCTGTGACATTATAGTAGATTGAATAAGGAACCGTGAAAAATACTCTAATAACAACTAACACTGATCAATGGACTTATTCTTCTGCTGAGGCTTTTATGGTCAGACCGGGAGATTTCATGGGCTACAAATAACTTAATAACATATATAAGAGGTCAATTCGAAAAAAAATTACATAAGTAGTGTTAGTACAAATATTTAAGGTTGGCATCAGACAAAAAGCACAATCCAAAGTTAATGTCAGTCAGTCGTATTTGTTACAAAGTTGCGCTCTGTGTTAATAGCAATGTTATGTAACAGAATTATCCAATTGCATGCTACATTAGCAAAACCGGGTCGGTAAAGACAAACAACACAACTGATATCAAGAACAAAAGCAGTTGGTACATGTACATCTATCCAGCAAAAACCATTACTATGGTAAGACACAGATGTTATTAGGTCAATTAATAGAGCTGATGACAATTCTACATCATTTCTTGACCTGTGTACCGTCTAATAAAACGTCCTTTCTTTTTGTGTCAGAGACAGAGATCCTCCTCAAATACATGCCCACACATATCGACCTCTGGTCAACTAATTTAATATATTACGTAGGCAGGAACATGATAGTTGACAAGCGCCATGGGTATAACAGATAAGTTAAGGCATAAACCTGGTATCCATATAAATCAGCAGCATCCACCTTAGCTCCTTCTTTCAGCAGTAGTTCTGCAACTTGAATATGACCACGCACTGCACTCCAGTGAAGAGCTGTTTGCCCTGTATGGTCTATAGCATTTACATCTGCTCCATGCTGTCCATATAACAAGAATCATCATCACACAATAGAAAACCAAAAGGAATATAACAGTAAAGAAGTGCATAGCAAAATTGTGATAGATTAATCCAAGGTAAGCATAGAGGTACTAAGGGTAACCATCGTAATGTTGGCGCTTTCACTTATGATTAACCCCACGGATATTCAGGAGGTCAAGTTGGAGAAAGCCGATGTCAGGGGAGCTGATTGCATTGTCTTAAACCTCAACAGCAGGACATACAATTGGTCCAGTGGGATTACCTCAGAAAAGTTTGTACACCTGGTGGTGGTTCACAAGGGACCCTAAGCCCTAACCAAGCTATAAACAAAAGGCCTTGGACTGGCCCTGCTCAGACCTACATACCAACCATAACATACACCTGAGGCATACCAAAATAGCATAAAGGTAAAGCCCAAAACCTATACCAGATGCCCAACTGCCCATTTTGATCCCAGGAAAGAACCCCACGACAAAAGGGCATTATGATACTTTGCTGCCATTGCAAGACACGGACCAAAATCACACATCAGCACACAGCAGTTGCAAATTAACACCAGTAAGTGTGTTGACAACGGAACACATTCAGCAGGAGATGAGCTACAGCTGGGCTACGAAATTCGGAGCTGATCAACAGGCGAGCGATTAGAATTGAACTGCTAAATAACTAGAGCGCAGCTCGGACCATACGAGCATTCCTCTATTGTAACGTAACAGCCTACGACGGTGGGCAGGCAATCAGAAGCTATAAGTAATGTGAGGGAAGCTGGGCGAATGTGGGACCTCGAGGATGTACTGGGCGGCGGCGACGCGGTTGTTGAGGGCGGCCCACTGGAGCGCGTGGTAGCCGAGGCCGTCGGGGTCCGTGACGGAGCGGCCCTCCCGCTCGACGAGGCGGTGCAGCTTCTCGAGGTCCCCGTACGCGGCGCCCGTGTACACGTCGTCCTTGAGCGGCTCCTCCGGCGCGTCCGCCTCCCCCGCCCCTTCGGCGGCCGCTCCGGTGGCGGTAACGACGGCGGCGGAGGGGGCGGCGGTCGTGTCCTCGAGCACCTCGATCTCCGACGCCATGGCGGGATCGGGCGCCCCGGGATTGGGTCGGAGGGGAGGACGGGGAAGGAACGCGGAGGTGCCGGCCAGAGGGACCTCGTCGATTTGACTCGGTATTTTTGGCGTTTTAATTATTTCGCTGTATTTTGGCCGGAGGAAGAAGACGGAGGCAGGCCGCAGGCAACGACCCGAGGAGGGGAGATGCGGATCTTTCCGGGGCGAACGCCACATTTGACCGGTTTTCCGTGCACGTGTTTGTTTTGTTTTTTAGAAACACACTACGACGTAGACGGTCACATACACGCACATACACTCACCTCTATGAGCATCTCCGAAAGACTGAGCCGGCGGTTGGGTCTTGAGATTGACGAAGTCACCACGGGTGCCTCGCTGTCGACGGGAACGTCGCCTCTCACTGAAAGAATATTCCGCCTAAATGAGAAACACCAACGACAAACCTGGGGTTTGAACTCTGGTGGGCTGAGGGTATAACCACCCTCCTAACCATCTTGTCACAGACAAGTTCTCGACGTGTTTGTTTTGTCGAAATGGATAAACTTCTTTCATGTCTCGACCGACGTGTCCAATAGAACGTCCGGCTACTATGCCGGACAAGTGATATTGAACGCCATCACATGTTACCGCATAAAAAAAGTGGTGTACCGGTCTTCAGAATTCAGAGAAGAAACAACAGTTCATCATAACAATCCATTGCCTAAAAAACAACGATGAAGCGATGTTTGACTTTGCCCTCTTTGGCGACTCCGGCGATCTGCCGGCGATCTAATCTCCCCTGATTCCTTCTCAACCTGCTTCACTCCTCTCATCTTCTCCAATCTCAGATCAGGCCAGTTTCTTCCCTTTCCACCATTCCTGCACTCCTACGTTTGTCCTTTGTCACCGCAGTCTTCTTTTTCCGCCGTCTCTGCCGCCGACGAAACACTTGCGTCCATCTTTCCCTAGCTCGTCCCAATCCCTTGTTTTGCCACTCGCCGGCGTGCTCCATGCCGGATCCTGCAAGCCACTTTTCCCAATCCTCCCTACCTATGGTCTCTGATCTTATTCCCCCAGAAATAAGAGAGAATCTGAAAAGGATTGTCAAAAAATCCACAAATCCACGAAAAAGCCTAGCGTACTTCCGCTCGAAAATTTTCCCCTCCAGTAGCTGGGGTCACATCAACGACCTGGGCTGTGATGTTCAGAGGAAGGTCTCTGACTCTTTCCCGTTTGGCCATCCCAACAAGGGAGTGATGCTCCTCTACGGGAGGCGCTGGCGATTCTTCCCCAGGCGGCACTGAACAACTGCAAGCTGTCTTCGGACAATGACGAGGGAAGTTTGGGGGGCGCAATTTTGACCCCTCAGCATACCCCGACACCGTTGCGCGGTGGGTCGCCCACCGGATTGGCAGGAGCGGACATTACGTTTGGCCGAATTACGGCCAGCGGGAAGAAGGCAACTGCAAGCGACATTGCTATGAGCTCTGCTGGATCGGCGAAGCGGAAATTGGCGTTAAGCTCCAGGAGGAAAAACATGTTCCAATCCAAGGCAAACACGATGTCTGTCACAGAGTTGCCACGTTTCTACCAAGGTATTGGCATCAAATACAGAGTGTACAAGAAGCGCAAAAGATTTATCAATCAGTTCCGAATTCATGAACTGGGAGAAAAGCCAGGTGTGCAACAGCTCCGTGCAAACACTCTGCTTGGAAATCGCGCCGGGGAGCATGAGATGAATTATGTACAGGCTAGTTCAAGCTTTGATGTGCTCATTGTCAACAGTCAGAGATTCAGGTCAGAAGCACCATCTATATCCAGGATCATTTTCGAGTATGAGTCTGATTTTGCTTTACCTCCGGACCAAAGTGCATGCTGTGGGTTCGACTACGTGCTCCTTTACTGGTCTGTACTGCTTCTGATGGCTGGCTTCAATGGAGACCTGGTGCAGTACAGTTATGATGAACCCATATTGCTCTCTGTAGACTGGAATGCCGTAAGAATCCTCTCAAGTTTAAGTATGGAATTTCTTTACCGAATTCCAGATTATACAACTCTAATTTTTGGGATTGGAAGCTTGTCTCCAGCGGCTTTACTGTATGAGTCCATAGATCACTGCGATAAACGAACGAAGTGCTAGGGCTTATGCTGTCTGCAGTCAATTTCTTCGTGACCCTCAGATTGGAATGCCACTTACCACTCAGCAGAATAAGCTGTTTTCTGCTATAGAGCTTGTTGGAAGTCTGATTAAGGCTAATCAGGGTGCCAATAATGAACACATGTCGGGACCTCACGGCGAGGCCCGACATGAGCAATGAGTATCTTGGCTTGGAACCCCCGGGGGGTGGGGCCCCCTCGGACGGTTCAAGAGCTTGTTTGCCTTGTGCAAACTCATAACCCCGCCTTGGTCTTCATCTGCGAGACCCGCAGAAAAAGGACCGAGTAAGGAACTTGCGTTTTCGTATTGGTATGACTGGTTGCTTCCAGGTCGATGGAGACGGCAAGGGTGGTGGACTGGCTCTCTACTGGCAGGAAGGTGTCCATGTGTCGCTGCTCTCCTTCAGCCAGCGACACATTGATGTCCACATTGAGGGCGGACCATATAGTGCTAGATGGAGAGGGACTTTTGTATACGGTGAACCAAAGGCTAGTGACCGGCACCATATGTGGACGTTGCTTAGAAGATTGAAGCCGCATTCTTCAGAGCCTTGGATGCTTATTGGGGATTTCAACGAGGCATGTTGGCAATCAGAGCATTTTCAAAGGCAAGGCGCTCAGAGAGGCTAATGATGGACTTTCGTGAAGCTCTATCCCATTGCAATGTATATGACTTGGGTTTTATTGGGGCACCATGGACTTACAACAACAAGCAGGCGGGAGACCGGAATGTTCGGGTGCGACTTGACCGGGCTGTGGCTTCACCGGCCTGGTCGGCTCTTTTCCCGGAGGTAAGGGTGCAGCATATCATCAGCTCGCGATCTGACCATTGTCCTCTCCTCCTGACTGTTCAGCAGGTTACTAACCAGAAGAGCGGCAACATTATACGACGATATGAGATTATGTGGGAACGCGAGCCCTCTCTTGTGGCTGCTGTGGAGGATGCGTGGTCTAGGCGTGTGGATACCCAGAATCTGGGTGACGTGAATGCCTCCTTCCACTCCGTCATGTCAGCTCTCTATGACTGGAAGAAGAAATATTTTGGGTCAGTACCTAGGAAACTTGAGAAGAAACGGAAGGAACTTGATCTGCTAGTGCTGAAAACAGATGAACAGAGCATAGCTGAGCGGAAACGCATTTTATCGGAGATGGATGAACTTCTTTACAGGGAGGAACTCATGTGGTTACAGCGTTCTCGAGTGACCTGGCTCAAAGAGGGGGACCGAAACACCCGGTATTTCCACCGGAAGGCATCATGGCGACAAAGAAGAACCATATAAGCAAGCTGAAACGAGTAGACGGTACGTGGGCTACAGACCCGGTGGAGCTGGGACAGATGGCCTCCTCCTATTTCAAAAACATGTATGCTAGAGAAGATAACTTGGAACCAGATTCTGTACTGGACCTCATGCATGCATCTGTAACTGAGGAAATGAATGGTAAATTGTGTGCACCGTTCACCGACCAAGAAATTGGTGACGCACTGTTTCAAATTGGGCCACTCAAGGCGCCGGGGCCAGACGGCTTTCCGGCTAGGTTTCTGCAACGGAACTGGGGGCTTTTGAAGGAAGATGTCACCCGGGCAGTACAGGATTTTTTTGAGAAAGGGGTCATGCCTGACAATGTTAATGATACAGCTATTGTTTTAATTCCAAAGAAGAATGATCCGACAGATTTGAAGGACTTCCGCCCCATCAGCCTCTGTAACGTCATCTTCAAAGTAGTCTCCAAATGCCTTGTAAACCGCCTTCGGCCATTCTTGAGGACATAATCTCTCCAACACAGAGTGCTTTCATTCCGGGACGGTTGATAACTGATAATGCACTCATTGCTTTCGAATGTATACATGCAATTCGCAGCAACTCACGGGAGCAGGCTGGTTTCTGTGCGTACAAGTTGGATATGGCCAAAGCGTATGATCGTGTGGACTGGCGTTTTCTGGAAGGTGCCATGGCGAAGTTGGGCTTTCATCGTTCATGGATACGGTGGGTGATGCAATGTGTAACTACCGTACGTTATTCTGTTCGCCTGAATGGACAAAGTTTGGACACCTTCACGCCAACACGCGGGTTACGCCAAGGCGATCCTTTGTCGCCCTATCTTTTTCTCCTGGTTGCAGATGGTCTTTCACGGCTGATTCAACAGGAGGTAGACCGAGGAACTCTACATGACTTACACATCAGCAGACGTGCTCCGGGGTGTCACATTTGCTTTTCGCGGACGATTGTTTGCTGTTTTTCCAGGGCACAGGGCAGCAGGCCCAGGTGATACAATCGGTGCTGCAGCAATATGAGAGAAGTACTGGACAACTCGTCAGCCTTGCAAAGTGTTCTATCCTCTATGGCGTTCGATGTACAACTGAAGCTAAAACTGAGATAAAACAGATCCTGAAGTATGAGACAGAGAGTTTCGAAGAGAAGTATCTTGGGCTGCCTGTGCCAGATGGACGAATCAAAAAAGGGAAGTTCCAACCCACCAAGGAAAAATTTCGCAAGCGTGCAAATGATTGGATGGAGAAGTACTCGTCAAGCGGGGCGAAGGAGGTGCTAATAAAAGCCGTACTGCAAGCTTTGCCAACTTATGCCATGGGTATTTTCAAGTTTCCTGCTGACCTCACGGAGGAACTGACAAAGATTGTGCGTGACTTCTGGTGGGGGGATGAGCATGAAAGACGAAGATGCATTGGCTTGCTTGGGACAAGGTGGCGAGGCCAAAGGCTTTTGGCGGAATGGGCTTCCGCGACCTCCGAGTTTTTAACCAAGCGCTACTGGCACGCCAAGCATGGCGTCTAATCCAATTCCCAGATAGTTTGTGTGCTCGCATCCTGAAGGCCAAGTACTACCCGAATGGTAACCTCCTGGATACTGCTTTTATTCAGAATACGTCGGCTTCTTGGCAAGGTATTATGCACGGTCTTGAACTCCTAAAACAAGGTGCCATTTGGCGCATTGGTGATGGTACCCAAGTTAAAATCTGGCGAGATAATTGGTTGCCTCGGCAAGATTGTCTCAAGATTACAGGGCGACGCACACGTTCAAGGCGTAAGTGGGTCTCCGAACTGATTGATCCATTCACTTGCTCATGGAATTCAAACATTGTCCGCGAGATTTTCCATCCTCACGATGCTGAAACAGTTTTAAAGATCAAGTTGCCAACGCGACCAGCAGAGGATTTTGTCGCCTGGAACTTTGAACAGAATGGTGTGTTCTCTGTCCGCAGTGCATACCGATTGGGCATCCGACAAAATTTGATGGAAAATAGTTCTGGACAAAGCAGCACAGCTCCGGAGGGCGAGAGGTCGTTGTGGAATCTGATTTGGAAATGTCCTGTACCACAAAAAATTCGAATCTTTGCATGGAGGCTGGCAACAAATTCTCTGGCGGTTGTTGATAGTCTACATAGGCGAATCAACACTGTTGATGCAAGGTGTCCTGTGTGTAATACTGAACCAGAAGACGAATACCATGCCATTGTACGCTGCACTACAGCGAGAGCCTTGAGGGATGGCATGCGTAAGGTCTGGACTTTGCCCCCTGAATCACACTTCAGACTTACTGGGAGAGAATGGTTCCTACAGCTGCTCAGTCATTCATCTGAAGATATGAGGGCAAGGATCTTATTTTTATTCTGGCGAGCATGGCATCACCGTAATAATATTGTTCATGGCGATGGCAAGGCGTCAATTGCAGCCTCGGTCACTTTCCTGCAGAATTATGTGGACTTGCTGAAAATTGTTCCACTTGCCAAGCTGGATGTAAAGGGCAAGGCGCCGATGTTCGCCGATGAAGGGATGCTTGCAAAGCTGCCCTTCTCTCCGGTGTCTTCTTGGGCGTCGCCGGCGCCAGGCGGCCTAAAGGCCAACGTTGATGCTGGTTGGGATGTTCTTAGTGGCCATGCCGGTATTGGTGTTGTCCTGCGAAATTCTGATGGAGGCGTGTTGCTCTCGGCCTGGAAGCATATTCCTGTTTGTGCAAGTGCAGAAGAAGCAGAAGTCATTGCATGCCTCGAAGGCCTTCGACATCTAGCTCAAAACCCAAGCCAGGCTGCGATCCTTGAATCTGACTGTGCGAGGGTGGTAAAGGTGTTGTCCAGCCATGCTGTTGACCGATCGCAATGTTGGAACCTGATCACGAAGCAAAGGCTTTGATTGCAACCATGCCGGACGTGAAGATTTCCAAGATTGGAGACTGAGCAATGGAGTAGCACATGAATTAGCCCAGATAGGTAAGCGTGGTGCGTGTGGTGTTTTGCACGGCTCTGTGCCTTCCTGCGTGGAGGCGCTGGTCGAGCAAGAATGTATGAATGCTGTTACCTAATCTCAGTAAAGCTCAGGTCTTTGTTCAAAAAAAAAAAAACAACAGTGCATCATATTCATTTCATACATACCATCCAAACCAAGTTAATTAAGGGGATTTCTTAGCTAAAGGGGTCTGATATAGTTAACCCCATCCTAAACCTAACTCGAACCCTATGCTAAATGGGCTCCGGGATGTCCTAACCGGGATTGCATTTGCGGCAGCGCCGCCGAGCTCTTACTCGCCGTCGAAGTACTTCCACTGGCGGATGGCCTCTAGCTTCCACTCGCGCTAGCACGCGAGGTGCGAGTGAAATGCATCCATGGTCCTCGAAGTTGTTGGCCATGTCCAAAACAGTCCTGAAACTCACGTTTTGCACCAATACGGTCCTTGAAGTTGCTCTGGATGTCCACATATGGTCCTAATTGCGTATAGATACAGTAGAGCTGACATGGAAAGAAGCGGGCCATTCGTTGCTCCCGTGATGTGTGCTCTCTGCGTGGAGACCATGATCTGATTCACCCAGCTCTGATTCTTTGTCATTCAGCCCTGTCTCGCCTCGAGGGCGTCGACGAAGGCGACGTTCCAGAGCAGGCAGCCGCCGCAGCCGCGGCCGGCGGAGAGCTCGCGGGCAGCCGCGGCAGAAGTGTGGCCGCACGGGATGAGGCCGCGCCCTTGGCCCACGCCATGCACACGCAGCAGCAACCATCGCCCCGACGCCTAAGCTCGGCTCTGCGTCTTCCTCCGGCCCAAGCGGGTCCAGCTCGCTCTGCTCCTCCTCTTCCTGATCCATCGGTGGCTGACGCGGCGAGGCCTTCGGATGTGGTAGCGAAGCGGGCGGGAAGGCAGTCGGCGGAGCCAACAGGGACACTGCGCGGCGGACGAACGAATCGCTGGCAAAGAAGAGACGCGGCGGTCGGCCTGCTTGGCCGACGCGAGGGTGACCACAGCCGTGGCCCGGCGACTGTCATCCTTGTTCCGCAGCTTGAGCAGGTCACGGAAGTTGCAGGAGCTGGACGCCGAGGCAGCCGACCCACCGCTGCCAGCTTGTCCGTCAGCGTCACGCCGCCGGAGCACCGTACCCTCCGTCACTCACGGTAAATCCCCATCCGCCGCCGCCTGTGTGTCTAGGTCATTGCATGTCAGCATTCTAGGTAGCGATTTGTAGCTAGGACCGTATATGGACATTCATGGCAACTTCAAGGACTGAACTAGAGCAATTCTTGAGTTCGAGGACTGTTTTAGACATAGCCGACAACTTCCGGGACTGAAGATGCATTTCACTCCGCGAGGTGCTCATCTGAACCAGCGTGTGAGCTCGTCAGCGTTCCAGGCCTTGAGCGCGGTGGTTTTATAAATAAAAAAAAGGCCTTGAGCGCGGTGTCGTGCAGAGGTGGCGCTTTCACGCGCCTCTGATCCGACCACCTCATAGAGAACGACCTCGTGGAGGATAATTCAAGGGCGGCATGCTCATCTGGCGCGGGGGCTAGCATCGTAGGCGGCGTCGATCACGGGCAGGTGCGCTTGAAGAGTCGGCTTCGACATCGTGGGTGCCCGTGCCAGCCCCACCGGTGGCAGTGCAACATGCGGCCGCGGTTGTGGCCCTGCTCCGAGCGTCGTGCGGTGTCACTCCTCGTCCGCCGAGAGATTGATGCCGCTAGCGCACGCCACGTCCTACCTCGATACCTTCACACGGGCTCACGCAGTGCTGCAGGTGGAGTTCACCGGACACATCCACGGGTGTAGAGTGGTGGGTCGGGAGCTTGGGGCGAATGGGTGGGGATATCTGCCAAGATTTCTCGTCGGAGGAGGTGAGAATCGAGCGGGGAGCGACAGAAATCTGGGGGCGACAGAAATCAGGGGGCGAAACCTCACATACCCTCCCAACCCATACCTTCTGCTCGACAGCTCAAGAAATTGATACGATGCATCTGGACCTATATAGGAACAGTCCAAGTCTCCAACAAACAGAGAATTACAGTTGAATATTGATATCTTATTGTTACAAGAAAATTACATTATATGACACATCACAGGGCAATCCGTACGCAGAAGTATCGCTATACGGTAGCAGAGCTTATTTAAAATCTCTACAATATCTAAGTTCCCTGTGATTTGAGCTCCTATGTTGAGCCACATGTCAACAACTTACTGGTTCTTGCTACAATATCTAGGATTTGAGCTCCTATGTTGAGCCACGTGTCAACAACTTACTGGTTCTTGCTACAATATCTAAACTCCCTAGGATTTGATCTCCTAGGTTGAGCCACGTGTCAACAACTTACTGGTTCTTGCTTTGCATATTCGTGTCCACCATATTATGGTCAGAATAATAGTATTTGTCCGTTAAACTGGACACAAAATTTAGTGATGATTTTTCTAACTTCCGCACATGAATTTTGGGTCGCCCCTAAAAAGTTATTCCAATAGCTCTAATTGATGTAAATTTTGTCCAGATTTGTTTTCTGCGGTCCAGAAAATAACACGAAATACTACAAAATACAAAATTTGGATTATTGCTATACAAAAAAAGGCAACGTGGGTACGCCAACTAACAATTGTAAGTTTCATGTCGCCCTCCTGTCTCTTCTGCCACCGATTGGCCTTGAACCTCTGCCATAACTCTTACAGATTTGGCTGCAAGTCTACCACCACTACTTGAGAGCACGGTAGGGATTCAAACTTGAGAGTTGTCGTTGCTCTCTCCCCGCACGGCGCCATCATCACGTCCCAGATGTCGTTTCCCGCTGGAGAGTCAACCGAGCGGCCCTCCTCTCCTCCCCTTCCTCACCGTGCCTCCCCCCTTCGCTACAAGCATGCGCACAAGCGACACATGCAAGTTATGCCTCTGGTACACCTCGACTAACCTCTTCCTCACAAGGTTTATGCGCCAGCACACAGCACGTGGGGCTTGACTCTTTCGGCGATTAATCAATTCGAAGTTGTTAAATTTACATTATATGGTTTATACTGCAAATACTAGACTAATATCTACAATATTTGCTTAAAAAAGTTATGAAGATATATTAATATTTACTCATATCAGAATGTCATGTGTTCATCACCGCAAATCAGTAATAGGAACACCGAACAAGGCGCGGCAAAGCGCGCCATCTCCTTCTAGTACAATACAAAGCTCGAGTGCAATATAGAAATGCCATTTATTGTAAGCAACTACACATGCATCTCAACCTACATGTGTATAGTCTAACAAGAATTTAAGCTGAATACTGATAGTCTGAATGTTGCAATGGGACAGAATAGTTTGGCGTATACCACGTGGCAATCTATATGGAATAATATCACTACAATTAAGCAGCAGTTTATTTATAGTAAAATACCTCCCAAGCCCAAGCTTAATACAAAAGTGTCTTTCGTTGTAAGAAAATGACACCACTGCCTGTCCAACTATATATGAATCTAACAAACAGAGAATGCTAGTACGATTCTAACAAAAAGAGAATTCGTGCTGAATACCTGCAGTCAAACATAATTGACCGGTACACATCTCACACTAAGTAGCATAGATAGTCCGATAGTATCACTAAAAAGTAGCAAGAACTTATTAAATGTACCGTACAATGCTCACACTGTGTGGCTTAGGGCGTGGGGGTGGCTCCTCAGGTTGTAGTTGTGCTTGACAGGATATCGAGCCTTGTATATTCAGAGAATCAATGAGCTGAGCCATCGCCGGTGATATACATCATGAACATACAGAAGCATCCGACCATGAGGAGAAGAGTGAACAAAGAGGGCAGGGTCGTGATCACTTGCTTTGAAGCCAGCATATATGACCAGAAAAAAGAAGCACGAAGAGCTTGCTTGAAACCCATACAAAGAACATCGCAGACAACAGCAAGAGCAGCACGCGGTGAAGTCCCTTGCATGCACCGATGGCTCAACGCCGAGACAAGAGGAGGGTAGGGTGAGGTAAGAGGCCATGGCAACACACCTCCAGGGGCTGAGTTGTGGTGGTTCCAACCCTAGCCCTCACCTTGCTAATGCTATGGATACCATGTTAGACAAATGGATCATGTGTTGCTATTGGCTTAAGGGTCAGATTATACAAGTAAATGCTCCAATGGAACCCTATAAAAGGGCTCAACTACACACCTGACAATTACACTTGTAATCATTGATTGAGATGCTAACTTTGCAGGTCTTTATTATTCTCTGATTGAGATGGCTGGGTGCTGCAAGAGTACGAATTAAGAAACTACATACCTATCTTAACAAACTAAATCTCGGATCATGACAAACAAATCCCTAACTTAAGGCAAGAAGAAATGGCAAGCAACTAATAGACTGCCTGCTCGGTGTTACTCGCCACGCTAACGGTTGTATGTTCTGCCCCAAAGAAAGAAAAACATGTTGTCACATATTGATACATAATCTGTAGATAATAACAATAAGAAAAAGCAACAGAGAGCCCACAAGAGGATAGACATTGATATAATTGAAATATGTCAACTTAGCAATGAGCAAGGCAACGTTCATTAGTAATCGTATCAGGAACAGCCCTAATATTGTTCTAAGAGAAAAGGACTGAACTTATACGCGGAAAAGCTGAAGTAGAAAACTACTCGTGTCTGCATAACCTTCCTCCAAAGCCTTTATTTCTTAGTGAAATTGCTAAACAGAGCTATGAGCTAAAAAACATGGGAAGGACCTACTTTTCCAACCGTACGAAATACTCCTAGTCCCACCGCCTTGTCCTCGAGCATGTTTGAAGGCCTTGAGGTGATGCTGGACGATGAATTCAGTGACGCTGCATCAAACCGACTACCATCTTGTCGCGTTCCGATGGTATGGAGCTTTCTCACCTGAATCACCACATGTTGGGTGATTCCAGGGATATGCATATGCTTACCGCTTCCAGGAAGGGAGACGACGCCCTCGACATCGATGTAGGTTCCTTGGCGCATGGTGGCCGCGAAGCGCACCATCTGTGTGGTGATCCCTTCTTCGGCGCCGGCGACGATCATACACCGCACCGTTTCAGTTTGGTTGAGCAGTACCACCATTGTGCTCGTCTTGCTCAGCGGCCGGACAGAATCCACTGAGCCGAAGACCAGCACGTGCTTGCCCACCGTTGCCTCGTCGAGCTCTCCAGCAAGTATCCACGGCCGCTGGCGTAACATCTCCCAGGAGACGCGGCCGTACACGGACGCGTACGGATCCTGCGCCCTCTTAACTCTCCCCCTGCTTCGGATGTGCTTCTTGGTGACGGCCCCCGTCGAGATGTGATGAAACGCTCGGTATTGAGGTTCTAGAGGAAGACCTACATTTCCAGCCCTCCAAAGATCCACCTCTGGTCCCACCGGCTTGTCCACGAGCATGTCTGAAGACCTTGAGGTGATGCTGGACGATGAATTCAGTGACGCTGCATCAAACCGACTACCATCTTGTCGCGTTCCGATGGTATGGAGCTTTCTCACCTGAATCACCACCTGTTGGGTGATTCCAGGGATATGCATATGCTTACCGCTCCCAGGAAGGGAGACGACGCCCTCGACATCGATGTACGTTCCTTGGCGCATGGTGGCCGCGAAGCGCACCATCTGTGTGGTGATCCCTTCTTCGGCGCCGGCGACGATCATACACCGCACCGTTTCAGTTTGGTTGAGCAGTACCACCATTGCGCTCGTCTTGCTCAGCGGCCGGACAGAATCCACTGAGCCGAAGACCAGCACGTGCTTGCCCACCGTTGCCTCGTCGAGCTCTCCAGCAAGTATCCACGGCCGCTGGCGGAACATCTCCCAGGAGACGCGGCCGTACACGGACGCGTACGGATCCTGCGCCCTCTTGGCTCTCCCCCTGCTTCTGGTGTGCTTCTTGGTGATGCCGGCGGCATCGGAGGCCATCGTGGTCGTCTGTTGTGCTCGGTCGAGATCTGGAGAAGCACCTGGTATTAATCAGCTTCGTCTAGGTTTGGGAATTGCACTCGGACTAGGAGTTTATAGAAGATTGAAATCGGAATCAGTATTCAGATTTTTACCTTCCAAAGGACAAGACTCTGTAGAAATCGGAACCTTTCTCCTAGCGGTCTGCAGATTTCCTAACGCGGCGGCGGGATTCAGATGGCTACGGCTATGGCGAGAGCTAGACATGGCTCCGCATACGCGGTGGACGCGAGCGCCAAATCCCCTTGTGTTCCTTTGTTCTGCATACGTTTTGTTGATCGATCTATGTCCGCAGGCGAACGCGATGCAGAGTCCCCAGGAGAGCTGGAGAGGAACACGCGGAAATCGTTACTCACAGTATGAGTAATAAGAAATAAAAGCATGACGTAAGCGGAAACCTAAAATGGAGCATGAGCTACATGGGTCTTGCTTTTTTTTTTCAAAATTCAAATTCCACATTGTTGAAGTTTCAAAATTTTCTTAATTTTCTGTCTAGATGTAGCCAATGATGCATTCTACCACTGGGTAAAATCACGAGGTAAAATACATTGTATTTTTTCCTACGCAAAAAATGATAAAATCTGACAAATGTTGGAGGTTTTTGTAGAACTAATGTTAGAGGTTTCAAAATCTGTACTATTAATTATTTCTGATCCACGATTTTTTCAATTTTGCCCAGCCCAAAATGCAGTCTTTTGAATTGGATTTTTGCATACTGTTAGAATCCATCATCATCTACATCTGAGATTCTTTTCCGAAAATTCTGAAACTTTAAATAGCGTTTTGGAGTTTTTAAAAATCCAGCCTTCATGTAGCCAGGAGCAGGGGATCCAAAATGCCACTATCGTAAAAGTAAATGTTACCTTCTCTTCTCTCCTATCTAAAAGACACGGAGTTTCCCTTCGTCAAGCCTCTGGTTTTGTTTTTTCTCCACACATGGTTTTGTTTTTTCTCCACACAATTCCTTCGTCAAGCCTCCTCCAGCAATTTTTCTCCCGCGTCCACGCTCCCTCGCACTAATTAAGACAATCAATTAGTTACTACCCAATCAATCAGCAATAATTACACAATCAATGAGCGACATTAAATCTACCGCGAAATCATACGATTCCCTGCTGTCTCCGTCGATCAATCAACATTAATTACACGGAAGCAAGCTCCAAAACGGCATCTACACAACCTCGCGCACATCCATCCACACAGCAGCGTAGCACCCTGGTGGGCCGCCTGCGGGACCTGTCCGCCACGGCCGTCGCCGAGCTCCGACGCGCCTCCAAGGATGACCCGCTGCCGCTGGTGCGCGCACCGCTGGCTGACGCGGGCGCCGTGATCTGCCAAAGGTCACAGCTCACGTGCTCCTCCACGCCCGCCTCCGCCGAGGACGCTGCCGTCGCGCTGCTAAACATCTCCATCTCGGCGCACAGACTGGGCAGCCGCCGCTGCCGCCGCATCTCCAACCTCGGCCTCCTCACGGGCTAAAGCTACGCGACCGTCGCGGGCAACCCCACCGACGAGACCTCACGGCCGCCAACGCCGCCGCATCTCCGTCCCCGGCCGTCGCCACTGCGCATCTCCGTCCCGGCCGTCGCCAGTTCGGTTGGCACGTCGCGCAACCTTCCCCCTTATCTCCTCCCTGACCGACTGGGCCGCCGCCTTTGTCCCCACGCGCCCATCCACGGCAGCGCCAGCACGGAAGGGAGAAGAAGCCCGACTCGTCCTCTCTTGATCCCCTCCATTCCCGGCAGATCCCAACACGACATGCCCGCGCGCTCAGGTACGCCTGGACACGCCTCTTCCTCCGCTTCTCTGCTCAGCTCCGATCCCAACCCTGCCGCGACGGTGACCCAGTGACAAACCTCTCGACGCCGTTCGTTTGCCTGCCTATCGCCATGGACGACATCACCAATAACGAGGCGTGGGTGGGCGCGTTCGCGACCGGCCCGTTCACGGGGCTGGGCCGCGCGCTGGCGCTGCGCGTGCTCTTCTTCGGCTCGCTCACGCGGCGTGGCTGCACCCGCGCCACAACACGCGCGGGATCCTGCTGGCCGTCTGCGCCGTCGCGCTCCTGCTGCGCGGTGCAGTCCGCCTAACGCGGCAAGTTCTGGCGGAACATGATGCGCGCCGCGCTCACCTACAAGGAGTGGGCGCACGCCGCCATGATGCTCGACAGGGAGACGCCGCGCCGGGCCACCGACGCCGACCTATACGACGAGGAGCTCGTGCTGAACAAGCTACGGGAGCTCAGGCACCGACGGCAGGAGGACTCGCTCAGGGACATCGTCTTCTGCATGCGCGCCAACCTACTCAGAAACCTTGGGAACATGTGCAACCCGGAGCTCCACAAAGGGAGGCTGCAGGTACTGCGCTGTCCATCTTGCCAGAAATCTGTTGCCATCTCATGCTTGTTTTGGCTTTGATCATGTTAACGTTTGTTGCCGGAGTATTAGAAATGTTTCCCCTTTCCCATAATCTAAGACTCGATAAAATTACACAGTTTTCAGTAATTCCAGTAGGTAGATTTTGAACTGGGTTCAGTCCATGTATCATACTGTATAAGTTAATCTTGAATAATAAACCTGCTTTGTTCGTCAGACTATTCGTTCACATTATTTCAGAATGGACATACAATCAAGAATCACTGAAATGCTTATTATTAATGATCTACTAGGTCCCTAAACTCATCAAGGAGTACATTGAGGAGGTATCTACTCAACTGAAGATGGTTTGCAATTCTGATTCAGACGAGTTACCTCTCGAAGAGAAACTGGCATTTATGCATGAGACAAGACATGCCTTTGGTAGATCTGCCTTACTGCTAAGTGGAGGTGCTTCATTTGGAACTTTTCATGTGGGTGTTGTGAAAACCTTGGTAGAACATAAGCTCCTACCCAGGATTATTTCAGGATCAAGCGTTGGCTCAATAATGTGTTCTATTGTAGCCACAAGATCATGGCCAGAACTGTAGAGTTTCTTTGAGGAGTGGCATTCCGCATTCCTTGAAATTCTTTGACCAGATGGGTGGGATCTTTCCTGTATTTAAAAGAATTTTGACACATGGAGCTGTTCATGACATTAGGTACTTGCAGACGCAGTTGAGAAACCTTACAAGCAATTTGACATTTCAAGAGGCATATGACATGACTGGTCGGGTACTCGTTGTCACTGTATGTTCTCCAAGAAAACATGAGCCACATTTCAAGAGGCATATGACATGACTGCCTGGGTACTCGTTGTCACTGTATGTTTTCCAATGGAATATAGTTAGATGCAGGAGGTAAGCTATTTTCTCTTCAAGTAACTATATAACTTACTTTTTCATGCACCCATTCCAGCTTGATGTCGGTTCACAACCAATGTTGAGCAGTGCAAGTTTCCATCACAGCCCAGACACCTTAAAAATATTAAAAACCACACTGCCAGTGCGACAAAACGTGGATATCCTTATAGAATTATTCGTTGGCTTTAGTGAGAGATTATTAGCTGGGTTTTGCTTCTTTTTCATATCATGTAAAATTGTATTCTTTACCCAATAACACTTTAAGTGCTATGGAACCTTGATGTTATCGAAAATTATTGACATGTCATGTGAACAAAGAAACTTGAGAAGCCGAACATGCATTCAACTACCAAATATGTTCAAACTGCACTGACGGAAATATCCACAAAATTGCAAACCAAGTTAGATCATATATTCAAATACAATTTATTTTTTATCCCGTAGCAACGCACGGGCATTATGCTAGTTTATACCTAGGGCCAAAGTGCCAAACCTGGGTACATCGTCTCGTGCCAATCTTGCGCCACGTTTGTTAATGTCTCCTGCCGTAACGAAATCTTAACATGTCATCTCTCGAGGAGATGTGATGGTGGTGATACTTGGTCATTGTCATGGAATGTGAAAACACACAACGAGTTACATATAGAGCCTCGTGCAAGTGGTTGGAAAGCAACATGTTTATGCCCCTCATTACCATATGGGATTTCCAACCACACTTTCATTGGGTGGATGTAAATATTCCGTACTAAATATGTGACTTATTGCTGTCCGATTCAAATTTTAGATCGAAATGATCGGTTCGCTGTCATGAATGTGGCGAGGGTATTAGCTGTAATTGAATCGAAAATTGATGGTATAGATGTTTTTTGAGCGTTTTTCACCTGGTCAGAACAGACACCAGAGCGACTTATAATATGATATAGAGTGAGTAATAGTTTTAAATATTATACCCGACCTTTGCATAATTAAGATGCACACAACTCAACAAGTTCTCAGGTGAAGGTACGAATATGGGTATGATTGTTTTGAACATCATCTCTCATGGATGGAGATGTGATGGCGGCGATACTTGGTCGTTGTCATGGAATGTGTAAACACACGGCGAGTTACATCTAGAGCCTCGTGCAACTGTGCAAGTGGTTGGAAAGCAACATGTTTATACCGTTCATTACGATATGGCATTTTCAGCCACACTTTCATTGGGCGAATGCAAATATTCCGCACGATACATGTGGCTTCCCAAGTTCTCATCTATCAAAACCACCTTCAAATTAGTCAAAGTTGAGAAATGCAGATTCTGCAACTTAAAGTTTGTTTCAGTCATTTTGAATATCTTAGGAGAAGAAAATGAACTTAGTGAAAACTGAACCAAAAGGTTTGAACTCCACACATCAATCTGAACGAAGAAACTACGCAAAAACAATCGAACTAAGCCAAAAAAAGGGCATCTCACACCGGTATTATACTACAGTCATTATTGTATACGTATATGCTGGTTCAAAAGTCCGAACGTACCAGACTGTCTCGCTCCATTATGACGAGGCAAAACTTTATTTCCTACATTTTTTATTGTGGTAATAACAAATCCTGCTACGCTTTCCTTGGCTTCGCCATTTCTCCACACTTGCCCCCTCCCTCCATCCCTTGGCTTCGCCTCCACTCCTCCCACCCCCCGATCTCGCCGTCGCGCGGCGGCGGCGATGGTGGGGAACGACAACTGGATCAACAGCTACCTGGACGCCATCCTCGACGCCGGCAAGTCGTCCATCGGCGGCGACCGCCCCTCGCTGCTCCTCCGCGAGCGCGGCCACTTCTCCCCGGCCCGCTACTTCGTCGAGGAGGTCATCACCGGCTACGACGAGACCGACCTCTACAAGACATGGCTCCGGGTACGTGGTGGAATCGACCGCCAAATCCCTCACCCCCCGCCGCTGTATTTCCTCCGTTCTGCTCACGGTATATGCTGATCGATCTGCGCGATGTGTCCGCAGGCGAACGCGATGCGGAGCCCCCAGGAGAGGAACACGCGGCTGGAGAACATGACGTGGAGGATCTGGAACCTCGCCAGGAAGAAGAAGGAGGTGTGCTCTTTTCTCGGCTTATACTTCCCTGTCTGTGTTGTAGCTCTGTATGCTTGCGACGATTCTGCACAGAGAATGGAATGCTCTACTGAGTTAGGTGGGTCTAGTTTCTGCTCAGGAGGAGATAAAGGATGAAAGAATAAAAAATTGTTGTGGCTTAGGTGATATTTTAGAAGGCGTCAGATCTGCTCAGAGGGATAGGTAATCGAAATTCTCGATTGATTTATGGATGATGCTTGCCATTCTCTTACAGCGTTAGACTTATGGCCATTTCTTGATGAAACTGCAAAGAAATTCAGTTGGGGTTGCTGAAGAAATGTGGGTAGCATGCAAAAAATGGTGGGTGGTATTGCTACGGCTTCTGCTTGAAGCTTGAGCTGTTTACAATAGCATATTACCTTACTGCAGCTATGATATTAGTATACTACCCTGTGATTTGATTGTCCTTAGGTTTTAATGTCGCCCATAGCCCCATACCTCATGTTTAGCATGTGAATGGTGTCGTTTGATAAATTCATGGACATATGGAAATAACTTGCACAATTTTTCATAGTTACTGGTAACAGAGGAGTTGCCTGAACAGACACCAGTTGACCCAGCACAACATGCTGACTCAGCGCATCCCTTGTCAACAACCATTTTGTTTAATCCCTAAAGCTCTCCTTAGGTTATTTTGTTCCCATGACATACAACCATTTTGTTTAATCCCTAAAGCTCTCCTTAGGTTATTTTGTTCCCACGACATACAATGTTTCGGCCATTCAATACTTTTGCACATAATGTTTTAGTACACCGCCGGTTGTTCAGTTCAGTTCGACCTTTTACTTTTCGAATAACTAACTCACTCTACCTTCTTAGTTCTAAGTTCTACTACATTTTCTATTACATTTTTATATCAAAGAGCACAATTTTTTTTGTTAAATACCAATATTGGACGATCCATTTCCATTGTCTATAATTCTAGCCTGCCCTCTGTTTATCCTGTACATGTTTTGATACGCAGTTAGAGAAAGAAGAAGCCTGCCGTTTGTTGAAACGGCATCCAGAAACCGGGAAACCACGAACTGATGCTACAGCGGATATGTCTGAGGATCTCTTTGAAGGCGAAAAGGGAGAAGATGCAGGTGATCCATCTGTTGCATATGGTGACAGCACCACAAGCTCACCTAAGACCAGTTCAGTTGACAAGCTATATATAGTATTGATCAGGTACAGTAATTTTTGATTGAAATTATGTTATTTCTCTGTGATTGTTCATCATAACAGCAGGAACAGCTAACATATTAATCTCTTCAAGATGCATGCCTGATAGAAGATAGTCAACCAGTTCGTAGAAATAACATTCTTATTTCATACCGAAACAACCCGCACCAAGAAATTCTTCATTTGGTAGCAAAAGAGTACTCTGAAGGAAATTCTAACACGACGTATGAAATAGAAATACCTCTTTATCATGTCATTCCGTAAATTATGATGTCACAAATGCCACAATCCTGTCCCTAAGCACCATCACATGAAAAGAAACATAGGGCAAATAATTATCTTGCTTTGACGTTGATAGCTGGATTCTTTACATTACCTTTAAACTGATGTGGTGGCTATAATGCTCTGCTGGTTTGCTACATATGATCCTGGTTTAAAATTTCATATTTATTAATGAATTTATGCAGCTCTGTTGTTGCATTTAATCTATAAATGTATCTCGACTGACTATGGGATAGAGTTAGGCTTGAACGAATCTTTTATCAATGCATCACATGTTTGAAAGCCTTCTAAGAAACACACACTGAGTGGTTATAACCCATCCTTTAGACTCAGAAGTGATTGCCTGCCTAAGATTTGTGTTGAATTATGTTTGTTAATCATCAATGCTTTACACTGCAGCTTACATGGTCTCGTCCGTGGTGAGAATATGGAGCTAGGCCGAGATTCAGATACTGGTGGCCAGGTAATGTTGGTACACTTAAGTAAAACAATGGTTGGAAATTGGCTTGCATGATTGCACCAAGTACTATGGTCTTCTAAGATTTGGCATCTCAAATTTAGTATAGTATAACATATCGATGTTACGTGGATTCTTAGCATTTTACAATGCAAAATTTACTTTAGTCTGCATCTTAAGGAGAGTTGCTCTTGGGCCTTGGATGTTTTCTTGCCCTTTGTGTTAACATAGGTTATAGAAAACATCTGATTGTTTTCAATGATAGTTAAGGTCCACCTATCGAGGGCATGATGTTTACCTTCTTTTCCTTTTGTGTTTAAATATGTTATTGGTAACATTCATACTTGCATTAACCTTTCATCACATATAACCTCATCCTGTTTTTCAGTAAGGATCTGTATTTGTTCTTATATTTCCCATCAACCAAGGGTAAGGTAGGTGCATAACACTGTTTTCATTTACCATTTTGTAGGTCAAATATGTGGTTGAGTTTGCTAAAGCATTGAGTTCATCTCCTGGAGTTTACCGTGTCGATTTGCTCACAAGACAGATTGTAGCGCCCAATTTCGATCGTAGTTATGGTGAACCTGAAGAAATGCTGGTTTCGACAACCTTTAAAAATTCCAAACATGAAAGGGAGAGAACAGTGGTGGATACATCATCCGGATACCATTTGGACCAAAAGACAAGTACCTAGCTAAAGAACATATGTGGCCTTTCATTCAAGAATTTGTTGATGGTGCACTCAGCCATATTTTGCGCATGTCAAAAACCATTGGTGAGGAAATTGGTTGTGGGCATCCAGTATGGCCTGCTGTGATTCACGGGCATTATGCCAGTGCTGGAATAGCTGCTGCTCTGTTATCGGGAGCACTTAACCTGCCTATGGCATTCACGGGACATTTTCTCGGGAAAGATAAATTGGAAGGGCTTCTCAAGCAAGGGCGACAATCAAGGGAACAAATAAATATGACATACAAAATAATGCGCCGAATTGAGGCGGAGGAATTATCTCTTGATGCATCTGAAATTGTCATTGCTAGTACTAGGCAAGAGATAGAAGAGCAGTGGAACTTGTATGATGGTTTTGAGGTCATACTTGCAAGGAAGCTTCGAGCAAGAGTCAAGCGTGGTGCTAACTGCTATGGACGTTATATGCCTCGTATGGTTGTGAGTATACACATTTTAACCCCCAGTTGTAATAGCTTCGAATTTGGCAAGTATATGATGTAGTTTAAGCAATTATCACCGACTGTGGTTTGCACAATCATCTATTACAATTCATCCATCATTTTCTTGTTCCTGGCATTGCAGATAATTCCACCTGGTGTTGAATTTGGTCATATCGTTCATGATGTTGATATGGATGGTGAAGAAGAAAACCATGGCCCGGCATCTGAAGATCCACCTATCTGGTCGCAGGTCACTGCATTTTCTCAGATTTCCACATAGAGGATCTCACATAATAGTTTAAACTTTATTCTGTTTAATAAAGGTTGCTTGCTTGTTCCTGTTAAGCCTGTATTTTCTATGTTTAAACACTGATAATCCATGCATGTACAACTGATGGCAGATAATGCGCTTCTTTACGAATCCTAGGAAGCCTATGATTCTGGCTGTTGCCCGTCCGTATCCGGAAAAGAACATCACATCACTTGTGAAGGCATTTGGTGAATGTCGCCACTAAGGGAGCTCGCGAATCTTGTAAGATAGGACTTGACCATCTTGGTTTTACGTGGTTTATTTCCTTATGTAGTGTCTGGAATGATGCTATCTTTTGTTGTTTAAACTTTTAATTTTGCATTGCAGACACTAATCATGGGTAACCGTGAGGCTATTTCAAAGATGCACAACACGAGCGCTTCTGTTTGACATCAGTGCTCACACTAATAGATGAATACGATTTGTATGGTCAAGTGGCGTACCCCAAGCACCATAAGCACTCTGAAGTTCCTGACATTTATCGTTTGGCCGCAAGAACGAAGGTATGTTTTTCGTGAGGTGACATGAATGATTTTCTGTGCTAACTTCCTCATGCTTCTTTATGTTCCATTTGTTCGATTCATTTTGTTGACTGCTTATATTTTACTTATTTATCTTTTCACCCCTTTCATGAAGATCCATTGATATACACACATGTAAAACAGTCAAATAAGACGAATATATGATTCTTAATTTTATGAAGCAGAAGCGTTTATATGTTTTTTGTATAGTTCATTGGTGCTAACTATTCTTGTCCTGATTGCATGGATGCTGATAATCTATTCTTCTTCTTCAGGGGGCTTTGTAAATGTGGCTTATTTTGAACAATTTGGTGTTACCTTGATAGAGGTAGAATTGGAGACTCTAATTTTCCAGTTGCAGCAATTACCTTTTCAATTTTCTAATTACAACCGATATTTTATATCCATGAGCAGGCTGCTATGAATGGTTTGCCTGTTATTGCTACAAAAAATGGAGCTCCTGTTGAAATGCAACAGGTATGTGTGCTTACGACTTTGTTTGCCGTGCTATTAATGTAAAAGACTAATTTTAAGAGGGCGTCACTGTGTCCCCTCTGGTCGATTTCAATGTAGGTGCTCAACAATGGTCTCCTTGTCGATCCACATGATCAGAATGCCATTGCAGATGCACTGTATAAACTTCTTTCTGAGAAGCAACTTGGTCAAGATGCAGAGAAAATGGGCTAAAAAAATTCACCAATTTTCATGGCCTGAACATTGCAAGAATCACTTGTCAAGGATATTGACTCTTGGTGCGAGATCTCCTGCTATAGGTAGCAAAGAGGAAAGGAGTAATGCACCTATATCAGGAAGGAAGCATATAATTGTTATTTCTGTAGACTCTGTTAACAAGGAAGATCTAGTCCGGATAATCCGAAATGCTATTGAGGCTGCACATACAGAAACACGCCGGCTTCAACTGGTTTCGTGCTGTCAACTTCATTAACAATATCAGAGATATGTTCACTACTAGTATCTGTAGGCATGCATCCTGCTGGTTTTGATGCTTTCATCTGCAATAGTGGGAGTAGCATTTATTATCCTTCATATTCCGGTAGTACGCCCAGCAATTCCAAGGTTACACACATAATAGATCAAAACCACCAATCACATATTGAGTATCGTTGGGGTGGAGAAGGTCTAAGAAAGTATCTAGTGAAATGGGCTACATCAGTGGTAGAAAGAAAGGGAAGAATTGAAAGGCAAATGATATTTGAAGATTCTGAACATTCTTCTGCCTATTGTCTTGCATTTAAAGTGGTCAATCCAAATCATGTAAGCCTTTCATTTCCCTAATCTTTTACTCTGTGGAAGCTGCACCCTATTTGTGTGCCCTTCACAATTTTTAATGTGATATTCTCTCTCCCCTTGTCTAGCTACCTCCTCTAAAGGAGTTGAGGAAGTTGATGAGAATCCAGTCGCTCCGTTGTAATGCGCTTATAACCACAGCGCCAGCAGACTGTCTGTAACTCCTATTCACGCGTCTCGCTCTCAGGCAATAAGGTTTGTTGTTTACTTTTTGTTTTGTTTTCTTGATTTATCAGTTTACCTTGTCACCATACATACCTTCCAGTTTTTAGATTGCATAGCATTGTTTTTTATCCTGTATGAAAAACATGTATTCATGTTTGGAGAACACTAAATGGTAGGTCTTTGCTTAATGTGGAGTAGGTCCTTTGAGTAGTATTCTTACCAAAGCTTATGAAAGGCTTTATGCATTCACATAGCAACTTCTGTCAATTTAGAGAGCAGGGATTGTAAGATTTTTCCCACTTAAATCAACACAAGGTGTAGCATTCTCTCTGGAGCTAGCTAACAATGTGGGGGCCTTCTATTACCTTTAGACTTTAGACGAGCATGCTATCTGGAATAGGTGGCTCATATCTGTCTGTGTCTTGTCCCTTAAATACTTGAGCCCCCACATGCCTGTAAACTATACTATACTTTAGTCCTGATGATAAACTTCTTGTGTAACTAGGTACTTGTTTATACGCTGGGGAATAGAGTTGCCAAATATTGCTGTCCTTGTTGGTGAAAGTGGCGATTCAGATTATGAAGAACTGCTAGGGGGTCTCCACAGGACCATAATCCTGAAGGGCGACTTCAATATTGCCGCAAATAGAATCCACACGGTCAGGAGGTACCCCTTGCAGGATGTTGTCGCGCTGGACAGCTCAAATATCATTGAAGTCGAGGGTTGCACCACAGATGTCATCAAGTCTGCTCTGCGGCAGATCGGGGTACCGACACAATAACGCCACATGACAAGGAAAAAAAGGGAAGTAAAACAGTTTCCATGCTTGATGGGAATGCCGATTTTGTTTGTAGGTTGTAAAGTGTGGGTGTCTTGGGAGCTGTGAATAACTTCCAACAACTGCTTGTACTATTCACAAATTTTGAGGTGAACAATGAGTTTGTATACGTCACAAAGGAAGACAAGACATGGGTTCAGATATCCATGATGAGAAAACATACATCGAGAATGTTTCAGAAACAAGAAAGCCCGTGAAGGGCAGATAATTTCTAATGTATGATCACTGCCTGGCACTCTTGCTGATATTCTGAAAAGAATATTAAGTGCTCAATACAAATTTATATCTGAAATTTTCGTACCTACATTTCTCCCTGAAGTCGTATTTTGATTCAGTCTTTACTCCCTCCGTTTTTAAAAATAAGATGTTTTAGCTAGCTCACATGTTGACTGGGTATAAACTCAAATGAATGTACATATACATTGAAACACGTCTACATATATCTAGATAAATTTGAATGTAGACAAAAGATAAACCATTTTATATTTATATAAACTGAGGTAGTACAAATCTATGCTGTGCTGTAGTATTCCTTGTTGATCTTCAGCAGCTGTCGCGTTTCGGTGGAGATTGCGGTAACGTGACGTTGACGCATTTGAGGTGAGGAATAAGCAAGTTTGCTACGACAGCTAGAGCCTAGAGGGCAGGAATGCAAGGTCCAAAACTCTCTGCTCAAAAGATGATCTCTTACTACCTATTATCATATACAAATTGTTCTATTTCTGCAAAGCAACATATATTAAAAGACACCTCTCGAATGCATAGTCATACACCAAAATTTGCATTTTGATGCTTGGGGGGTTCACCGCCATAGCCAGTGGCGCCGACCTAGCTTGGCTGAAAATTTCGTGGCGCCGAACTGCACCCACCGGGGGGGCCAGATGATTTGGAAATAAAATGTATCAATAATTTCATCAAAGGGCCGCAAAAGAATGTCATTCCGGACACGTCATTTCGGGTAATGCACACGTTATATAAACATGTTTTGTCGAAGTATAAAAAAAGTTGAAATAAAATTTCGGATATACATCATGACATTTTAAGTTAGCAAAAAAAGTTTCGTGAAGAAAATACATTTTTGTGACATGTGCAAAAAAGACAAAATATCAGGTACAAAGTCATTTTGAAAATCCAGGACTTGTCTTTTTGCACAGGCCAGAAAAATTGTCTTCTCTTCACGAAACTTTTCGTGCTATCATGGTAGTAGCATATTAAAAAATATTTAGAATATTTCTAAACATTCCGCGCCACTCGCCATTCTTCTTCTCGTCGTGTGGAAACTCCAATATCACTCCGACTGGACTTACTTGTCGCGATGACACTGTTTCAGTAAGCCCCCTCGCGTTTGATCCGACACAACCCGCAGTCCCTCGCCGTGTCGTCCTCTTCCCCTCCGGCGCCATCTCCACACCCGCCTCCTGCTCGGTCGCCGGACACCCCTGCCTAGCCGGGCGCCGGCCACCGTATTTCCTCCTCTTCTCGCCCCATTCCTTCCTCCGCATCAACCATACGGACCCCAACGAGGAGGGGACATCAAGAGCAAATGGATCCCCTTTTCTGCGACCACGGGCGCGACTTGCCGGCTCCGGCGGCGGCTCTCGTGTCCTGGAGCCCGGAGATTCCAAACTCGGGAGGCTTCCGCCGCTTTTCCTCTTACGGCCCCAGACCGGCGGCGTCGATGGGCCGATGGAGGGAGAAAAGGAGGGAGGGAGACTCTGGTCTGCAACGCTGGCTCTCAGTCTGCGGCCCTTCATCCCCTTCCTGTTCATGGCGACGGGCCAGGGGCAGTACGCCGGTCTTCGTGCCCCTGCTTCTGCAAAGCCCATCAATGTCTGCTGCTGCTTTTGGTGAGCTCTCTCTTCTCTTCCCTTCCCCCGCAGGTCCATCAATGGCGCTCTTTGTTCTTGCAAGCAGTTTTGACCTGTTACGTTGTACTGTGGCAGTAGTAGTACAACACTAGAAGCTCTAGTCTAGAGCATGATATAATGAATTAGATTTCTTCTTCGGGCACAACACTAGAAAGTCTAATCAGGGGACTTTATTGGTGCTGTCAATGAAAAGAAATACTACTGAGATAGTTTCCATTAGTATAAGAGCCATGTTTGCAAAAAAATGGTGCTGTCAATGAAATTTTTTCATGCTGGTTTAGGAGGGTACTATTTCCAGGACCAGGAGTATTTATTTTGTTAATTGAAAGAAAGGAGTAGGTGTTTCTTACTGAATTCAATGGACCATCTAGATCACCATGCACTTGGAGTATTTATCATGTTCAGATATTTGAACATGCATTTGGAGTAGTTGTTTGACTAGTTCACTAGGACATAGTAGAGTTTCACTTTTACATTAATGTTTTAGTGTAGACCATTAGACTACACTAAATAAGAGTATAATTTTACATATGGATAGTGGAAATCCAATTGTACTCCAGCGCAAGTTTTGCTTTTGATTTTGAAAATGCCTTCATCTGCAGGTTACAGTACTGAATCTATATTCTGTTTACACATGTGATCATGCTCCTAATTTAGCATTCAGTTCAAATTGAAAATTATGACACAAGAGACTTTGTGCTTTTCTGAACCTGTAGCTTATTCTTCTTCTTCAACTCTGAATTTCGATGACAGGGTAGCAGCATCAGCGAGCTCCACCGGCAGGGGAGAAGCAGCATGCGCGCGAGCGTGGGGACATTTCAGTGGCGCCATTGCCGTGTTTTGGTCACCGGAGGAGCTCCAGCGGCGGACCACGACGGCCGGTAAACCAGCAAGCAAGCGAGAGGGCAAAAGGGTCTTGGAGGACCAGCAGATCACCCTGACACTGTGGGTGTTGAATTCGTTATTGCTTTTTATCTGGTTGCATGGTTGAACCCGCCTGATTTGGACGCTGTGGATGATAGGGATGGTGCTGCAGTTTCAAATGTTCCTCTGATATGTAGGTCAGTGTTTTTCATAGTTATGTTGATGCTGTTGTGCAATTACCTGCAGTTTCAAGTGTTTTTCATATTTTTTATTAGCTGAAATCTCTTGGATGTTTGTGTGGACACAGAATTGCTGTTATTTTATACTGGCTGTTATGTCCTATCACCACCCCTTACTGAACTGTGGAGAGGGCTAACAGAGTTACTTCATGATATGTAGGTTTGGTCCGTACTTCTACCAGCCAATTATTGCTGGGCTAGGAGAAAATGATCAGCCTGGACTGCATTGGTGCTAAGTATGTATAAGTTCTCGTCTTTCTGTAACTTTTTGTGTGTGTTACTTTCTTCTCAAAATTCCAATTGATTTGAATATGTCTGTGTGCTAAGTTTCATCCACACACTTCCATAGTTCCATATGTATGTTTCCGATCTCCCATGGGCATGTGTATCGTAGTGAAGAGTATCCTCTTTATCAGCTTTGACTCAGTCATAATTGATAATCCTCAGATGTATTTAGTCCCTGGTTAAGATCGATTTATTATTTGTCAATTGTCATCCATCTTCTCCCTATTTCTGTTAATTTTACACCAAGAACTAACAGAGGGCAATGACAAGGTGTATGAAGAGTGGCTTCCCTGAGAAAACATGGATACTGAACCATGTCGTTTAGAAAGCACCAAACGATGGTATAAAATGCACTAGAACAAATAAATGACTTAGTTTTGGCCTATATAATACCACATAGATAATTTGGAAGGTTTATCTAGTTTTAGGGTTGGACTGTATTGTCAATGTATACATTATGCCAATATCCATTTCCAGTGCTTAATGTTAAGTCTCTGTCTCTTGAAACCTGATAATATTGATTCTTGTGAACCGTAATAGCGGCATCTTGCTTGGCTATTATATCTGTAGCAGGCAATCTGATTAAAAAAAATGCTTCCTTTATCCAGGGAACTGTCCAAATATTTTGTGGTTTCTGTTAAAGCTTTGGAACCGTTATGTGGTGCTTGTGAGTCCATGTAAAAACCAGACACGGTTCGTTTACTTACTTTAGATATGTGTTACCTCATAGAACTAATTGCTGCTGTAATTCATCTTGCAGAATGCTATAGTAATTTATTCTATCTGAGTTTGCACAGTTAATTTGACAAATTTCTTTTAAATTTTTATTTGGTAAAGGAACCCGAAGAACTATTGGCGACAATCTCGCAATCATTGATATCTTCTGTTGACCGTGATTTCCTGAGTGGCTGGGGAGGTTATGTCCTGACCGTGTAAGTTCCACATATGTCTCAAACTCTTTACACATTCTGACCGTGAATTTGTTGTTCGGTCACACCTAGGGTGTGCCTTGTGTTGACTGTTGCTTAGATGTACTCTGTCTAAGATTGTTGCTTAGATGCCCGTAGGGAGTAGAAGAAGTTCCGTAGCTTGTTAAGTGTCTAAGACTGACTGAGATTGTTAGGTTTGAAGTGTTAAATTTCAGTCCTTGAGAGGTGAGAGCGGTACTCTTATGTCGGCAGTACTAAGAGCAAGTCCAGCAGTTCCCCGAAACGATCCCCGATAGGAAATATAGGGGAGAGAGAGGAAAAAAACAGCTCCAGCAGTTCCCCTATCGACGCCCCCGCTCTATCGGCGTCCCCGACCTAGGAGCTCCTCTCCCCTACGCATCGGGGCGAAGGAGGCGTCCCCGACCCATCTCCCCGAGCAACCGCTCGCTCCCGGATTCTTCCTCCCGCCACCACGCGCGTAGGAGCAGGTTCGTCCCCACCCCTTTTTTCTCTTCGATTTCAGCGGAATCGAGCTCAAATCGAGCTCTAGAGTGGACGGGATCCAGGGAGAGGAAGTAGAGCAGAGGGGAGAGGAAGGTGGCGTTGGCGGGGTCGAGCGCGGCGAGCACAGAGGCGAGCGCCGCGTTGTGCTGCGTGGCGCCGGCGTTGGCCAGCGGGTCGCAGCCCGTGTAGTTGAGCGGCGCGTGAAGACCGCGTGCACCCCATCGGGTGCAGGTTGGTGACGACGACACGCCGCATCCCGGCCTCGTCGCGCAGCCGCCGGAGCTGCTCCCGGAGCTCGCGCACCACCGTCGGGATGTACGCCCCGCCGCCGCCGCCGCTGCTGCTTCTGGATTGGGGTGCGCCAGTGGATGCGTCCGTCCCGCTCGGCGGCGGGATGGGGTGCGGGAGTGGAGCGGCGCCGGGCCGCGCGGGAGGGGATGCGCGGGAGGGGTGGCGATGATGGGGTGCGGGAGCGGTGGCGCGGGAGGAGCGGCGCCGGGCCGCGCGGGAGGGGATGCGCGGGAGGGGTGGCGAGGATGTGGTGCGGGAGCGGGACGCGAGCAGGGAGGCGTGGTTGTGCAGGAGAGAAAGAAGAGGAGACGGGAGGGGAGAGGAAGAAGAGGAAACGAGCTTGGAGAACTCCAAAGGCTCGTTCTATATCTTTCCTACAACCCTCCTGATTTTGGGAGAAACATTTCTTCTTTTTTCCTTTCGGATTTTGTATTGTCTTCACAAATGTTGCCCACTCCGGATATATGCCATCTGCAAGATAATACCCCATTGTATAGTTGTGTCCATTGATGTTGTAATTCACTTCCGGAGCTTCACCTTCAGTTAGCTTTGCAAAGACAGGGAACGGTGAAGAACATTAATATCATTCAAAGACCCCGGTAAACAAAAAAGGAATGCCAAATCCAAAGATCTTGTGAAGCAACAGCTTCAAGAATGATTGTAGGTTCACGAATATGGCCCTGAAAAAAACCTTGGTGTCCACTAGGGCAATTTTTCCACTTCCAATGCATACAATCTATGCTCCCTAGCATACCTGGAAAACCCCTTTGCTCTCCAATAGCAAGTAACCTAGCAGTATCATCAACATTTGGAGATCTGAGGTACTCATCACCAAATATTTCAATGACAGCTCTCACAAACCTTCTAAGACTTTCTAAAGCGGTGCTCTTCCCTAGCCGACAATATTCATCTGTAGCATCAGCTGATATTCCATAAGCAAGCATCCGAAAAACCGCAGTCATCTTTTGCAAAAGGATGTAATCCAAGAACACCAGCATGGTTTCTTTCTTGCTCAAACCACGTATCATGTCGTTCGACAGCACCCGCTATGTGTAAAAACAAAGGACGATGCATTCTAAACCTAGAACAACAAAATCATGAATGAGACACAAATCAAGAAGAAAGGCATAAATGAACAATTGTAACAATTGCGTACCTTTGGCGAAATAGCCTCGCGGGGTAGCCGCCTACTTCAGCAAAGTAGTCTCTGTGGAGTCTACTACAACCCTCTGCTCTATCTCGGTCAATTACTTGGCGTCCCGGCACGGAACCGCCATGGCGTGGAGCATTCAAACGGTCCTGCTCTTGCTGACCTACGACAACAGCCATCGCATAGAGCTCCTCATCGTCGGACGACGACGACTCCTCCATGCACATTCGCACGGCCATGCTGCGGCGGCGACTCATTTTTGTGGGCGGGTGTATACAAAGAGATTGAGAGAAGTGTGAAAGTAGAGACAGAACCAGGTGTGAGGGATATGTGAGGGCTGGAGCTGTATATATAGACCTGAAAACTAGCCGTTAGAAAAAACACTATTAAAAAACTAGCCGTTAGAAACAACACTGTTCAAAAACTAGCCGTTCAAAAAAACATTGTTCGAAATCTAGCCGTTAGAAATAGTGTTGTTCAAAACTATCCGTTGGAGATACTGCCGTACGAATTACGGCGGTTACAGAAATAACCGAAGTTAGTTACAAAATATTGTTTAAATATAGTTGAATGTGATATAGGGGAGATGATATAGGGGAACTGCTGGAGATGACAAAAATATAGGAGAGGGATCTTTTTAGGGGAATCCCCTATATGGACATATAGGGGAGACAATATAGGGGAATTGCTGGACTTGCTCTAACCACCCTATGTTGTGGTTATGAATTTATGAACATTGCCCATCCTCGTCCTTGGTATTTCTTTTTTATCCTCCATGAGTCTTGATCACCATGGATGCAAATTTTCATGGTGGTTCAGGAGGGTACTAATTCCAGGAGTATTTATTTTGTTAATTTAAAGAAAGGAGTTGTTGTTGTTTACTGAATTCAGTGGATCATCTAGATCACCATGCACTTGGAGTACTTGTCATGTTCAGATATTTGAACATGCAGTTGGAGCAGTTGATTGACCAGGGCATAGTAGAGTATTTGTCATGTTCAGATCTTTGAACATGCAGTTGAAGTAGTTGTTCAAATCTGTGTAGGATCGTTTGGAGGCAAAAGCGAATTACCAAAAAGGAATTTCCTAATCCACAGTAATGTTTTAAGTAGGAAATTAACGATTGGTAAGTTGCCAACGAGGATGAATTGCCAGCTGGAATACGACTTGGTCGAATTTGACGAATTTGACTTGTTGCCAGCGAGGATACTCGAATTCGACCCGAACTGGAAGTGGTGGCGTGAAACTAACGCGATGAGCTGGAAAACGAGTTGGACTCGAATTCGACTGGAATTGGCGTGAATCAAACGCGAACCCCATCGAATTCGACCGATTTAGATCGAGGCCATCCCGCGAATCCCAAACTCTGCTTCTCTGCTTCTCTCCCGCGAATCCCAAAGCTCTCCCGCCATTGCTCTCTGCTCCCCGCGATTGCTCTCTGCTCCCTGCTGCTCTCCCGCGACTGCTCTCCGGCGACTGCTCTGCTCCCTGCTCCCCGCGACTGCTCTGCTCCCGCGACTGCTCTCCCGCGCCAGAAAACCCTAATCTTTTCACCACCGCCATGCCGCATCACCGCCGCCGCAGCTGTCTCCGCCGGGTCCTCTCCATCGCCGGCGGGGTTTCGACCACCGCGCTGCTTCTGTTCGCCGGCAGCCGCGTTGCTCCTGTCCTGCTCCCCTCGCTCCCGCGCCCCATCGTCGATTCTTGGCCGCTGCAGCCCTTCCCGCCGACGACCTACTTCCCCCCGCCGCCGCCGGAGCTGCTCCAGAGCTGGGAGCCCTCCTCCTGCTTCCCGCGCAAGCTCATCCCCGGCCGCCAGCAGTCCCCGACCCCGCCGCCGCAGCTCCAAGATGATGCCGTCCTGCTCCCGGACGACGAGGTCCTCGTCTTGGCCGCCGAGCCTGCCGTGGGGGACGCGGCGTGCGTCTTCCACGGCGGGGTCTCGTCCCAGGCGCGGGCGCTCGGGAGGCTGCCGGGCCCCGGCCGCCACGCATACCTCTGCCCCGTTCCCAGCTCGCTGCTGCTGCAGCAGCAGCCGGTCCAAGCGCCAACTCTGATCCCCTGCTCAGCTGCCGCTCCACCTCTCCCTGCCACCGCCGCACCTGCCCCCGCTGATCTGCTCATCTGGAACGACACCAGCCTGGTCTTCGACTCAGCCCTCCTGGAAGGAGGAGGTGGTCTGCTTGTCTTCGCCAAGGGCCGCCGCCGGCAAGGTGTCAGCAGAACACCTTCTCAAGTCCACTGCCTCTACAGTGGCCATGGCAGCACCAGCGTGGTCGCTTCCTTCCCGGCGATCACCGCTGAACAGCAGATCATCAGGTGCCCACCTCCACCCACTTCCCTTCTTTCTGGTCGAGTGACGCTTGCTATCCGAGACGACGAGCCACTGCCCTCCCTTGCAACGTTTACTTCTAGCAGCTTGTCCGTGGATAGTGATAACAAGAAGCTGATATGCGCTTGCACGATGGTCCGCAATGTCGCAAAGTTCTTGCCCGAATGGGTTCGATACCATGCCGCAATAGGGGTCGACAAGTTTTTCATATATGACAACGGCAGCGACGATGACCTCGCGAACCAGGTGGGTCTTTTGCAAGCTGATGGCTTAGGTATCATCACGGTGGCTTGGCCATGGATCAAGACACAGGAAGCAGGACTGTCCCACTGCGCGGCCATCGGTCGGTCTTCCTGCGAGTGGATGGCTGTCATGGACGTCGATGAGTTTATCTTCTCACCTGCCTGGAATAACTTCGAGCGGCCCTCACGCTCGATGCTACAAACCCTTGTTGTGAATCCACGGGTTGATCTGCAGGTTGGACAGGTGTTCCTCCCCTGCTATGATTTTGGCCCCTCCGGCCAAACATCTCATCCAATGGAGGGGGTCTGCCAGGGGTACACCTGTCGCGTGAAGAATGTGACCCGCCACAAATCGTTGGTCCGACTCGATGCTGTTGCCGATTCTCTCAAAAACGTCGTCCACCATTTCGAGTTGAAGTCTGGCTTCAACTCCATATGGTCTGGGCTGGCGCGGATTAACCATTACAAGTTCCAAGCATGGGAGGAGTTCAAGAAGAAGTTCCACAGGCGGGTTTCAGCCTACGTCGCGGACTGGAAGGACCCAACGAATCTGCAGTCCGCTGATCGGGCCCCTGGTCTTGGAGTTGATGCCATCGAGCCACATGGCTGGGCGGATGACAACTGTGAGCTGAATGATACTGGGATGAAGGAGCTGACCATAAAGTGGTTTGGCATTGCCTTTCGAGGCACTGGAGAAACCAGTGATATTTCGCCCTCCCCCTCTCCATCCCCTTCCCCCTCCCCTCTCGTTGATAATTCTAAAACTTGGTATAAAAAATACTTAGCTTGCTAAAAATAAAAAACAATAGCCTTTAAATTGAATAGTATACACATTTTTGCAAAGAATCATGCCATGCTACCTTTACTGTATGCAAATATCATGCCATGCCACTTTTACTGTCTGCCAAAGGTACCAGCGTCTTGCTAACGATAAAAAAATAGCCTTTGATTGAATAGTATACACATTTTTTTGCAAAGAATCATGCCATGCCAATTTTACTGTTTGCAAAAATCATGCCATGCCACTTTTACTGTCTGCCAAAGGTGCATACTAGGTACCAGCGTTTGATGTAGGAGCTGCGGGAGGAGAGGGACATGAAGCCCGAGACCTTCGCCAACCTTCTCTCTGCCTTCCTGTACGAGAAAAGGTGAGATGTTTCAGTCCCTGGTTACTTGATTTTAAGCAGCCTGCAATGGGGATGGTGCTGTGAGTAGTGCTGGTAACTGTTGGTCACTGAACATTTGTATTCTTGTCCTGCTTACCCTGTTTTGTGCATAGGCATTTTCTTTCTTTATTTCCAGTCTACCCTAAATCTTATGATGTTCTTCGAATGTATTCTTGGAGTACTAGTGCTGTAGCGCTTGATCTGCTCATGATTAGTGCAAAAATAAATGCTCTTGCTTTAAAGTACCTTAACACAAAGTGAGATTATGTGCTGCTGCTTGTGAGAGAGCTGCCAAAGTGGGCGAATGATAGACCAGTAGTCAGAGTCACAACTAGCAGTGCTATATCTATAAATGCTTTTGTGCTTTTCATAGTTATATGCTGATGCTGCTGTCCAATTGTTCTTGTTCTTGTTATGTGTCCTTTATTTTCTCAATCCGAGTTCATAAATCATACTTTTGATTAGTTGAAATCTGTAGGATGTTTGTGGCATTGATCTTTTTCTTGATTCTAGTTCATTTGTCTGTCAGTGGGTTTGTAAAGGTTTCTAACCTTCCTAGTCTGATACTTTATTTGCAAGTAGTTGGCATTGTTCTATGCATGATGTGTTTGGTGCATCCTCTTTCAGGTAGGAGATGGCTCTCACCAGTTTCTTGGTCCGAGATGCCCTGTTAATTTTCAGTTATTATTTAGCTTTGCCCTGATATTAATCGTGCAGTGAATTTGCTCATATTGTGTGCACACCCTCTGTTGGCTAACTGGTTGGATTCGAGTGATGTTGCCATATTTCTCTAAGATTTTAGTGATGGATTTCCTAAGGATGTACGTGCTGCATATACAGTTATAATACTTGTTGACTTCGAATGTGCTTTGTGCTGACTATGTGCGTAATCTTTTGCCCTTCAGTCACGAGGTGTTATCTTGAAGATCCATTCAAGAAGAATGAACTTGATGCGTGGGATTGATCTGAAAAAGATCGCAGGAAAGATGAATGCGGCTTCAGGAGCTGAGCTAACGGTAGAAGGCTCATGACACGAGATGCTGAGCTCGCCAACCTTCTCGTAGACCCGGAGTTTGCACAGGAGATGATGGACAGGCGCTGCATGGAGGGTCGTCTGCCTCGCTACTGCAAGTCAGGCTACCTGTCGTAGAACCTGTGCACTGGGGCTTGGGCTTGGTTCTGTCCTGTCAGTATATGTGGTGTCCAGTTATGGAGTTCTTTATATTTGGTTAATGGGTCCTGTATTTTATTTCGACAAGGAGGTCCAGTTTCTCAGTTTCTTTCATGTAACCAACCCTGAAGTGGGGGGAAATATTTTAAAAAATAATATGCATTTTACCGTTCATGTGGTTCACTTGTGTTTCAGAGCCAACGATCTTGCTTCCCCAGTACCACTTTGTGAGCAGAACCATTGCCTGTTTGTATGATATAATTCACAAAAAAAGTTAGCAGAAGCCTGTTTGTATGATATGATTCACAAAGTACTTTCAGCGGGAGCCATATTTGTCTACGCTCCTGTTTATGTCTGAGTAGGGATGGGTACCAAATTTGGAAGGATAGGTGAGAAAGCGACACTAGGATTTCGAAAGCATTTGACTTCTCAAAGGAAGAACAATATGAGGTTAAGACACTAATGACCTCTAAGGAACAATATGAGGAAGAACAATATGAGGAAGAACGATGTTTTGTCAATTCTAATGAATTAATATTTCGGTGGCAATGTTTAATTGAAATTAGGAAAAGTGCATTTGAATTATTCGTACAATTTGACAAAATTTGCATATTCAATGTTTTTTTGTAGCATAAGTAGTTCGCATGTATTTTTTCTTTTTGTTTTGATATATTACCTGTATTTTTGCGGTGGATATATTCAGGGACATTGATTTTTTTGATGTTTCTTTTTGTTTAAGTTTTCGTGTAAGTACCGTGGCGTAAAAAATTCAAATCTACAAATGGCCACATTAAAATTTGTTTAAATTGAATTGTACTGAAGTTCGGGAAGAAGGTTGTACCTAAAATTTGTTTAAATTTCAAAATTGTTAAAATTGGGGCGGCATTCATATTTGAATTTGGTTAGCGTTCATTGAATGCTCAGACTTGAAAGACGTTCAAAATCTTGGAACATTCCAATTTAAATTATGGTCGTGCGTCGTGAATAGCGGCGTTTATTGGTGTGATCATGCTCATATTATTGTCACATTTGCGTTTACTGTGGACATTGTGGTGCGGAAAAAATTAATTTGAAAATGTCCATGTTCGAATTCTGCTAAGATTTGAGTGTATCAAAATACGAAAAATGTCTACATCTATGAATTTGTAAATACCGTGCTGCCGGAAAACTTAATTTGGAAACCACCATATTTGAACTGTGTTCACCTT
>CAMZMU010000063.1:149007826-149093540 GCA_947311845.1 Poa pratensis | reverse complement strand
GTGGGGGTGCAGTCGAGGGATCACCAATGCCAAGAGTCTTCAATCAGCCCCACGCACACGCACCGGCGTGCGACTCGAACCCCACAGCACAACTGAGGAGCACCACCATCATCATCGGCGAGTGTCAAGCCTAGCACCTAGCACAAACCTAGCTAGGGAGCTCCGCCACGATGGTCGAGAAGCAGCAGGTGAGGGAGACACACATTGTGTCGTCATTGAGCAAAGTTGAGCCGAGACACAACCAAAAGCACGAAACTTCCACACCGCAACAGCAACCAAAGGAGGAGTCTTGGGCAAGCACAGCCAGGTGACCGAGAACACGTGAAGACCTGCCGAGGAGAGAAACACACGCCGTCGGCCCCAAGATGGCCGCATCACCACCACCAAAACACAACACCGTCACCTGCTTACTCGAGCCACGAGACCGCTCGCGAACCACCAGCGCCTCCACGGAGGGAACGACGTCGGAACGCCGCCGCTGCCCAAAAAAGGAGAACCGGGTTTTCACCCAAACAGGAGGGCGGGTGGTGGGGAAGGAACCTCAACGAAGCCTCCGAGGAGGGATCCGGGCCGGAGCGTCGACGATGTCGTGGCCGCCGGCCAAGGGTTTCCCCGGTTCCAAACACCACACCACCATCCTCTTGTCCATGGCACGGAACTGTCGAGGACAAGGCCTCAAACACCGTGAGCCGGACGGAGGAGAGCGCCTTGCAGGGTCCGGGAAGCAAACCTGTCATACCACCAGACCGGGAGCACCGCACCATGCGGGGGCAACAGGACAGGGGACGAACGGCCTCTCTGAGCACCTCGCTGGTGGAAGCACTGCCCAAAGAGCAGCAGAACCACCTCCAGCCTCCGTTCGTCGCGCTGCCCGCCGCAGCCACGCCGACCGCCGTCGCCAACCATCACGGGCCGCCACCCGGGAACAATCACTGGCCACGTCGCGGACACAGCCAATGGCGACACCACACGAAGCCCGAGGAGGCGCAACGCGCTGGGAGCCGCCGCGGCCCGCCAAGCCCATATGGGCCCAGATCGGGCCCTGGCCGCACCGCAGCTCCCGAGCCACCGCCAGAAGGGCGCCGCGCCTCGGTCGCACGCATCCAGCACCCTGCGCCGCCGCTATGCGACGCCTCACGCCCGCAGCTCTGCCAGCTCGCCGCGCCGCCTGCGCGCAGCGCGCCTCCAGCACCGGCCGCGCCACCGTGCGAACAGCCCGAACCAGGAGAACCGTCACCCCGCCGCCACCTTCCCTGGACGCGTGCGGCTTTGCCGGCGCTCCCTCCGGCGGCGTCGGAGCTGAGGATGGGCGCAGGAGCTCTAGGGTTGCCGACGGCTAGGGTTTCCCCGAGTCGCTAGGTGCGGGCGACGCGGGGGGGGGGGGGGGGGGGGGGGGGGGGGGGATTGGGTGCAATTGTGAGTAATCGTCGTACCCTGGAGAGACAAAGATGTAAAAAGCTGAAAACCCATGAGACCAATCAAACACGCCCATATTATTACACTTTGGGTTTATTGTTTGAGCAAGTCGGTACCTGTTGAGACAAATCGGGATTCAGGAAACGGTCGCTTCACTGACGGATCGGACCGAGTCCACGGATCGAGCATCGGTGATCCAAATGATAATGATCCCAGCGTCGTTGTGGTAAGCTGCTATCAAGAACGATGGATCATCAAAGGATAGATGTCGCTGTACATATTAGGGAACGAATCAGTCGCTGCTGCCTGTGGCGCAACCTGATTGTCACTTCCCAGCCATGGGATTTCTGCTGTTGCCGTAGGATCGGGTCTGCGCGCCTGCCGGCCTTAGGAACCGGGTGGACCTGGCCCGGCCGGCGAAGATCGACGTCGCGTGATCGAGCTGGTTGTCGACAAGCTTGCGCGAACGGCCAAATAAGTTTCCGGAACGTCGTCACACGGCACACGGCAGCAATCGAAACCACCCTTGTCCCTTGCATCCCCGATTGTGCGCTCTCAACTCGAAGACAAACCAGCGCCTCAGCCTTCCTATCCGTTCGCTCATTCGAGAAGAAGATGGCTATACTCTCTCCAGGACTCCATTCTCTACGATCAGGCCCCTTCGTAAGCTGAACCAAGTCCACGCCCTGACGGCGTGGAGATCAGATCGATAACCATATCAAAGTAGAACTGTCAAATATAATTTACACGGGAATCGGGATGCATGCATACTTGCAGAACCAGTTAACCAACTGTCTGATCGGACTCTGAATCTCTTGGATCCTCTACTGAACCAGCAGGTGTGAAGCGAGTGAACTGATCTAGCTTGTCTTGCGCGAAAATAGTTGGTTACGGTTTAGAATATTCATCCCTGCAAAAAATAAGAAAGTGTTAGAGGAATATGCAAATGCAATTATACCATTTGATCGAGTCAGTGGAAAAGGACCTGCCTGCATGCGACGACAAATGAGCATCTCTTGTATCGACCAACCATTAGCTCACATCGGGAAATTCTTAGTTACTCCGAGCTAGCTGCCCTGTAGTCCACACTGAAACGAAAGCTCGGTTCAATTTGATCGTACGCGCGTCAGTGCGCGCAGTAACACTTGTGTTCCCCGTTCAAATTAGTCTAACCCTACCGTTGTGGAGGTGTTATATAAGACCTTACCAACCTTAGTCACTTAAAACACAGCCCCATCAGCATTATCAAGCAACACATCTCCTGAAGCTGATCATCACACGCGCAGGACGCGCGCCATGGAGCAACAAGCGTACAGCTTCTACCTCTACCTCTTCTTGGCTCTCATCGTCCCTCTCCTGCTCCTCAAACTGTTCAGGAAGCATGGAACCGGCGACGGCAGCGTGCGTCTGCCGCCCGGCCCGTGGCGGCTTCCCATCATCGGTAGCCTGCATCACCTCGCCAGCAGCCCGCTGGCGCACCGCGTGATGGCCGACCTCGCGCGCCGGCTGGAAGCGCCGGTCATGTACCTCAAGCTCGGCGAGGTCCCGTGGTGGTCGCCACGTCCCCGGAGGCCGCCCGCGAGGTCATGAAGACGCACGACGCCATCTTGGCGACCCGCCCGTGGAACCCGACGGTCAAGATCATGATGGCCGACGGGAAGGCGTCATATTCGGACGCTACGGCGCCCTGTGGCGCCAGCTCCGAAAGATCTGCATCCTGGAGCTGCTCAGCCCGCGCCGGGTGCAGTCGTTCCGCCAGCTCCGGGAGGAGGAGGTCGGCAGCCTCGTGTCCGCCGTCACCGAGTCGGCGTCGTCCGGCCAGCCCGTAAACGTGAGCGAGAGGATCGCCGTGCTCATCACCGACTCCGCGGTGCGCGCCTTGATCGGGGACAGGTTCAAGAAGAGGGAGGAGTTCTTGGAGATCCTCGAGGAGGGGGTCAAGCTCGTCGCCGGGTTCACCCTCGGCGACTCTTCCCCTCGTCCTGGCTTGCGGGCTTCATCAGCTGCACGGCGCGGCTAGCACAGGAGAACCACCGCAAATGCTTCGAGCTCATGGATTACGCCATCAAGCAGCACCAGGAGCAGAGGGCCGCTGTCGCAGCCGCAAAGGGCGCCGCGGAAGAAGGAGAGGACCTGGTGGACGTGCTGTTGAGGGTGTTAGAGTACCGTAATGCCACACAGCCGAACGCTGCCCTTATTGGAGATCACGTTGGATACGTATTCAACATACCAAAGTTTGTTAGCTGAGTTGTAATCGTGTTGATCACGTAATCTATGTACCTGTACTATATATACATGAGCAATGCAAAACAGGAGGCATGCGTTGAGAGCAGCCACGTTCATATTGTTTACATGGTATCAGATTGATAGGTCGATCCTCTCCTGTCTCCTCCAACTTTAGATCCAATCTAGTTCTACGTTCTCTGTCCAATCCACCATGACATCCGATGAACTCAAAGGCTCTTTTTCCTCCGGGGGCGTCCGTTCCCACGGCCGCGGCAACCGCATCTTCATCGGCAATCTCGGCGGCGGCGCAGGCGGCCGCGGCAATGGCGGACCTAGCCGCGGGCATGACACACCGTGGATGTACAATCCGTGGACAGGGCTCCCTACTCGCGCGCATCAACACCAACAGCCGGCACCACGGTGGCAGCTGCAGCCACACATGCAGCAGCGCCAGGCTTGGCGTGGCCCTGTTCCAAGACTCCTTGAACCATGTCCTGGTATGGCACAACCCCAGGCTTATACTGCGTACGGCCAGGCGCGGCCAATACCGCACACTACGCCAACTCTGTACCGGCAGCAGCATCTTGACCCGGCCCTTATCAACGCGGCGAATAACATGCAGTTCGCCGGCAACAACGACTGGTATATGGATTCTGGTGCTTCATCTCATATGGCTTCCGATGCGGGTAATCTCCTCTCTCCCACACCTTCTGCTTCTCACTCTGTCACTGTCGGCAATGGTGCCTCTCTCCCGGTTACTCACATAGGTTCCCAGTCTATCTATTCGTCCACTAAACCTCTTCACCTTCGTAATATTCTTGTTGTTCCAAACATAATCAAAAATCTCGTATCGGTCCGACAATTTACTACTGATAATAATTGTTCTATCGAATTTGATCCTTTTGGTTTTTCCGTGAGAGATCTACCCACTCGAACCGAGATTCTTCGATGCAATAGCTCCGGACCTCTATACCCCCTGTGTCGTCCATCCACTGCTGACGCTCACATAGCCACTAGCACCGCTAGCTCCGCCCTTTGGCATCAACGCCTCGGACACCCCGGCCATCATACCATGTCGCGTCTACATCATTCCAAAAATATTACATGCCATAAAGATGGGCACTCGCTTTGTCATGCATGTCAGTTAGGTCGTCATGTTAGATTACCTTTTTCAGCATCTAAAACCTTTACTATTCGACCGTTCCATCTTATTCATTGTGATCTGTGGACATCACCTATTCCAAGTACCTCTGGTTATTGTTATTATCTTGTCATTGTGGATGATTTTACTCACTATTTCTGGACCTTTCCCCTTCGTCGCAAATCAGATGTTTACCCCACCTTTCAAGCGTTTCATGCCTATGCGCAAACCCAGTTTAACCTTCCCATCCTATCCTTGCAATGCGACAATGGCCGAGAATTTGATAACACCAAACTTGATACTTTCTGCTCCACACATGGCATACAATTACGCTTCTCATGTCCATACACGTCCCAACAAAATGGCAAGGCCGAACGCGCTATTCGCACCACTAATGATGTCCTTCGTACTTTACTTTTCCAAGCATCCATGCCACCTTCCCTTTGGGCCGAGGCGCTCCATACAGCCACATATCTTCTGAACATAAGACCTTCTTCTACCATAAACTTTTCCACACCCCATCACCTATTGTTTGGCGAATTTCCGTCATACGATCATCTTCGCGTGTTTGGTTGTTTATGTTATCCTAATACGGCCTCCACATCTCCCCATAAGCTAGCACCTCGATCTACCGCTTGCGTTTTTCTCGGATACCCATCTCGGCACCGTGGATATCGTTGCCTTGACCTCACATCTCGCCGCATAATTATCTCTCGCCACGTAGTTTTCGACGAAACCATCTTTCCATACAAGCCACCATCTACTCCTACACCTCCGGCGACTTGCCCAGATATTTTCGATCCAATACCTATTCTACCTGTTGCACACAATCGTTCCACTACTGTCCTACCTACTACAACTCACGTACCAGGCCAGCCCAACATGCATGGTTTTTCCGGCCAGCAGCGCACCATGCATGCCGCACCAACAACAGCTCACGTAAATGATCCAGCTACACCTATGCATTCTCTTGATTCTGAGACCGAGGCACCCTCGCCTCCCGTGTCTACGCAGCCGTCCCCAGCTGCGCCTACAGCCCCGCCATCCCCAGTGCATCGCACACGTCAACGCACCGGCCGCCTTCCACCTCCCATCGATCGTCTCAACCTCTCGGCCACTGTTTCATCTCCTCTGCCTTCTAACTATTTGATTGCACTCCGAGATCCCTCCTGGCGTGCTGCCATGCAGGAAGAGTATGACGCGCTCATGCATAACAAGACTTGGGTACTCGTTCCACCACCTTCCGGCGCCAATATAGTCACGGGCAAGTGGATTTTTCGACATAAATATCATTCCGATGGCACCCTTGCCCGTCACAAAGCTCGTTGGGTTGTACGTGGCTTTTCTCAACAACCCGGTGTCGATTTTGATGAGACCTTCAGTCCCGTGGTCAAACCCGCCACTATTCGTCTTGTGCTTTCTCTCGCCATCGGGCAGTCTTGGCCTATTCATCAGCTAGACGTTAAAAACGCCTTTCTCCATGGTCATCTTGATGAAGTTGTCTATAGTCAGCAGCCATCGGGTTTCATCGACCCAGAACATCCGCACCATGTTTGTCGACTCCTAAAATCTCTATACGGCCTAAAACAAGCACCTCGCGCTTGGTTCCATCGCTTTGCCACCTTCGCCAAATCTCTAGGTTTCACCGAGTCTAAATCTGACACTTCACTCTTCATTTTCAAACGTGGTCATGACATGGCTTATCTTCTCCTCTACGTTGATGATATTATTCTCACTGCCTCGACACCGTCCTTCCTTGCCTCTATCACTCGTTCGCTCAGCGGTGAATTTGCTATGAAGGATTTAGGTCCATTACACCACTTTCTCGGTATTTCTGTATCACGTACACCTTCTGGGCTTCATCTCTCTCAGGAGCAATACATTCTCGATGTCCTGTCTCGCGCTGGCATGCGTGATTGTCACCCTGTACCTACACCCATTGATACTAAGGCTAAGCTTTCCGCGGATGCTGGTCCCCCTGTTTCAGATGCTTTCCTCTATAGGAGCCTTGCCGGTGCCCTACAATATGTCACTCTCACTCGGCCTGATATCTCGTATGCAGTCCAACAAGTTTGCCTTCATATGCATGACCCTAGAGAGCCGCATTTCTCCCTTATCAAACGCATATTGCGTTATCTCAGAGGTACACTACACTTCGGTCTTTCCATCCATTCTTCTTCCTCACATAAATTGATTGCCTACTCGGATGCTGATTGGGCCGGATGTCCGGACACCAGACGTTCTACGTCGGGGTACTGCTTGTTTCTTGGAGATAACTTGATTTCTTGGTCTTCACGTCGTCAGACTACTGTGTCTCGCTCTAGTGCAGAAGCGGAATACAGAGCTGTTGCCACCGCGGTCGCCGAATCATGTTGGGTCCGTCAGCTGCTCATGGAACTTCACCGGCCTATTGACGATGCTACTATTGTGTATTGCGACAATGTGAGTGCAGTCTATCTCTCAGCTAACCCTGTGCAGCACAAGCGAACTAAACATATCGAGCTGGATATACATTTTGTACGAGAGAAGGTTGCCATTGGAGCTGTCCGAGTTCTGCATGTTCCGTCATCCTCGCAGTTTGCGGATATTTTTACAAAAGGTTTGCCGAGGGCACTCTTCGAGGAATTCCGATCCAGTCTTCACATCGGCGCTCCACCGAGTTCAGACTGCGGGGGCGTGTTAGAGTACCGTAATGCCACACAGCCGAACGCTGCCCTTATTGGAGATCACGTTGGATACGTATTCAACATACCAAAGTTTGTTAGCTGAGTTGTAATCGTGTTGATCACGTAATCTATGTACCTGTACTATATATACATGAGCAATGCAAAACAGGAGGCATGCGTTGAGAGCAGCCACGTTCATATTGTTTACAGAGGGTACAGAAGGAAGGTGGCCTTGAGGTGCCTCTCACAATGGGAATCATTAAAGCGGTTATTCTCGTAAGTAAAACACCTCCCGAGCTACTCCTAACTCAAGATTATTTCCATTCCATTAGTTGACACAATATAATTTGGCATTCGATGTTTCACTGGTCACCGGTTCTAGAGGTCAAAAACCAATTGTCAACAAGACATCGATGATCGATCGGGCGACAGGTTATCGATTGACAATCCATAACTTCTATATTTACTTCCCCTAATCTGTGAACATTGGTATCTTTGCAGGATTTGTTTAGTGCCGGGAGCGAGACATCAGCAACAACACTGCAATGGGCAATGTCTGAACTTATGAGGTACCCGGCTGTGATGCAAAAGGCACAAGCGGAAGTACGCAATAACCTCAAAGGAAAGCCCAGAGTGACAGAGGATGATTTGACCGACCTAAAGTATCTCAGACTTGTCATCAAGGAAACACTGAGACTGCATCCACCGGCGCCGCTCCTTATTCCGCGGGAGGCCATGGAGTCCTGCAAAATTCTTGGGTACGACGTGCTGAAGGGCACAACTGTACTAGTGAACGCGTGGGCAATCGGCAGGGACCCTAAGCACTGGGACGACCCTGAAGAGTTCAAACCGGAGAGGTTCGATTCCGGCGTGGTAGACTTCAAGGGAACTGACTTTGAGTACATACCCTTTGGGGCGGGACGAAGGATTTGCCCCGGTATGACATTTTCACAGGCCAGCATGGAGATCGTGCTCGCGTCGCTTCTCTACCACTTCGACTGGGAGCTCCCAGGTGGGGGGAAACCAAGTGAGGTGGATATGGCGGAGGACGTGGGCATCACTGTTCGGCGGAAGAACGACCTATACCTGCATGCCGTCGTCCATATGCCGCCGCAGAGTTGATTCACACACCATCTGATTTGTGATCACAAAACCCATACACTATTTGACTTGAGCCGAGACATAAGTAATGTTAAGTACATCATTAAACGATTGAAAGTTAAGTGGCGGGTTGGATATATACATGTGTGATTGCATTTGCGTCAACCATACGTTGTTGTTTCTAAATTAATGTGGCATCAAATAAAATGTTTACAGTTGGATTGCAAAATCTTTCATCCTTTGTATTGCAAGTTTGGAACCCGTCATATATAATCATCATATCTTTTACATCAAGGCAGATTGTTCTTGGGCTTCGTTTTGGAACTTCCTTAGTCGGCTAAGCCTTCATCTTGTGGTTTCAACAAACTATGTCGCCTAATTCGCTGGATTATCTCCATGCCATATGCTAGACACCGTAGATCTCAGCAGTGTGTTTCTTAATGGATGAGAATTCAAAAGGTATGGTCTAATCTTTTTCAGCTCGAATTAGTCAGCAAACTCCGAACTCCATACACACAATGTGCATGAACACTTCCCTCTTCATTCTAAAGCCCCGCCAAAAATCTTTTGGGGCATTTGCTGGATTATGAGAGAAAAAATAGTCATTATATAGCAGCACAAGACCCATTATTTATCGACGATTCTTGTTGGCTAGCTGCTCCGGCCACGATCCTTCACGTTTGGAGTCAGTGGCGGAGCTCGAAACAAATTCTTGGGCGGGCCAGGAGATGAGAAAACACAAAATTGTTCTGATTTTCACTAATGTCATCTTCTTTATTTTCAAGAAAAAAATCAATTATTTTCTCAGTTGCCTTTCCTATCGCCGTGCAATCTTCCATGCTATCAAATTGCCAACTAAAAAATTAGGGGGAAAAAGGAAGAAGTAGCTAGCCAGGGGAATTGGAGAAAATAAGGCTCGATTCGTGGTAATCTGTTGCCGGCTGTTTGGACTTGCTGCCGGCCCGATGCCCCGTGCCCGTGCAGCGATGCCCTGTGGCTAGATCCTGGCTGCAAATGGCAGCTAGCGCTGCTGGCTGCTGATGCCCTCCACCGATTCCCCCTTTTCCCCTTATTTTCTTATCTAAATCATGTCCAAATCTGTAGACCTAGCCATCTCAATGGCCATGGTTTTGTCACACGCAGAGACTGACTCGTGAGTAGTCTGGGACTCTGGGAGAGGATAGGAGTCGAGCGAAGAAGCAAATTGTTGATGAGCTGGGCCGTCTTGCATGATACTACTAGTAAATAATTATTTAGCAAAAATCCTGGGCGGGCCGTGGCCCAGGTGGGCCGTAACGCAGCTCCGCCAGTGTTTGGAGTGGCTTCCAGCTACTACTGCGGAACTGTAGAACATCGAGGACCATCTGATTCTCTTTCTCGTCGACTGGTGGGCCTCATCTTCCATCATGTGGTGAAACATGATCTTATCGTCGTTGTCGATCCATAGCCTATTGTGCAACAATGAAACTATGCAATGAATCAACAATCAAGCAAAATGAACTAGTTGGCAACGACCGAACACCAAATAGTGGTAGCGCCAGCAGAACGAGTTGGGGCGACGCAAAACGAGGATAAGGAGTTGCGGACTTAAGACTGAGAGTTGGTGACGACAAGGGCAGCAGTGATGACGCGATGGCGGCTAGAGGGAACTAGAGTAGGGGCTGGAGGCCAAATGGCTACGGGCCAGCCTCTTTCGCTCCGTGTCTATGACATGCGGGCTCAAGTTTACTCTGTGTTTGGAAAACCCCCACCTCTCGCGACCCGCCGCCCCCCGCGCGGGCGGACGGGCCGCGCCTCCGGCCCTCTCCTCTAGGCCTCCCCTCCTTCCCTTCCCGTCCGCCGTCGCCGGCGTTCGTCGCCGGGGCTGGGCCCGGGCGGCGCCGGCGGCGGCAGCCCCCTGCCTCTTCCCTCTCGGTGGGAGGCCCGCGCGGATCGGTGCTTCTTCGGGTGGTGTCCCCAGGCGGCGGAGGTCCGGCCAGCGGCGGCGGGGCGACCTGCCGGCGTGCGGGTGGCAGATGCGGCGGTGGCGTCGTCGTTGGCGGCGGTGGTGACGGGTTGAGCTCGCCTGCAGCCCTGCAGGCCCAGATCTAGGCCCTGCGGGCCCGATCTGGGTCGGGGCGGGTCGGGTGCGACCAGCCTACCTCCAGCTTGAGTTTCGAGCTCTCCGTGACGTGGACGGCGAGGCACGACAACCACTCCTGCTGCAGCACGATGGTGAGAGCTTCACGGGCCCTTCTGGGTCCGGCTGGACCTATGGTTTCGATCTTGAGGGCAGCGGCGGCGTGGCCTACGTGCTGCAGCGTGGTGGCGGGGACTTTACGGGTCCTCTTGGGACCCGGCCGGGCCTGCCCAGCCTGGTGTGTCCTTGCTACCGCGTCCGGTCGGCACCCGCAGCAGTGGCGGTGGAGGAAGTCCTCCAGGTGGCCGTGCTGCTGCCACTCTCCGGCTCCAATGGTCTGGTGTGCTCTTTGCTGATGTGTCCGGTCGGCTACTGCCTTTGGCGGTGGAGGTTGTTCCCTCCCGCGTGGTTGTGGTACCGCCACCCATTGTTGACGGTGGTCTCTTCTCAGTATGGCCTCGCAGTGTTTGCCATGGTGAGACGACGTTCGTGACTCAAGACCGAGGTGGCGTCTGGTGGTGGGCGGCAGGGTTTGGTGGAGCGCTTCAGCTTGTCTGGGAGGTGGTTTTTTGGGGATCGGGAGAAATCTCTGCCGTTTTGGCACCGACGCGGTGACGCTTGAGAGTGTCGCCCTTCCTTCTTGAAGGGCGTCGGGGGTGCCCCTTCTCACTCCTCGGAGCGTACCGGGGGAAACCCTAGGACTTGTCCGGGCAGCAGCGTCGGCGTCGTCGCTTTCCTTCTTGGAGGTGTTGCTTGGTATGCGGCGATTCGGAGCGCTAGGCTTGTGGTGGGACTTTGCCGGAGAGGACGTAGCGGTCGAGAGTCACTTTCGTTTTCGTTGATCCGCCGATGTTGGCGTTGTTTTCTCTTCTTTTTCTCTTTCTTTTCTTTTCTTTTGGGCAGGATTGTGCTGTTTGCCCCAGCGGTGGCCTCAAAGTTGTATCGGGTGGTTGCTATATTAATATAGCGGGGCGAAAGCCTATTTCGAGTGTCTATGACATGCGGACCCCGATGTCGGCTGGCTTAGTTGGACATTATCCGGCGTCCTGAGCGGGCCCCAATTATGGGGTTGGCCTGGGTGCCCGACACATTTCGGGCGGCCTGGACCGGTGGAGATGCTCATAGGACTTGAACAACCAATGGAAAATTTCTAACCTTAGAACTTAAGTTCATGACACAGTGAAGAAAGTTACCGACCTTAGGATTTGAAGTAGCAATGAAACAGTGAACTAATCAACAACAAACTGTAACATCGGCACACTGATTGCTACAGAACATTTAAAATAATCACCTCGAGTTCAATAATTCTTTTGGCGGGACGACAACAAGCGTACAATACCAATTACTCCCCACATATATTTAGCAGGAACACATTGAACAAAGATATGAGGAATAGTCTAAGGTACATTACAGAAACAACAAAGGGTCGGATGACCAGTTTCTTATCAACATGTTATCCTTTCTTAAAATGGCATTTGCCAAATCAACCATGGAAAATCTTATTTCTTGGCGACATAGCTATCCTGAAATATTTTCAAAAGATCTATTTGTTGTATATCTAAGCTAAAGCTACCTTCGAAGATACACCTTTGCAGAATTGATTGACTGCCTGCTTTTGTCCTGAAGCTATTGTTCCTCCACACCATTTATTATGTCATCGGTGACAAGCTGTTTTGTCAGTGAAAAGAGCCTAACTATTTCCTTTTCAGCTTCAAGAATCACATCAATCTTAGAATCATACGAACCGGCGTTTGCACACTCTGATGCAACCAAATTGATACCAGACTCAGCTTTGCCACGTTTGAAGGATTTCTTGGTCATGTCTGCAAGCTTCTTCAGTGCAGCAGTAGCAGCAAGTGCTTCCACCTCCGCAGCTTCAATTTGAAGCTTTTGGAGCTCCATCTCTCCTACAAAGCTGCCCCTGTTGTGTCACTCGAAAGACCAGTGAGTTCCTTGTTGGCACTGGGATCTCCAGGTAACTCTTCCAACTTGCCTAGTTCCATCTCCTTCACATCCCACTTTCTAAGTACTGCCTTCAGCTCTTGATCTTTGGCATCAATTGCTTCATGAGCAGCTCTTAAGTCCATGTCTTTATGCCGCAATGATTCTCTGAACATCTCTATGTCGGCCTCCAGTTGATTATGCTTATGCAAATTAGACTCTAGGGCTGTACCTGTGTTTGAGATTTCCTGATCCAGTATTGCATAAATGTCCATTTCTCCAGCTTTTATGGAACTAGCAAGATCACCAGTGAACTCAGCCATCCTTTGCACCACTGATTCAGCTTGAGAGCATCTGAATCGTATGCTATCCAACTCACTCTCCATTGTTTCTATATGTTGTTCTTTATCATGTAATTCAGTTTTAACCTGCACCAGTTTTTTTAGAAAAGGGCAGCCCAGCCTCTGCATCGATTGATGCATGCGGCTTTTATTTCATTTATTTAAAGTCAAGTCTTACAAAAGATTACATCAAGGATCACACAATGTTGATACATGTATCAACCATCTAAAAAATACAGACATCATGAAGAGACACTGCATCAACATGATATCCTTAGATCAGAACGGCAGCTGAATCGGTTGTACAAATCCCGTGCCACCAATTCCAGCCGGTTGCACCCAATATCCAGAGCGCTGCGGTGATCCGTGGACTGTAGGTAAGACCACGTACGGATCCAGTGGGTAGCCAAAGGTATAACCTGCAAGAAGGAAGATGTTTTTGCATTGTTAAAGATATAATCATTGCGTATGTTCCATATAGCCCAGAGTAAAGCACATACACCCACTCGGATTTGTACTTTCTCTTTTTATCAACACCACTTAACCAATTGCCAAACAAGTTATCTATACTATTAGGGGATGTAAATTTAAAGCCATGAAAACAATACGCCAAACTATCTTAGCTAAGGGACATGATATAAATAAATGCTGAATCGTCTCATCTTGATCACAAAAACAACATTTTTTAGAACCATCCCAGTTCCGCTTAGCAAGATTATCTTTAGTTAAAATCTCTTTACGCATAAGGAACCACATAAAAATCTTAATTTTTAGTGGCACTTTCATCTTCCAAATATGTTTACGTAGAAACCTAGTATGATCACTCATGTAATCTAAATACATAGATTTAACCGTAAACTTTCCTGATTTAGTTAAACCCCATGTAAACTTATCAGGTTCAACCGTCAATTGAATGCCCATTAACCGGTTAACAAGATGCAGCCATCTATCCCACCTATCCCCGGTTAGAGCTCTCCTAAAACTTATATTAGGAGGAGGCGCATTCCTCAAAACAGAAGCCACTGAGACCTGTTTATGATGAACAATGTTATAAAGGGAAGGGTATTGGTTAGAGAGGGGCTTGTCCCCCAACCACGTATCCTCCCAAAATCGCACACTTTCGCCATTACCAACAGCAAAGGAGCCTCTGACAAAAAAATCCTCATTGACTTTCATGAGGCCCTTCAGAAGGGTGAGTCATGAGGTTGCACTTTAACCTGGGATAGAGATTTAGAATGTAGATATTTATTATGTATTAGCTCATGCCAAACCCCATCCTCTGTCACAAGTTTGAAAAGCCATTTGCATAACAAACTTTTATTTTTAGATTCTAAATCCTCAATACCGAGACCCCCTGATCTTTTGGCCGACAAATGATATTCCATTTAGTTAGTCTATACTTCCTTTTATGGCCATCGCTTTGCCAGAAAAATCTTGATCTAAAATAATCCATTCTTTTGCGTACCCCTTTAGGTACCTCAAAAAATGATAACATGAACATGGGTAAACTAGTTAGGACTGAATTGATTAGGATCAACCGGTCTCCATAAGACAACAGTTTTCCCACCCAGCTAGCTAACTTTTTTTCAAACCTATCTTCTATAAGTTTCCACTCTCCATTTTTCAGCTTTCTGAAATGAATGAGAATACCCAAGTATCTAAAAGGGAAGGAACCAGATTCGCATCCAAAGATACTCATGTATTGTTCCTCCACCTCCTTCGCTTTCCCAAAACAAAATAGTTCACTCTTGTGAAAGTTTATTTTCAACCCCGATAGTTGTTCAAACATACACAAAATGAGCTTCATATTCAAAGCCTTTTCTAGGTCGTGACTCATAAAAAGGATAGTATCATCAGCGTATTGTAGAATTGACACCAGTTGATACTCCTTGCTATTTAGCAGCTGCTGAGGCTCAATAACTTCACTGCTGACTTCAGTTAGTCTGCTCTGTGTATCTGAAAGCTCCGAATCCTTCTGTTGAAAAGCCAATTGAATAGACTCTACCTTTGATTTCATATCTTGGACTTCATATCTTGCTTCTAACAGCTCCGACTCTTTTATTTTAACAAGTTCATGTGATTTACTGCACTCACTTTCCTTCTGTACAAGCTCCTTCTGAAGAAAGTCTACTTCTTCAGTTCTCTGTTCCAAGCTCTCTCTTTCTTTAGTTAATTCGGCTTCTAGAGACTCAACCTTCTCCATTTCCTGAAGTAGCTGTGATTCAAGTTTATGACAACGAGACTGTGCATCAATGAGCTCCTTTGTCTTTTCTTTAATCTCCAGCTGAGCAGCTTCCAAATCATGGGTATAAGACATCAGTAATACCCTTTGGTCGTTGAGTTCCTGCACTTGCGTCTGCAACTGCACTGCTTGATCTTCTATTTGTCTACGGGAGGACGCGAAAGCATCTCTTGAAGATATTAGTTCAGTGCGTACAGCATCCAACAGAGACCTCACACGTTTGAAATCAGTGATAGTACCCTTGTTGATATCATCTGTCTCCTTGGATGCCAGTTGTGAAAGTTCCTTTAACTCTTGCTGTGCTGCTAACCATCCTAAATTCTGCTTCTCAAGTTCCTCTTCAGCAACTTTCAGTTTCTGTTTATTAGCTTGCCTCAATTCATTTGATCTGGCAATATCGATTGTCTTTCTTTTAATTTCGTTCCGCAGCTCTCTAACTGTTGCTTCTTGCTGCACAACGGCTTGATTAGCCGTACGGAGTAGCTTTTCTTTAAACTTGATCTCTGAGCGCATCAGGTCTGCTTCCTCATTCTTCATGAATATATCGTCTTTGAGATTTTCCACTTCAATTACCTGCTGAGAAAGCGAAGCTTGTGAACTGGCAATTTTTTTGTCTTGCCCCGCGACCACAAGCTTCAGATTATTGATCTGCTTCACTCGTGACGCCAGATCTCTACTTGCCTTTTTCAGTGCTTTCTCTATTCCTTGTTGCCTTACGTATGCTTTGCTGATCTCTTTCTCCCTCTGACCGAGCTCCTGCTTCGTCTGGCTCAATCTTATCCGATCATCGGAAACCCTCTTCTCTGCGTCCCGGATATCCCTCTCTTTTTTCCTGAGGATGGACAGGGCGCCCTCGAATTCAGACTTCAGGGCCTCGATGCTCACACTCAGTCCACTATCATGAGAAGCACTAGCATCTAAACTCAGTGTCTTGGCAAATAGCCGCTCCAACAATTCCCTAGCTGGCTCGGTTGTTCCACTGTCACCATCAGTTAAACTTGATCTGATACGTTTTACAACTGATCTGATCATGTTAGGAGCATATTTGAAATGATGGGCCTGAAATGCCACCATGAAACTCAACTTCTTTCGGAACATAACCTGAATTGCACGAAACAATGATAACTAGACAATTAGGATAAGGGAATGTGCACAAGCTAATGAATATATATCTGATGCATATAATATATTCTCTTATACATCGAAGAATTGAACTGAAACTGAACTCAGAACTACGAGAATATCAACTTCATCTCGTCACACAAATTCAATGATATAAGTACATATGTATGACGAAGTGTCATAGCTCACCAATTTTGATGAAGTGTCATAGCTCACCAATTTTGATCTCAAACCTACTCATTAACATTTCTTTTGTTCAATTCCACTTTCAGTTCATACTCCGATTAAAACTTCTTCAGATAGACCCAAATACAGTATGCTACCACATCCGAATCAATTTCAGAAAAGTGTAGTAGTACTAGTACTGACAGAACATGAATTAGCAGCGCGAAATCTGGCCTACGTCTAGTTCAAACACATGTAGGCGCGCTCGGAATCGGGAAACCAAGAAGTAGAACACAGGCAGCATGCAAACAGTGACCACCGTGGTACGAAGAAACAGCGCTATGAGAAATCAACAGTTCCCTGCAAAGGCTAGGCTAGGTCCTCTCTCCGACGCGCTGCCCGTGCCGATCCAAGAGCGCCTAATCTACCCCACGAAGGACAAGGTCCAGAAGCGCCTGCTCTTCTCCGCGGCCGATCCACACCCGGTCGATCACATGGCGGTGCAAGCCACGAGCTCTGCGGACATGCCGGCGGCCCACCCGTACGCTCCCGGCGCGGCAACGCGGCGGGCCGGCCGGTCGCACGTCATCGTCGAGTTTGATCAGGAGATGGTGGACGAGGAGGTGAGACTGCGTAGCCACGCCCTCGTGTTGTTGGTGGCGGGTGGCCGCCGCCCTCTTTGGCCCTCTCGCATCGTTGAGGGCATCCACGGCAGATTCCCGCAGCTGCCGGCGGGCAGCATCTCGGTCAGCCTCCTGTGCCACGACGCGTTCCTCGTCCGCTTCTCCTCCGAGCAGGGGCGCAACATGATCGACTTCGACTCTGTCATCCACATCGACGCCACGCCACTCGTCGTCAAGCGCTGGACCCGCAGGTTCCTGGCCGAGATGGTGACCTACCGCTACAGGGTGTGCTTGTTCATCGAAGGCATGCCTCCGCACAGCTTCAACCAGACGAACGCGGCCCAGCTGCTCCCGACCTGCCGCTTCCACGCCATCGCCTACGAGTCCGACTCCCGCTCCGACCTCTCCTACTACGTCGTGTACGCCTGGACGGAGGATTCGGACTCCATCCCCACCGACACCATGTTCGACATCATCGAGCCGAGGGTGAACCTCGACACTCTGGAGGAGCTGGAGTTGCCGGCTGGGTTCTTTGAGATCTTTGAGGAGGAGCCTGGGCAGGCTCAAGACCTCGTCCCGCCTCGCGCACTTAGGTACCACGTTATTATTCACCTTGACTTCCTCACCAGGTTCCCTCGCCCGCCCGGCGGCCCCAATGGGGGTGGGGGAGCTGACGACGACGACGACGGCCACCCACGTACACGAAGGTACGACTGGCAGTGGGGTGTGGTGGACGGCACGGTTGCGCCGGTGCGTCGCGCATCGGGGTCCGTCTTCCAGCGCCTTGGGGCCATGGACAGGCAGAACAGGCGGCGCCGCCGTCAGGTTTACATGCCGGTGCAGCGCGCGGCGGCCGCGCCACTGACGTCCGTGCCGCTGGCAGAAGATGAGGGGCAGGCGCGCCCTAACGGAAACCTAGCGGCAGCCGTGCCGCTGGGATGAACGCCGTCATCGAGCACGGGAGCCCTGACTCTACTCCGACATGTGTCACGGGGCTCCTGGTTGGTGCAACCGAGGCGCACGCCCCGCTGCTGGATCAGGTGACCAGCGAGGAGACCGTGCTTGGACCGTTGACGCGCAGGCATGCCCCTTCTCTGCCGGTCGGTGACAGTGAGGGATTGCCAACTCCTGTCGCTGACGAGGAGGCTGCCCCCGGTCTGCATGCCCGCTCCTTTGCTACTTCGGGTGGCAAGGTCACGGGAGCGGTCGACGCTAGCTTCGACAAGCACGTCGCGATGGAGGACATGGGGCCCGTGATTGAGGAGGAGGTCGAGGTCGACCAAGCTGACCTGGCTGTACACAACGCAGAGGTCGACCTGGGTCGCACAGATGGCTTTGCTGGCCAGGCCAGGCACGATGCGGAGGTGGACTTGGGCCCTGGTGGCTCACCGGCCCAACTTGGCCCAACTCTTGGGTCAGACGCTGATGGGTCACTCCACCGTACGCCGCTGCAGACATTCCTGGGCCAGATGGGAGAGCCCATTTCCCCTGGCCTGATAAGGGGACCGGCGTTCAAGCCTCTTCGAGCTCCGAAGCGAGCCGCAGCCCTAACCTGCACCACCACCGTGAGGCGCAGCCGCCGCATCGCCAACCGCCCGCCGGAGATGCAGGGCACAGCCCTCACCATGGCCAAGAGGCTGGTCTGCCGCAAGCTCGGGAGGAGTTTGAGGAGGAGCTAGTCTAGTTTGTCTGCAAGAAACCAAATTGATGATGGTTGATTTGCCTCTGGTGATGGACATTTGTGGATCGAATTTCACCAGGTTCTCCTTCTTTCCTTCTGACGGTGCAAGCGGAGGGCTGCTGCTGGCCTGGACTGATGAACTGTCTGTTAATCCAATTCAAGCCTCAAAAAAGTGCATTTCAGCTGTTTGCACACATATTCCTAGTGGCAGCACATGGTCCGTGATTGGTGTTTACGGGCCACAGACACCTCCTGACAAGATTGGCTTTCTAGCTGAGGTTCAGACCATCACAAATGCTTGTACCGGCCCTCTTCTGATCTTGGGCGATTTCAACCTGATTGTTGCTGCTGAAGAAAAGAGCAACGGCAACATAAACAGGGGTCTGATCAATGCTTTCAGAAATTTTATCAATGTACAAGAGCTGAAGGACATGTACCTGCTTGGTCGTCGTTACACTTGGAGCAATGAGCAGTTAAATGCCACACAGTCTAGGCTGGATAGAGTGCTCTATAATCAGGACTGGGATGAAGAATTCCCCAATGCCATCCTGCAAGCTCTTTCCTCTGCGGGTTCTGATCATTGCCCCCTGTTGCTAACAACCAATGCCGCTTTTCGCCCGCAACGATCCTTCAGGTTTGAGAATGCCTGGGTTAGGCTACAGGGTTTTGATGATGTTGTCAGTTCAGCCTGGGCAGAGGCCCCTTCTTCTGCTGACCCCTTCACCAATCTTGCTAACAAACTTGCTTATTGTGCCAAGAAGCTCTCTGCATGGGCAGCATCCCTCATGCATGATTTACGCCTACGCATGCAAATTGTGAATGAGCTAATCTTCATGCTGGATCAGGCGAGAGATCACCGCAACCTAACGGCAGCTGAGCATACCTTCAGAGGTCACATAAAGATGCAGTGCTTAGGCCTAGCCGCTCTTGACCGGTGTATGTGGAGACAAAGATCAAGATACCTGTGGCTAAAAGAAGGGGACAACAACTCCAGATTTTTCCACCAAAAGGCCAACGCCAGAAGAAGAAAGAATATGATACCGAGTCTAATGGTCGATGGTAACTGCATTGCGGACCAAGAGGAGAAGATGGAATGCATTTGGTCCCATTTCAATGATATCTTGGGCACCCAAAACTCAAGACAAACTGATCTAAATCTTGCGGCACTCAACTTTCCAGATTGTGACCTTAATGATCTGGATAACACCTTTACTGCTGAGGAGATTAAGAAGGCTATGTTTGATATTCACCCTGAAAAAGCCCCTGGACCTAATGGATATACTGGCCTATTCTTTAGGAGATGTTGGGATATAATCAAGCATGACTGGACAGCTGCATTCCTTCACTTCCAGAACCTAAACACCCAAAACCTGCACATGTTGAATAAATCAACAATTGTTCTGCTCCCAAAGCATGCAGGCGCCAACACCCCCTCTGACTTCAGGCCAATCAGCTTGATTCACAGTTTTGCGAAGGTGACTGCCAAGATCCTGGCCACCAGGTTGCAGCCTAAGATGAACACCCTCATCTCGCAATGCCAGAATGCATTTATAAAAGGAAGAGTCATTCATGACAATTTCATTTATGTCCAATCAATGGCAAAGTCTTTAAGACAAAAGAAAATCCCCTCACTGCTCCTTAAGCTAGACATATCTAAAGCTTTCGACTCCGTTTCTTGGGAATTCCTGTTGAGGTTAATGAGATTCAGAGGTTTTGGCCCGAAATGGTGTGGATGGATCGCTGCGCTGTTCTTGACCTCTTCCACTAAGGTTCTAGTCAATTCAGTTCTGACTGACATCATCATGCACCGCCGTGGCCTTCGACAAGGAGACCCATTGTCACCCCTACTCTTTGTTCTTGTGATGGACTGCCTTGGCAGAATTATGGACAAAGCTCAATCAGAAGGCATCCTTGCACCTCTTGGTCAGCAGCACCTGCGGCACAGAGCGTCTATCTATGCAGATGATGTGATGATTTTTGTTAAACCTGTCCAGGAAGATATGCTGGCTGTCACTCAGATTTTAGGGTTGTTTGGCGAAGCAACTGGGCTTCGCACAAATCTGAACAAGAGCAAAATCATCCCTATTCGATGTGATGGTCTGAACCTTAATCCTCTTCAACAGGCTATGGGCTGCCAACTAGCAACATTCCCCTGCACCTATTTGGGGATGCCACTGTCAGATAAGAAACTAAAGAAGAATGACTTACAGGTCATCATTGACAAAATAGCTAAAAGGGCAGCTGGGTGGAAAGGAAAATGGATTTCCATTGATGGGAAACTAATTCTGGTGAAATTTTTCTTGGCTGCCATGCCCATCTATCAGCTATTGGCAATTGACTTCCCCAAATGGACTCAAAAGCAAGTGGAGAAAATACAGCGGGCATTTATGTGGGCTGCTTCAGACAAGGTCAGTGGCGGCAAATGCTTAGTGAAATGGTCTCAAGTCTGCACTCCACTGCACCTTGGTGGATTAGGCGTTCCTAACCTTGCTTTGCAAAGTACAGCCCTCAAGCTTCGTTGGCTTTGGCAAAATAAGGTGAATGAGGACAAGCCCTGGCAAGGTTTGCCGCTGCCGAGCTCTCCTAATGTCCTGTCCCTTTTCAAAGTAGCTACAAGCATCTCAATTGGCGATGGTGCCAACACTTCTTTCTGGTTTGATCATTGGCTGCAAGGCGAAACACCCAAGGATAAATTCCCTTCTCTGTTCAAGCATTGCAGAGGAAGGAAGCTAGCTGTCCGAGAAGGACTGCACAATCGAAGATGGATCTCTCTGATCAAGCCCCACCCCTCTGAGAAAGTTAGACGAGAATACATTGAATTGTGGCATGCTGCACAACAAATCACTTAACAGACTGCTAATGGTCAATACTCCTCTAGCTCAGCCTACAATATTCAGTTAGCTGGCCGAACCGAATGTGTATTCAGAGAGCTAATCTGGTGCATCAAGATCCCTGGAAGGATTCGGTTCTTTGCTTGGCTGGCAATACAAGGAAAATGTTTGACTGCTGATAATTTGGCAAAGCGCAACTGGCCACACTGCCCTACTTGCCCCCTTTGCAATCTTGGACAAGAAACTGCGCACCATCTGTTCGCTACATGCCCCTACACTGCAGGAGTCTGGGGATATTGCCTTACCAAATTCAAATTCGCGATTCAGCTCATGCCTACGCAAGATGTAACCAACTTACAGATGTGGTGGCTGAATGCAATGAACAACATGGAGGCTCAAAGGCGAAGCCATTTCTCATCTTTGATCATGACAATCTGGTGGTTCATTTGGCGGGAAAGAAACGACAGGATCTTCAATGGAAAAGCTCTCAGCTTCTTCTCTATCTGTGACAAGATATCGGCAGAGTTCACCTCCTGGGCAAGAGCTGGACTTAAGGGAGCAACCTGGATAGGCGCGTTGTAGGCTTCAGGCCCTTGCGTGTGTGCACGCTTGTATAGTTTACTTTCTGTAATTGTTCTGTCTATATTGGCTGCCGCTTCTTGGCAGTTGTAATGTGTGAACGGCTCTTGGTCCGTCTTCTCTTAATATAAAAGATCACAGCGCCGGCTATTATCGTAAAAAAAAAAAGAAATCAACAGTTGCTCACATGAGTGGCGGCACGGCACGACGGGGACGCGCTGCTGAGAGCGGCGGCGGCCGCCGCCGCCGCCGCCGGCGACGAGGAGGGGAGGCCGCTGTAGAGGGGCATGGCTGCGGAACATAGGGGAGGGGACCGCGGCCGCCCGGGCGTGATCGGACGGCTGTGCGACGCGAGTGCCGGCGGTGGAGGAGGACACGAGGGAGATGAGGTGGTGGAACCGGCCGCGTGTGGACTGCAGAGTCGAGGTAGCGAAGCGTGAGACCTGTGTCTTTTTCTACAGAGAGAGCTTTGGGGCCCGTTTGTTAGGCTGCAGCCGTTTCTCGTAGTCTTGGGGCAGGCTTCACGGGGCAGTGCTGAGTAGAGCCACCCCAAAACCATGATGTGTTGTTTGGTAGCCTGCAGCAAGTTTGGCCCGGCTCTCTTCATGCAAGACAACCAAACAACGAGATTGTGTTTACAGATTTGGTTAGTCTCACCATTTCCACATAGGTGAAGTTACCTCACACCACCACACTTGAAAAGCTCTATGTATTACACCAATGACGACTGGTCGCAGCGACGGAGGTCGCCGACGAAGGATGCGGTGAGCACGACGAGTCATGGCGGACGCGGAGGTTGACTATGAAAACATGGCATGGTGGTGGCGAAGCTTGACGGCATGGCGGCAGAGCTGGACGGTGAGGAGATGGCATGGCAGCTGTGGAACTCGACGACAATGACACGACATGACAGTGGCGGAGCTCGACGGGAGACGCCATGGCGACAACAGAGCTGGACGGCGACGAAACCGCATGACGGCGGCGGAGCTCGACGGGACACGACATGGCAGCGGCGGAGCTTGGCGACGACGACACAACATGGCAGCGGTAGAGCTCGACCACGACGACGAAGAGCGGAGGTTGAAGAAGACACGTACAACAAGAACAGTCTAAATACGCATCTACAATAGCATATCTATCCATCTACAAGCAACGAAACACAAAACTTACAACACGATAGTTGTGCGGAATGATGAAATACAGCTACTCCTTGAAGGAAATCGCAAACGGTCAACTGTGTGCGACAAGATCTTCAAAATTCAGTCAAAAAAAGCTTCCGACAAGAACACGAAATTAGGACTACACGGTTAACGAAAGCTCGAACTGATCGCGGGAATGGAACCACAACATCAAAGCGCATCATTTAGGTGTACAACGTTTTTTGATTTGAGCAGTGTATGAAGAATTGGAAGAGAGTTGGTGAAAGAGAGTGAGCAGAAGCAACGCGATGGAACGAGCTTGCATGAGTATGGCTCATTCTTGCAGCTGCGCGGCATGGCCGCCTGGAAACGGCCGATTCGGCGGTTTCTCCAGGGCCTAGCCCAAGGGTGCTTTGAGAAGCGCGCTATGCAAGCCCAAAAGGAAAAACAAATAACCAAACACCAAGAGGTCGCATCTGGCGGGCCGTTCCAGACAATCTGCAGGCTACCAAACGCGCCCTTGCTGTTTGCTCTCTGAATACTACAGTGAGTGCTAGTGCTACACTGCATTTATTCTCCGTTTATTAGTTTTTGGCTTTTATTCCTCGAAGATTTAGGAATTATGACAAGTCTAAGCACGTTTCGAATCGGACGGCATGGGATACGCTAAAAGAAAATTTTAAGCATCCACTATTCTACTCACTTTTTTTTTTTGCGGGGAAAAGGACATGATATTAAAGCTTCGAACTTACAGAAAGACCCAGAACAAAGGAAAAATTACAAAGACGTCCTCTGGATCCCGATGTCGATGACGAGCACGATGCCGCCGGTGGCGCGCCGCTGCCGCTGTATGTGGGGACCCCGGACTAGCTGTCCGAAATACCCTTGTGCCTACATATCAGCGATCCCATGATCAATGCGTCGCTGAAGCACAATCAACCTGGTAATCAAAGAACATCCATACGTACCGAATTTATTTACTTACTTGATTGAAGTGATCAACTTCATCAGGTACTTGCAGCGGATATCACCAAACAACGTGGAGCCCAAGTCATTTGCCACAACCCTACAGGCAGCAACTGACTGGGAAGCGCCCTAGTTCGCATTGACGTCATCGAAGTCTTCTTCTTCAATCTGCTCTTCTAAAATCTGGCTAAGACAATAGCCAGGGACGAAACCAATATGAGTACATTTGATTGTACTCGCAAACTACCCCAACTCGAGTATGCACTAGTTTAGTTTTATTTCATAAGACTTTTATTTATTGAAAACATCTCTATATCTTTATTGAAAAACATCTCTATATTTTTATTGAAAAAGGTAAGAAGAATTTTATAACTTTTTCACAAACTTTGCCTTTTTCGAAAACCTCTCTAGCCTTTGTTGAAACAAAACAAAGAAGGCTTTGAGATCTTTTTCCCAGAAATCTTTCTTTGTAAGAAGTCTCTTTTAAAACGTTTTCCCGAAAATATCCTTTTGTTTATTTCTCCAAAACTCCTCCTTTTTACCGACCATAAATCAGCATGGTCCATTGATCCTCAACAACCTCATACCAACTCATTGATATAGGTATGTAACATCATCTCCACTTCCGTTTCCTTTTAAACTTAAACACTTTTCAAAAATTGCCCAAAACTTGCACATGGTCTTAGCAGTTCTTCCCAACTGTCCATATCCGAGGACTCGGCTATTCGAATAGTTTTACCCTCTGCAGAGGTAGTACGCTTTTCCCACACCCATCCGGTTACTCATCGTGTCAGCCACGTCCCGCCATACCAGGGGTATGCGAAGTTGAGTTCCCGGCCATAGCCTGTCCTTTGCTCATGCTAGTATAGGACCCTGCCTCTACGACACTTTCCATCGACACTTAAATCCTCAGAAACTAAGTGTGAGGACTCGTAGTTCTGTCCGGCGGACCCAAGGGAGCCCTTCAATCCTCTTTCTCCAATACACTCATACCGGCTTCCGGTAGACTTCACTTAAGAGGACCTAGGTCAGGGGGTAGGTCCTCAGACCATCCCCTCATGGAACGAGGTTATCCTCGTTATTGAGGCATCCAGTACTAACACGAGCAAATTATATGACTACGCCCTTTCCCATATGTGGGTAAATGTGGTCGCACAGATTTTTCGGCTGGGGATGTAAGTACAAGGACACAATGTGCATTTTTCATAAACACCATCCTTCACGTTTCTCCACTTCAATGCCGACCTCTCGGCATTTCATCTCCATCCAAGTACTTTCAAAGGAGTTTTGAATAAACATTGTTTTTCCCAACCTATAGTTTTGAATAACTACCCTATACTTCTACATAGGGTGGCAAAATAGTTTTCATGTATTTGTAAAAAGGGTTTTCCAAAATCATTGATAATTTCGAATTACTCATGTGATTAAAGTAGATGTATATAAATGCAAGCTCAGTGAAGTAGCTTGCCTGATTTCGGCATAATGCTCCTGGACTTCTGCTCACTGATCAAGGAAATAAACTTCGATTCTTCCAAAGAAATAAACTTCGATTCTTCTCTCATAAATCCTTTCCAACGATCAATCCGGTAGCGTTTATATCTAGCGTCGCAAAAAGAAAGGAACACAATCAACACGCAGTAGGACACTCCAACAACAACATCAAGCAATACTGACAAACAACAATCAAGAGGGAGGGCTATCATTTAACAAACAAGTTGGGCAATCACCACACTTCTTATGTTTATAAAGATATGGTTAAAGTTGTGATTAAGCATCTTTATTAAAATAGGAAATACTTCAGACAAAAGTTCTCTGTAATTCAAAATGTGTTACCAAACTAAAGTAGAGGCGTTAACCAGATACTCACACTAGCACTTACTTAAAGGCAACCACGTTCAACAAGCAAGGCAATTATATTACTCACGCAAAATAATCTAACATCAATATGAACAAGCAATACCTACAATTACTAAACTACTTAATCAAGCATCACAACAACTCTCAAGCCTCACACACAGCTACTGCACACACCAAGCAACACAATTTGATTTCAAATTAATTGAATTAACTATTATTTAATTAGGTCTTAAATATGGCAGAATCTAGTGGTGCATGTTTAATTGCATAACTTGGGTTCTGTTGGTCACAAAAATACAAACTAAATTTCTACAGAAAGCTACTGATGTGTAGAAGACAACACAATTGGGTTTGATTCATTTGGAGTTATTAAACTCTCTACACAATTGTTTTATTACAGAAACTAATTAATCAAGTTTTTGCTACAACTCAAGTTAATGTTATCCAAAAATTAAATCCTTTTAGGGGTAACTAACATTGATTAAATGTGATCTAACAAAATTGGTCCTAACTCATTTGGATTAACCATTATTTTTCTATAATTGTTTTAGTCCAGAAAGGTTTTCTAAACTTTAATCTAATGCTAATTAATTAATAATGCTCAATTAATTCTACCAAAATGAGGGGAGCTAAGTTATCACAGTACTAAGCTAACAAAATTGGATTGGCATCATTTGGACTATTTGAGTATCAGAAACAAACAAGTTTAGAATTTAAACCTTCTGTGGTATTTTAAACATCACATTTTTAATATTAATCTAAATGAGATGAAGCCACTTCAGTGAGTTAAATAATTTCATAAGTTTTCCAGAACATTTGAGTTTGATTTATTTGGATTTCTAGATCTTGAGATATGGAGTTATTTAGTATTAAAGATACTTTTTATAAGATTTATTCTAGCCAACATTTAAAAATGTATTCACACAAAACTAATTTAACAACAAGATAAACAAGAATAGCACATGCCACTAACAGTACTAACATATCTTAACATGTTAAACAATAATCACATGCCAGCAACAGTACCAAACAATCATTAACAATCATAAAACACAATTTGGTAAACAAGGCATTTAGATTCTTTTCTTCTAAATAGAGGCAGAAACTTCACTTTTACTAAATATTACACCTAGAGAGTTCTGTCAATCAAACAACCATGCAAATTTATATTTGTGTTCTCTGTTGCTATTAGAAACTATTCCAATTGAGTTTGGTCCAAAATGTTATCTACATAATTTATTAAAAATGCACAAAGTGCTTGCTGGCCTAAACTAGAAATGCATGCAACTTTTGTTCTAAGCATCCAAAACACATGAGACCAATTTCTATTGAAAGGTAATGTGAAGAGCTTTCCAAAACAATTGGATTCATAAATTTTAGATCATGCTAGCTCAATCTATACCAAAAAGGGTGATTTTGACCAGTGGCAGTTCAGTAATTACCATGGTCACACAATTTAATATTTTTCAGATCTGTAAGTTAGCCATGACTCCAAACTCATTAGGATACTTGTGTGATTTTTGGTTTGGTCAAAATTGCATTTAAACTATTTTAAAATGATTTAAACTAGAGGACCAGAAACAGATCTACAAGAAGATAAATAAACAACCTAAACAAAAGGTCAGTGGGCTGGATCTGGCTGGGTCCAGGCAACGCAGTGCTGGGCCGGCCCAGCCAGCGGCCCACACGCACGAGCGAAGGGGTACGGGGCCTCTCCTTCTTCCTCGACACGCAGAGGTGACGAGACGCGGCAGGGAAGCACGATGATGACGGCGGCGACGGCTCCGGCGATCCCTGGGAAAATGAAGGAGGGCATGAGAGAGAGAGAGCAGAAGACGGGGAGCACAGACGCACAACAATGGCGGGAAATGGTGGACTGCACCACCCGTGAGCTTGCTCAACACATCGGCGATCGGAGCGGAAGGGGATAGCTCGACGGGGACGATTCCTTGTTCTCCTCCGCGATTCCTTGGACGAGGTTGAAGAGGGTGACGCGGGGAACCTTCTGGTGCGCTTGGATTTGGCCGGGGAAGCTTCAATCGATGGTGGCAGCGACTGCGAGCTGGAGCTGGTTTTCGGTTCGTGGAGAGAAAACAAATGGAGAGGGAGAGGAAGAGTGAGCGAGTGAGGGAGTAGAGGAGGTCGTGGCGTGCTTCTTATCTCCTCCAGGGCGAGGCGTAGAGGAGGGCAAGGCGAGGGGGAGGGGAGCACGGCGACGCGGCGAGGGAGCACGGCATCGGTGGCGTGCGGCTCTGCTGCTACAGGGAGTCAATGCCCATTTTGCAAGGAACCCCCTAGAAAAACTATTCTCGTCACAAACCAGTCCTTTTCTATTTCTCTTTGTTCTTTTCTAAAACCAGAAGCTTTTAGGGATTTTAGTTGGGCCTTTAAACATTTTACAAAATTCTACGAAAATTCAGGTAGCCTCCCATATACATGTGGAAGCTCCACAAAAATTGGTTTTTGAAAAGAAAATGTTTTGAGCAATATTTGTTCATAGAGTTTAAATATGTCATTTTGGCAAAAACTGAATTAACATTCTTTAGTATTTTAAAACCAGTGATAAAATATTGTGTCGAACTTTTGGAACTTCCTTGACAAATAAGGTAGCTTCAAATAATTTATATTTTCATAGGGAATATTTGTTTGGAGGAAATAGAGAATTTAGGGAGGGAAATTATTTTGAAGATCATTTTTAACTCATGACCTTCATTTCCTTTTTGATAAATGATTGAGGGGTTTGTTTTAAATCGAAAAGTAGGTTTACTTGAGGAGGGAGTGATATGAAGTGGGGATGATTATTTGTTCATCTCACTCCTAGAATCTTGATAAAGAAAATATAATTGTTTTCATAGAATAGAGGAATAGATAGAGAGGGAATTTCAATAAGATCATTTCCATTAATTTAGGACTTTAACTTAGGTTTGAATAATTTTAGAGGATTTGTTTTTATTCAAGTCACACTCCCAATTTGCTGCCAAGTGTGTTCTAATTTTAGTATTAACACCACTGAGGAATTATCCTCACAAGCAATCAACACACAATATCAATAGCACAACAATAGCAACAGCACAACAATATTCACATAACAATCAAGACCACACAATTCAAACCACAAGAATAAATCATACCACCATTTCCATAATTAACAATACTATCTTGAAAATGATCACACTTAATTATGACAAGATGATGGGTAGGAAATATCTCATCTCATAACTTAATAGTTTTCAAAAGGTTTGATAAAGGGAAATATGTGGGTTAATATATTTCCCACTAGTGTTATTTTCAAAGGGAGTGGAAACCAGAGTTTATGAAATGGGAGTTGCATACTCATGCGAAATATCAAGATTTGAAAAGTAGATAGGAGATCACAGATAGACCTCCATATTTTATAAACATGTAACTTTGGAAATACTTTCATCTTCTCAAGAGTGGGTATTTTATTTGCTGCTAAAATAAAACATCATTGAAATAGACTTTGGCCAACATAAGAATGGAAAAGATATATGAGATATATTCTTGTCATAACATGATCACCAAAGTTTAATAGATATCTTTACTTAGGTTAAGTTACTAGGTTAATATTTCCTAGTCAAACAACTTAAACATTCAAGTCACACAAGGTCAAACAGAACAATATAAGGGAAAACACAATCATTTGTGAAATAATTCAAAAAGTTTTTGTTGGTTCTGAATTTTGGGTCTTATTAATTCTTATTATAATTTTGGGATGTTACAAATCCTTCCCCCCTTAAAATAAATCTCGTCCTCGAGATTTGCCCGGGGTACAGGGGAGTACGAGGGCACGGGTTTTGGGTTGACTACTCTTCCGAGGTCGTTGCTTCTTTCAGTAAGGTCGCTATGTGAGATCTTAACAACTTGATGTTGCGAGGCCTTCTATTGGTTAGTTGTATAAGAATGTGGGTGTCTTTTATGACATCGAATTGCCTTAGTCATACAAGAAGAATTTGTTAACAAGGTAGCTAGTCTTGTCATCAAACTACTTTTCATATTCCAGAGGCTGAGATGTACTGAATTATCTGACGTTCCGTTTATTTGTATATGACACTCAATTGTTTGAGCATACAAAAGTGAATTGCTAACAAGTTCATGAGGCTGTTACCAAACTACTTCTATATAACCCGAACATTGGAGATCACACTATTTCTAGAGAGGTTAAGAATAATAGATTCTGATATAAGAGTTTCCAAATACTCAATGATAGTTTGGTATATCGCTTCTTTGGTTCCGAGTCTTCACACAGCTTCGCAGGTGTCTTCACATGTAAGTTAGAGTGCACCAGAATAGTTAGGGTTTCCGGGAAAACTTTGTGGTTGAGGGGCTCATGTTAGTTTTCAAGGGAGTTGGGTGCCATACCTTAAACATCAAACCTCTTATACCTAAGATCCTAAACGACCAACTTTACATAGGCCTCTAATTCGCGAGTTTTCAAAATACCATTCCAATATCTCTGGTAAGGCCACTACTATCAACCAGTTAATTTGAAACATGGCCCTGCCCAAGTTAAATTTTTTAATCCACCCTCATCTTCCTCGGGTATAAACTCTTTAGCATAGTATAGTTCAATCTATCGGGTACCCATCAAACCTTTTTAGGCATAGTCTTCCCATTACATTCTATCACAAAATCATAGTGCTCCACCAATTATTTCTTGATTGATTTTTTCTCCCAGTTAGGCATATCTCATAATATCTGACTCCTTCAGGTTGTCATTTTCCCACGACCATATCATCAAAGCTAAATAAAGCATCCAACAATCATGTGATCATTCATCAAGAATTGACCCACTTTCTAACCAAATTCAGATTTTATCTCAACACTTTTGGCCTTGACCTCATAATCAAAGTAAATGATCTTTCTAAGAATAATCCAAACAGAGCGTGACAAGCTCTGAAAACTACTGTCACCTAGAATGTCGGCTACTAGACCAAGTCATATTGATTCCTAGAATCCGATAAACATTCATTTATCCTCCACCAATTATTTCTTGCATACAACGATCTGCTCATTTGCTAATTCATCTCTGACCACTTCTATATTCCTATAAGAATTTATTACAAAGGTCACTTGCGCTAAGAATCACCCTAAACATTCCAACACCGGAGTATTCTTCTTAATTTACTTGCTTCTAACCAATCCAAATATCATTTTATCAGCAAGTGCTTCCTAAAAATCCAATAACTTTCACCTTTATTTCTAAACCTTAAATCAAGTCACATCTTCTAGCTCCAGATAACCACCAATGGTTGGGGACCACAACTGGTTAGCCCAGAGCATTAATCAAATATATCATTTGTCCAAACCCAATTAATTTATCGATCCACTCCAAGTTTTCACTTCTATTCTAAACCCCAAATTTTTGATATACCAACATCATCCACCAAATTTTGATCTCATCAACTAGATTCTTAAGGGATCCTTTTAACTAATAATCTTATAGTTCAACATCTTATATCCTTCTAAAGTTCTCCTTCTACCAAATAGTTTTGAGTCGTCCTATGGCACCTCTTTCCTTTGTCCAGAAAAAGCAGTTAATAATTTTGCAAAACTTGGTTAGATGAGAGATTTAAAGTTAGATCAATTATGTTAGTTATGTTAGTTTTCATATTTTTTTTGTTAGTCCGACGGATACGACTAGTGTCATCGAACGTCGGGTCTTGAATCTTCATCTTTCTCGATAGCTTGATGTGGTTGTACAAAACGACGTACGAAGGCCACTATCCGTCTTGCAGAAGGTCGTAGAGTCTTGGGCCTCAAGGTTGGAGTAGAGAGTATTCCATACCTTGCTCCTCTTACTAGGACAAAATTTTCTGGAGGGTTCTCTAAGTCGGTCTTTTGAAAGGATACACAAAGTGCATCTATGGCCAATAAGGCAAAAAGGTTTTTGCAAACAGTCGAAAATAAAGCAAGCGATAAAAGTGGGTTACGTTGTGCTGCCGACAAGGCGTGATTGTGAACACACCAGAAAAACAACACTCAAACAGAGAACTCGCAAACAACAACACACAAACAAGGAACAAACACATAGCAATCAACACGCAAGGTACACTTAGTACCAACGGCGTCTAATACTCGGGTAAATGGGAGTAGCTCAAGAAAGAGAAGTGAGCGTATCCTATTCATCCTATGGGTCTGGGTCAAACATGGTTGCTGAAATTTCATTTCATCGCCTTAGTCTTCAGCTGGAGAAATTGAGATTGTCGAAGTTGCAACTTGAGTATAATTGTTCGGAGATCTCTTGCTTTGTTGGTGTCGACGATCTTGGCATTTGCAAATCAACCACCTTGATGTTGAATGTTGAGTATTTGCGATGGAAGCTTCTTCTTGTAGGTGCTAGCTAATTAGGTCTCACTTGGGTTCATCGTCAAGTATTTTGAACGGGTAAGAGGTAACAGAAGACTCCTGGGAAAATCTTAAAATAGCGGGGTAAGACTTTGAAATATTTGAGAAGATGAGAAGTATTGGAAGCCATTTTCGGACTTCTCTAGATAAAAATATATTTTGGTAGTAATATATTTTTAACAAAAATATTTCCTTTCCTAACTAACGTCCATGCTAACTAAGGTCTCCTACAGTCAGGATGGCTCTGATACCAAGTCTGTGGGGACCCCGGACTAGCTGTCCGAAATACCCTTGTGCCTACATATCAGCGATCCCATGATCAGTGCGTCGCTGAAGCACAATCAACCTGGTAATCAAAGAACATCCATACGTACCGAATTTATTTACTTACTTGATTGAAGTGATCAACTTCATCAGGTACTTGCAGCGGATATCACCAAACAACGTGGAGCCCAAGTCATTTGCCACAACCCTACAGGCAGCAACTGACTGGGAAGCGCCCTAGTTCGCATTGACGTCATCGAAGTCTTCTTCTTCAATCTGCTCTTCTAAAATCTGGCTAAGACAATAGCCAGGGACGAAACCAATATGAGTACATTTGATTGTACTCGCAAACTACCCCAACTCGAGTATGCACTAGTTTAGTTTTATTTCATAAGACTTTTATTTATTGAAAACATCTCTATATCTTTATTGAAAAACATCTCTATATTTTTATTGAAAAAGGTAAGAAGAATTTTATAACTTTTTCACAAACTTTGCCTTTTTCGAAAACCTCTCTAGCCTTTGTTGAAACAAAACAAAGAAGGCTTTGAGATCTTTTTCCCATAAATCTTTCTTTGTAAGAAGTCTCTTTTAAAACGTTTTCCCGAAAATATCCTTTTGTTTATTTCTCCAAAACTCCTCCTTTTTACCGACCATAAATCAGCATGGTCCATTGATCCTCAACAACCTCAAACCAACTCATTGGTATAGGTATGTAACATCATCTCCACTTCCGTTTCCTTTTAAACTTAAACACTTTTCAAAACTTGCCCAAAACTTGCACATGGTCTTAGCAGTTCTTCCCAACTGTCCATATCCGAGGACTCGGCTATTCGAATAGTTTTACCCTCTGCAGAGGTAGTACGCTTTTCCCACACCCATCCGGTTACTCATCGTGTCAGCCACGTCCCGCCATACCAGGGGTATGCGAAGTTGAGTTCCCGGCCATAGCCTGTCCTTTGCTCATGCTAGTATAGGACCCTGCCTCTACGACACTTTCCATCGACACTTAAATCCTCAGAAACTAAGTGTGAGGACTCGTAGTTCTGTCCGGCGGACCCAAGGGAGCCCTTCAATCCTCTTTCTCCAATACACTCATACCGGCTTCCGGTAGACTTCACTTAAGAGGACCCAGGTCAGGGGGTAGGTCCTCAGACCATCCCCTCATGGAACGAGGTTATCCTCGTTATTGAGGCATCCAGTACTAACACGAGCAAATTATATGACTACGCCCTTTCCCATATGTGGGTAAATGTGGTCGCACAGATTTTTCGGCGGGGATGTAAGTACAAGGACACAATGTGCATTTTTCATAAACACCATCCTTCACGTTTCTCCACTTCAATGCCGACCTCTCGGCATTTCATCTCCATCCAAGTACTTTCAAAGGAGTTTTGAATAAACATTGTTTTTCCCAACCTATAGTTTTGAATAACTACCCTATACTTCTACATAGGGTGGCAAAATAGTTTTCATGTATTTGTAAAAAGGGTTTTCCAAAATCATTGATAATTTCGAATTACTCATGTGATTAAAGTAGATGTATATAAATGCAAGCTCAGTGAAGTAGCTTGCCTGATTTCGGCATAATGCTCCTGGACTTCTGCTCACTGATCAAGGAAATAAACTTCGATTCTTCCAAAGAAATAAACTTCGATTCTTCTCTCATAAATCCTTTCCAACGATCAATCCGGTAGCGTTTATATCTAGCGTCGCAAAAAGAAAGGAACACAATCAACACGCAGTAGGACACTCCAACAACAACATCAAGCAATACTGACAAATAACAATCAAGAGGGAGGGCTATCATTTAACAAACAAGTTGGGCAATCACCACACTTCTTATGTTTATAAAGATATGGTTAAAGTTGTGATTAAGCATCTTTATTAAAATAGGAAATACTTCAGACAAAAGTTCTCTGTAATTCAAAATGTGTTACCAAACTAAAGTAGAGGCGTTAACCAGATACTCACACTAGCACTTACTTAAAGGCAACCACGTTCAACAAGCAAGGCAATTATATTACTCACGCAAAATAATCTAACATCAATATGAACAAGCAATACCTACAATTACTAAACTACTTAATCAAGCATCACAACAACTCTCAAGCCTCACACACAGCTACTGCACACACCAAGCAACACAATTTGATTTCAAATTAATTGAATTAACTATTATTTAATTAGGTCTTAAATATGGCAGAATCTAGTGGTGCATGTTTAATTGCATAACTTGGGTTCTGTTGGTCACAAAAATACAAACTAAATTTCTACAGAAAGCTACTGATGTGTAGAAGACAACACAATTGGGTTTGATTCATTTGGAGTTATTAAACTCTCTACACAATTGTTTTATTACAGAAACTAATTAATCAAGTTTTTGCTACAACTCAAGTTAATGTTATCCAAAAATTAAATCCTTTTAGGGGTAACTAACATTGATTAAATGTGATCTAACAAAATTGGTCCTAACTCATTTGGATTAACCATTATTTTTCTATAATTGTTTTAGTCCAGAAAGGTTTTCTAAACTTTAATCTAATGCTAATTAATTAATAATGCTCAATTAATTCTACCAAAATTAGGGGAGCTAAGTTATCACAGTACTAAGCTAACAAAATTGGATTGGCATCATTTGGACTATTTGAGTATCAGAAACAAACAAGTTTAGAATTTAAACCTTCTGTGGTATTTTAAACATCACATTTTTAATATTAATCTAAATGAGATGAAACCACTTCAGTGAGTTAAATAATTTCATAAGTTTTCCAGAACATTTGAGTTTGATTTATTTGGATTTCTAGATCTTGAGATATGGAGTTATTTAGTATTAAAGATACTTTTTATAAGATTTATTCTAGCCAACATTTAAAAATGTATTCACACAAAACTAATTTAACAACAAGATAAACAAGCATAGCACATGCCACTAACAGTACTAACATATCTTAACATGTTAAACAATAATCACATGCCAGCAACAGTACCAAACAATCATTAACAATCATAAAACACAATTTGGTAAACACGGCATTTAGATTCTTTTCTTCTAAATAGAGGCAGAAACTTCACTTTTACTAAATATTACACCTAGAGAGTTCTGTCAATCAAACAACCATGCAAATTTATATTTGTGTTCTCTGTTGCTATTAGAAACTATTCCAATTGAGTTTGGTCCAAAATGTTATCTAAATAATTTATTAAAAATGCACAAAGTGCTTGCTGGCCTAAACTAGAAATGCATGCAACTTTTGTTCTAAGCATCCAAAACACATGAGACCAATTTATATTGAAAGGTAATGTGAAGAGCTTTCCAAAACAATTGGATTCATAAATTTTAGATCATGCTAGCTCAATCTATACCAAAAAGGGTGATTTTGACCAATGGCAGTTCAGTAATTACCATGGTCACACAATTTAATATTTTTCAGATCTGTAAGTTAGACATGACTCCAAACTCATTAGGATACTTGTGTGATTTTTGGTTTGGTCAAAATTGCATTTAAACTATTTTAAAATGATTTAAACTAGAGGACCAGAAACAGATCTACAAGAAGATAAATAAACAACCTAAACAAAAGGTCAGTGGGCTGGATCTGGCTGGGTTCAGGCAACGCAGCGCTGGGCCGGCCCAGCCAGCGGCCCACACGCACGAGCGAAGGGGTACGGGGCCTCTCCTTCTTCCTCGACACGCAGAGGTGACGAGACGCGGCAGGGAAGCACGATGATGACGGCGGCGACGGCTCCGGCGCTCCCTGGGAAAATGAAGGAGGGCATGAGAGAGAGCAGAAGACGGGGAGCACAGAGGCACAACAATGGCGGGAAATGGTGGACTGCACCACCCGTGAGCTTGCTCAACACATCGGCGGCCGGAGCGGAAGGGGATAGCTCGACGGGGACGATTCCTTGTTCTCCTCCGCGATTCCTTGGACGAGGTTGAAGAGGGTGACGCGGGGAACCTTCTGGTGCGCTTGGATTTGGCCGGGGAAGCTTCAATCGATGGTGGCAGCGACTGCGAGCTGGAGCTGGTTTTCGGTTCGTGGAGAGAAAACAAATGGAGAGGAAGAGTGAGCGAGTGAGGGAGCAGAGGAGGGCGTGGCGTGCTTCTTATCTCCTCCAGGGCGAGGCGTAGAGGAGGGGCAAGGCGAGGGGGAGGGGAGCACGGCGACGCGGCGAGGGAGCACGGCATCGGTGGCGTGCGGCTCTGCTGCTACAGGGAGTCAATGCCCATTTTGCAAGGAACCCCCTGGAAAAACTATTCTCGTCACAAACCAGTCCTTTTCTATTTCTCTTTGTTCTTTTCTAAAACCAGAAGCTTTTAGGGATTTTAGTTGGGGCCTTTAAACATTTTACAAAATTCTACGAAAATTCAGGTAGCCTCCCATATACATGTGGAAGCTCCACAAAAATTGGTTTTTGAAAAGAAAATGTTTTGAGCAATATTTGTTCATAGAGTTTAAATATGTCATTATTGGCAAAAACTGAATTAACATTCTTTAGTATTTTAAAACCAGTGATAAAAATATTGTGTCGAACCTTTGGAACTTCCTTGACAAATAAGGTAGCTTCAAAATAATTTATATTTTCATAGAGGGAATATTTGTTTGGAGGAAATAGAGAATTTAGGGAGGGAAATTATTTCTGAAGATCATTTTTAACTCAAGACCTTCATTTCCTTTTTGATAAATGATTGAGGGGTTTGTTTTAAATCGAAAAGTAGGTTTACTTGAGGAGGGAGTGATATGAAGTGGGGATGATTATTTGTTCATCTCTCTCCTAGAATCTTGATAAAGAAAATATAATTGTTTTCATAGAATAGAGGAATAGATAGAGAGGGAATTTCAATAAGATCATTTCCATTAATTTAGGACTTTAACTTAGGTTTGAATAATTTTAGAGGATTTGTTTTTATTCAAGTCACACTCCCAATTTGCTGCCAAGTGTGTTCTAATTTTAGTATTAACACCACTGAGGAATTATCCTCACAAGCAATCAACACACAATATCAATAGCACAACAATAGCAACAGCACAACAATATTCACATAACAATCAAGACCACACAATTCAAACCACAAGAATAAATCATACCACCATTTCCATAATTAACAATACTATCTTGAAAATGATCACACTTAATTATGACAAGATGATGGGTAGGAAATATCTCATCTCATAACTTAATAGTTTTCAAAAGGTTTGATAAAGGGAAATATGTGGGTTAATATATTTCCCTCTAGTGTTATTTTCAAAGGGAGTGGAAACCAGAGTTTATGAAATGGGAGTTGCATACTCATGCGAAATATCAAGATTTGAAAAGTAGATAGGAGATCACAGATAGACCTCCATATTTTATAAACATGAAATTTTGGAAATACTTTCATCTTCTCAAGAGTGGGTATTTTATTTGCTGCTAAAATAAAACATCATTGAAATAGACTTTGGCCAACATAAGAATGGAAAAGATATATGAGATATATTCTTGTCATAACATGATCACCAAAGTTTAATAGATATCTTTACTTAGGTTAAGTTACTAGGTTAATATTTCCTAGTCAAACAACTTAAACATTCAAGTCACACAAGGTCAAACAGAACAATATAAGGGAAAACACAATCATTTGTGAAATAATTCAAAAAGTTTTTGTTGGTTCTGAATTTTGGGTCTTATTAATTCTTATTATAATTTTGGGATGTTACACTGTACCTCTTGATGGCTTGGATCAGGTACATGCCCTCCGTGGACGGGAAGTCGCCGGTCACCAGCTCCTGAGAACCTACACCGCATCCCAGCATCTCCATCGCGAAGCTCCAAATCACACCCTTCTCTTTATTGAACAAGTTCCGGCCCGGCCGCCACGCCATCACCGGATAGGGCTTGACGAACTCCACAGATCCAAAGAATCGCGAGTTCGGGAAAGGCGGGATCTCCACCACGATGCTCCGGAGAGCGCCGCCGTCGAAGGGGACGAGATCCGCCGCAACACACCACGCCGACCGCACCACCGCCTCCACAGCGCCGCCGGTTGAAGACCCCACAAACCCTACGCTAACTACACCCGAGAAGCGGGGATCCCCGCCCTCCCGCCACCGGAGCGGCCGACGGAGGACGAGGGATCCGGCGAAACGGCGGGGAGGTGGTGGATCTGCGGGGGAGATGAAAAATCGCCCTCTCAGTGGCAGGGGAGGGGAGACGTCCAGGCTCGTCTTTCACTATTCTACTCACTTCGGTTTCAAATCTAACCAAAAATAATTATAAGGATACCATGTTGTTAATATATGTTGAAATATTCTCATGTGAGATTATTCGCAAATGATAAAAAAGTGCAGCTGGATTTTTTGCCTTTTTCGGAGTTCCTTTTTCATAAGGTTCAAAAAGATGTTGGGCGTTAATTGTGCGTTTTGCCAGCATCTTGCGCTTATGCCTGCCTAGGCCAACGCCTTTTTGAACATTGTTTTTTCGCTAGTAACACTACATTACAAGCACCCGAACATGCATGCAAGGAACATGGCTCACGTGGAGTGGTGTTGGGTGGAATCCCACAATAATAGTCGAATCCTTTTCATTTTGGACACAATACATATTACTTATTTTGTTTAAATACATTTAAAAGGTGATATATTTAAACCAAACATCGAAGTGATATATTGTTTCACTTTTCGGTTTTTGGCGCCGAGTTCTTCAAAACTAGATTATATTTTATTTGTTTCTATAAATGCTTTTGAAAAGCACATTAGGAACCCAATACACCCTATATTCTGGATATTTTCTAAAAAAGTACACATTATATCCATGAACAGAGGGAATATCGCTATGGTGAGCTAAGAAATAACAGCTATTTATCATATTGTTTTCGTATATGTGTGTCCGGTGATTTCCACTTCCATATTCGTTTTTGGTGTTTTCTCGTTTGTGGAACACAAGTGAAAATGAAAACAATAAAACATATTTCCTTCCGTTTTCAGTCCTAATTAAGGTTTTGGTTGGGTACCCACTCTCTAGGTCGCCACTTTGAACCATTGTACTACTCTTTTTTACCATAATATGCAGATTTATTCGTATAGAAGAAGAATGATACGCAAAAATAGACTTGGGCAAGGAATTCCAACCGGGGACCCATAGAACAATATCTCCTATTAAGGTAAAATTTTGAACATTCTCTGTATTGATTGACCGGTAAGCACCTTTGATGGGGGATGCCCAACCGGGTAGGCCCAAGACCACGAGTTGGACCACGAGGTCGGGTGGTCCAGAACCCACCCGGAGGCCATCTATCCAGGATGCCGGGTCCCCCAAGGGACCCGGTGGGACGGCTCGAAGAAGGCGGCAGGCAGATAACTCCGAATCAGAGAAGGATCTGCGTATCCCGAAGAGTGCGCTGCACGAAGCGGCACTTGTAGCGAGTTAGCTAGCGCCGCCTAGGTCACCCGTCGTTCCCTGTAAACTCTAGCCGACTCCCTATATAAAGTCGGCAGGACGCAACCCTATAGGTAGATTCATCTCATTCCATAGCCGCCAGAGCACCCGCAAGCTCTAGCGCGCACGCCATTGTACACCCCTACACATTTCAATAAACATAGCAGGAAGTAGGTCTTTACCTCGCCAAGAGGGGCCGAACCTGGGTAAACACTGCGTGCTACCTCTCCGTAATCCTAAGTCGCCTGCATACCTGACTTAAGCCACCCCCATGGCATCTGCCGTGACTATACCACGACAAACTTTCCCGTGGGTGCTCGGAAAAATTAGTTACCCGTCACTCGGTAACTAGATTTACTGACCGGTAACCAAAACCTCCTAGTAACCAATACGTCACCCCCAACCTAGTCGGTAGAAGGGTGTGATTTTTATGCTCACGCTCAATCGCTCACCATTCTCCCGCCAACTGCCCTAACATCGAATCGCCCCATAGACATGAACCAAATTCTTCGTTCAAGTCCGTTTTAGAGTTGAATCCCATTCTTCGCTTGACTTCATTTTTATAATTTCTTCTGTTTTGTTGTCCTCCATACTATCAAAAATTCTACATGTATTTTGTACAGATGACAACATCTATATTGTCTCTCGCGAAAAAGTAATCTTGTTTATGCCATCAGAAACACATTTTACGGTAGTAACAGTGCACGTTTGCCAACTTCTACTTGGTTACGAAAGAAGACCCTTGTACATGTGGCTCAGCAGTACTCGTTAATCTCAGCTTCTGTTCGTTTTGGTAGTGGATTAATCTCAGCTTTTGTCACGGAAAAAGACCCTTGTACAAGTGGTGGATTAACGATTGTGGGCTGCTCAAAAGTAACAGGTCTAAAAAGCAGGTCGGTGTCTTTCGAAAGCATTGCGTGCATGGATCTGCGTCAGTCCGCGCGATCCACATCTAAAGCCGTCGTGGGGTAGTGAGGTGCATGTAGCCAGCTGACAAATGCTCACCTTTTTGTTCGTGATGATCAGATGACTAGTCACTCAGACGATTTTTTTTTCTTCTTCAATGACGACATGTCGTCCGGTGTTGATCATTCGAGAGGAAGTCGAAAGTCGAAACACATGTGTGGTTCAAGTAGGCATGGGCCAGGCCTAGCCTAAAAAGCCCGACCTAAAAACCCACCCAGTCTAAAACGGTGAAAATACCATATGTTTTAATTAAAAATCTTTTATCTATACTACTATTAGAATAGCAAAGTTGACCGGATACATTAAATCTATGCCGTACGATCTCTGATCAACGGATCAGATTCTTCCATCCGTGTTGAGCTAAACTCAATACATTCACGAATCATTATTTCTGTCTTTCGCCCGACTTACGCCGCGCCATGCCCGATCAGATTGTTCGAATAAAATTGTCTCAGCGAGCAGCATCGAGAAGATCCTGGGCTGCTCTGCGCCGGAGATCCACCTACCACCGGCGCCAAGCCTGCGACAGGCTCTCTCAACTGGAGCTCCACACGATATGATTTTGTTAAACTCGCCATGGACTTGAGCCGCGTGGCCGGAGACGTCCGTCTTGATGGTCACGTGCTCTGTGCCGGATCCCCGCCGGAGAAACACTCCCACCGGCGCCAAGCCTGTGGCAGGCCCTCGCAACTGGGTCTCCACACGATATGATTCGGTTGACTAGGGCGTGAATTGGATCGAGGCCTCGGGAGTCAGGAGCGACCTCACGAGCGCGTAGCCGCAGTCGCTCGCCGTTGGCTGGAGTCGCCTAGCCGCCTTGTGCAGTCGACCTCTCCCCAGCGTGGAGATGTCCCGGCCACTGCCAAGTGATTTCCTTACCAATCTGTGCATCCTCTACTCCAGTCCTCCTGATGTCCGTTTCTGCCTGTGGCGAGTTCTGATATTTTCTGCTCTGGGCGCTTATTTGCTGCGTCCGTGCTTGCTTGCTTCTGGTGCTGGGCACTGGCTAGAGATGCTGTTGATTTCAGCTGCGAAAATTGAGCTGCGAATCTGTTGTTGATCTCTCTCCCACAGAGGCCTGTCATGTGCGGTGTGCCATGCCATCATCAGTGCGCCTTCTCCAAGTAATGGCGATTCCCAAGCTTGGGTATTTCGGTTTTGCAAGAAATTGAATTCATAATTATCATGTATGGCACAACAGTTTTTGATCTTTTTGGGCCGATGTTTTTTTTGGTTTAAATGGGAATTATGGGAATTATCTCACATTTATTAATTCATTTCAGTCTTACCTCTGAAGCCAAGCTGAATTGAACTTCTATTCTGAATAGTAGTCTGTCAGAAATATAATATATACATTGCACAACTCTTTCCCATCAGTTCGGACTTTTGGGATAAATGGCTAGTGCAGCAATTCAAATATGGTATCAGAGCCAGAGGTCTAGAGTTCAAGTTCTGGCCAACGGAGTATTAAAAATTAAATATCTGCGGACATCCTAAAATCCACGTCCTAGGCTCGTGAGAAAAAGTCCACAACCTGGACGTGAGGGGGGGTGTCAGAAATATAATATATACATTGCACAAGTCTTTCCCATCAGTTCGGACTTTTGGGATAAATGGCTAGTGCAGCAATTCAAATATGGTATCAGAGCCAGAGGTCTAGAGTTCAAATCCTGGCTAACGCAGTATTAAAATAAATAAATATCTGCGGACACCCTAAATTCCACGTCCTAGTCTCGTGAGGAAAAATCCACAGCCTGGACGTGAGGGGGAGTGTCAGAATATAATATATACATTGCACAACCCTTTCCCATCAGTTCGGACTTTTGGAATAATTGGCTAGTGCATCAATCTAATATAGTCAACAAGGATTTCCGGGTTGCATATCTACACCACCTCTTTACATGCAACCTAACTCTTTCTATTTTGATAACAGTGCAATTTATTTGCTATCTACGAGCCTAATGTGTGTACTGATCTAACTACTAATTACTTCGGAGATTTGCATAACTTACGTTATGTGAATTTACCAACACATAGCATAATTTGTACAGATGTCAGATGGATAAAATTGTGATGGTTTGTATTCGGAAAGTGCTCGAGGCTGGTACCTGTAACTGCAGCATATAGTTCATTGTTTACCATAATAACCAAGGTACCAGGTAAAAGGATAACATATTAGTACGTGTTGTATAACAATCATCGTTTTATCTTAATTGTTATTCAGCTCATGCACAATTTGCTCTACTTGATGTCAGACATTATTAGCTTCATGCAAACTTGATGCGTATTTACATATGTTTCCTGCAAATGATGAGTTATGGTACCACATTGTTGAGCTATATGTGGTGCTATTTACTTGCACCAAACGAAATGATTCACGTTCCTACGTGTAAAATTTCCCTTTTAATTATGCACACGTGCGTTGCACGTACATGCAAACTAGTGTGATTAAATAGTATTAGAATACACAATATTTTTTAATAAAAAATATGAAATATAATCTTATCGGGCCTAGTTCGGCCTTCGGGTTTGGTGCAAAACTGAGGGTCAAACCCTTCTCATCAGTACATAACCATTTGACCTGATATGAATGTCCTCATTTTATGGATCCACTGGGGCCTTTTCACCATGACACCACTCCTCGTCAAGAGTCGGCGATAGCCCCAACGATTACAACTTCCCCATTCAGATCAATTCATTTATCTATTTTTCAACATGGCGGCACGGTGGTAAGTCGGAGCGCGACACGTATGCGACGCAAGCTAGTAGAGAGTATGGAAACACGACTGTGATGTGGCAGTGTCCGATAAATTGTGAACTATTATGTACCAATGGGTGAGCGTACCCAGCAGGGTATGGGTTTGGCTAAAAATTTATACCCGTGGATAATTTTAGGGTTGGAGTGAGGTAGTGACAGTGAGAATGAAGTGTGTCGGGTTCTTATAGGCCATGTCCGTGGACTGTCGGGCTGCTTCTTATGGCAACAAAGATTTTTGAAATGTCCATGTGCGACTAGCAGATATCGGTGAGGGAGGTAAAAAACAACGGTTGTTAATATTTATTCCCTATTCACCTGTTGCCTTTGTTGTAGGACTCTCTTACTACCCAATGCGGGCAAGCGGGGTTGTTGACGTCTTCCGTCGCCTAACTCGCGCCGTTTCCATAAAGTGATATCCAATGTGTCGTTCTGTACTAGTGCCACGCGGTGGCCCGTAGCCCTTGTCGCCTGCACGTGGTGCCACTTGACACCCGCTCGAGATGATGGTGGCGTGTCTGCCGTAGATATATGTCGTCCCGCCGTCTTGGACCGAACGATGGCACTGTGGCCCGAGAGCTCGACGACAAGAGCTAGAAGATCTCCGAATTCCAAATGCAAATCGTTCAACAGTTGGATTATCATAATCTACAACGATGACACATAAAGATTTTCGATCATATCCCGAAGCTTAAGCATGGTCTCCCCACTATATATATCCAAAGACCGTAGCCATGAACCCATCACCGTGCATTATTTCCCTCAAAGTAGATCACCCCTTTTTTCCTTGGGATGACAAATTAGGCACTCGCTAAAGCACTCTAACCCAAAGTAAAATTAAACAAAGCAGCGGCCCAAACGTTCAAAAAGCCGTTTCCGCGCCACTTTTTCCCGCACTTGCTTCTCTGTCCTCCTCATCTCCTAGCCTCGCAGAAAAGCCTCACAATCCACGCATACAAACGCCAAACCGGAGATCAAAAGAAGGGGGCAGGAGATCGCCGAGAAAAGCGAAAGCTGCGCCGGCCCGGGGGGAGAAAAGCGGCAAAGCTTAGCGGCGAAGGCGAAAGTGAAAGCGAAGGCGGCCGGCCGGGCGCACGCAGATAAATAAAAAGCCGCGGGCACGCGACGCGATGGTGGTGGCGCAGCAGCGTGCTCGTCTCGCCCGCGATGGAGCTGGAGATCGTGGAGGTGGGCCCGTCCAGCCGGCCGCTGCGGTACGTGCCGGCGCCGGCGCCGCAGTGGCGGCCGCCCCCGACCCCGCCGCCCCCGCCGCCGGCGTCCTCCTCGAACGCGGAGGCGAGCGCCAGCGCCGTGGCGCAGGCGCTGCAGTTCGACAGCGAGAAGCTGCCGCAGACGCTCGTGTCGGAGATACGCCCCTTCCTGCGCGTCGCCAACCAGATCGAGGCAGAGTCCCCGCGCGTCGCCTACCTCTGTAAGCTCCCGCGCTTTACGTTTTTGCTCTAGCCAGGCATTCTTCGTCTTGTGTTGGTTGGTGGGGGACTGCGGCTCGCCCGGTGCCCGCAGCATGTTCGAGTAAATGCCGGCACCTTGGCATGCAACGCCTAGTGCAGCATGGTGTGATGCGTTTTTCGCTGGAGATCCATCCATTGGTGACTTTGTTCAGGATGAGGAGACCACCCTGCAGAAGAGATTCGACCTGGTTCTGGTGCCATTCATTTCACTGAAGGAATATTCAGTCTTGGTGCCTGAAGAATTTCATGGCATGAGTTCCACGGTGCTTGAGTCATCTGCTGCTGCTTTCCAACAGTGGCTTAAACAACATCGACGCTATATTAGTCACGTGTGATACTTTGGAAATTCCTCAAAGGAAGAGGGGCTAGCTATTTGGTAGCTTGAGAAAAATACTCTTCCTGAATATTCTCGCCTCTCACTTTCATGCAAAAGAAGAATATGATGTAGGATCGGAGGTTAACTGTCTATATTCCAAAGGCTGGGTGGTCTGCTATTTGGAAGCAGGCAAGTCAAAAGACATAGCGCAGGGCGCATAGCTACCGATCAGGTGGCACATGATATTGTATCGTTGAAGAGCTGAATGGATTGATAGTACCAAATAAATGTCAGATGTCTTAGTTAACGTGTTTATTGACTATATTGGAACCTTTCTTTCTTTCGTAGCGCTGAACATTTTTCTTGGTCAATTACTCAATTCGTTCCCAATCTAGAACAAAATGTTACAATCATTCAATGGATCTTGTAAGGGAAAGGTCATCATGGCTACAATTTTCTTAAAAAGTGTTCTGTTACAGGTCGATTTCACGCATTTGAAAAGGCTCATATGATGGATCCCCGTTCAACAGGGAGGGGTGTTCGGCAATTTAAAACTGCACTTCTTCAGAGGCTGGAGCAGGTATATACATGGCAAAAATTAGCTATATACTCACTGCATAAATGCAAAAACTTCATATGCCGAGGATTGGAGTATAATATACACGTGTTACATGTATATCACACATTAGCTAATCCTTGTTCCATAACATCAATGCACCTTTCCTTTATGCTTCACTGTGATATGTGCAACTAGTCACTCTATTTGTTGGTTAATAACGTGCCTCATGTTGGATTTACTTCCCAAACAGGATGAGAAAAGTACATTCTCGAAGAGGAAAGAAAGAAATGATGCTCGAGAGATTAAATCATTCTATGAGAAGTAATATAATCTTTCTCAGATTCCAACCTGTAATGTAGACTACTTTCTTAAGAACCACTGCCGAACCCCTTTCCTCAGACAAGAATCTGACTCCTATTTTTTCTCCCATTTTATAGAAAAAGGCAAGCTAATGCACATGAACTCATGCCTGTCCTGGCAGAAGTTCTGAAGGCTGTTCTCATTGGTACTGGCTTGGAGGTTGGGATGTTTTTTTAGAAAATTATAATTATTATGTTTGATGGGCTACGTAGTTAACACTTTCATAATTTTGCAGAGCCTTGTTGCTAGCGAAGATTTTGCAGACAAGTCAGGCTTAATTCGATACAATATTATTCCTCTCCATCCTAGATCGAGTCAACAACCAATCATGCTTCTTCAAGAGGTTTGCATATATTCTAACTCAAAACCTCAAAAACTACCTTCCAGGTATAGTAATTGTCCAAGGAGAATTGAACTACTATTCGTGAAAAAAATTAAGTATGATCTTCTAATCGGGTCATAACTCGCGACATCTTCATGTATGGTATGATGTTAAAGTCCGTGGATCCTTCTTGTCGCCAGGGATTGTACTGAGTTATCCAGTTGATATTTGCCAAGAAAATTACCAATCCTTGTCGCAGGATAAATTTCCTTTACAAATAATAGTAGCAATTGCCTAGTGTTAAAAAGAGATTGTTTTCTATTACGTCAAATATGGATATGTCATTCTAACTTATTTGTTGTCTCATAATAATAAAGATTATAGTACTTCTCTTTGGAATGTACACTCTTTGATCTTTTAATGGTTGGCGACCCTGCATTTGGATTTAAGCAATAACACTACTATTAAATACACATACTAGCTTGCATGAAGTTCGTTTTTATGACATACTATTGTGCAGATCAAAGTTGCAGTGTCTGCAGTGTTTAATATCCGTAGTCTTCCATCAGCTGACATGAAAGATGAAAAAAATCATACAGATATTTTTCGATGGCTGCAAAGTTGGTTTGGATTCCAGGTACACCAGTTATTGTTCAATCTCAGATTAAACCAATTGATCTATCCTGCATTTCAGCTCGGTAATTTGGCTCGTTTTGTTTGCTCTGGGGTAGAAAGGGAATATTGCCAATCAGAGGGAGCATCTCATCCTTTTGCTTGCGAATATGCATGCTCGATTGAATCCAAAGTCATCCTCTGCTCCAATGGTACTCATACAGGAACATTGTTCTTTATATATCTTGTGGTTAAAATATTTGAATAAACATGTTGAAATACCTATTTCTAGCTTGATGACAGAGCAGTAGATGAATTATTGGCAAAAACATTTGAGAATTATCTGACCTGGTGCAAATTTTTGTGGAGAAAAAGCAACATATGGTAAATATATGTGATTTTCATTTATTTAGCTTGGACTACATATATGAAAAAAAGCTTTGGTGAATTTCGAGAAAGTATTATCTGACTTGTGCTGGTCCTATTTTTATTGATCCTGCAGGTTGCCCTCAGTGAAACAGGAAATTCAACAGCATAAACTTCTGTACATAGCTCTTTATCTTCTGATATGGGGAGAAGCATCAAATTTACGACTTATGCCAGAATGTTTATGCTACATTTTTCATCATGTATGCAACTATTTGTCCTTCATATTTTTTGAACTTCTTCACTGCATGGACATATGACGATCTCAAGCACAAACTTCTGTAACTGCGTGTCTAAAGAAACACGAAACTCTGTAAAGTTTCCCACTATCTGTTTCCACAGGAAATGGCCAAAGTTACCTCTATTGATTAGCAGGACAAAAGATTCTAAAGTGATCTTGCTAGCAAAAAATATCTTACATAATACCTTGAATAAGAGAAATGGCCAGAGTTACCTACTTTGTGTTGAATTAGTAGTTCTCTAGACAATTCTTAATTAGTGGTTAGCTTTTCCCTTCACAAATAAGGATCTTGCAAAAAGGAGTTTAAGCAAAAACATGTTTTTCATTTAACAAAACAAATCTGCTGTCACTAGTCTAGGGAATATATTTACGCAAAAAGAAATTATTGCTGCTAAGAAGTTTCTATAATTTTGTGCCAACTACGTTGATAAAAAGTTAATCCCATATTTTTGAATAAAGATAACCACTTGTTTCAGATGTCATATGAGCTATATGGAGTGCTTTCTGGAGCTGTAAGCTTAATTACTGGAGAAAAAGTCAGACCTGCATATGGAGGACAGGAAGAATCATTTCTTAACAAAGTAGTGACACCAATATACGCCGAGATATCCGCGGTTTGACATCCCTTCTTTTCAACACTTAGATTTAATACAGCTATGGAATCTGTAAAATGATGGCATTTTTTTGCAATGAAGGAAGCTCTAAAGAACAAAAATGGTGTATCTGACCACTCAACATGGAGAAACTATGATGACCTCAACGAATTCTTCTGGTTAGATACCATATTTTGTTGGTGTCGCCTTTGGTAGTTAAATGTTGTACTAAGTATGTTACAATGCAGGTCTGCTGACTGCTTCCAACTTGGCTGGCCGATGCGCCTCAACAACGACTTTTTTTACACATCAACTAAACATAAAAAGTCTCATCAAACTGAGATACAAAATTCCCAATTGCTTCATGGATCCTCATCAGCACAAAACATCGCTAATTCAGAAGTACCTGACCAAAGACAGCAGGTAACAAAGATAGGAACAATGACAATCTCACAATTTAATGAAATATCTGCCCTAAATTTGTAATATAATATTTGTAGTATGTATCTAGGCTTCTCCATTCATGTATTGAGTTACACACAAATCCAACTTACATTTTTTTATCGGAAGATTTTTTTTGTCTTATTTATCAATATTGAGAATATAAGGCTAAGTAGCCGAATATTCAGTGCTTAAAAGTTTAACTGTTCACATGCAAATGTAGTAGAAAATACAATGCAGCACAGATCTTAACTCCACATTCTGAACAGCTGTGCTCCCTAAACATGTTTTCTATAGCAACTTGCCACATTATTATTTTCCAAGGCTTTTCATGTAAATATTTTCTTTTTTGGTTGGTTTGAGGTAGCTTATCACATGTACCACGCGATCATGTAAATATTTTTCATAATGCAACCCAAGGTTTTTCATGTACATTCACAACTAGCAGAAATGTACATGTTTGAGTATATTCATTTTAGCATAGTTGTTTGCCTGTGCTCTTATTCTCCATTTTCTGCTGTTGCATATAGCAAAAACAAGTGACACATCCCAGCAGAGGTGGTTGGGAAAGACAAATTTTGTTGAGGTCCGTTCCTTTTGGCATCTCTTCAGAAGCTTTGATAGGCTGTGGACACTCCTTGTGCTTGGGCTGCAGGTTTAGTTCTTAAACTAATGCGAGTGATACATTTGGATATTGTTTCATCACTGTCAGATATTTTGACATATTTTCTCATATGTTCTATTTTCAGATTTTGATAATAATGGCATGGCATGGATTGGAAAGCCCTCTTCAGTTACTAGATCCAAACTTTTTTCAGGATGTCCTGAGTATATTCATAACCAATGCGGCACTTCGAGTTATTCAAGGTTAATTTGGAATTTCCTATTGCATATGTATACCATGCATTTCTTTGTTCTGACAAAATTACTACGAACATAGTGATGCATTTTTTCCATATTCTTCTGTCTTCTTATTTTTGTAATGTACCTAATTTTTTTTCCAGTGGTCCTTGATATTGCTTTCTCATGGAGGACGAAGGAAACAATGAGATTCACCCAGAAACTAAGATTTGCCATAAAACTCTCTCTTGCGGTTACATGGGCGATCATTCTGCCCATATTTTATTCCAGTTCTCAGAATTACAAGTCTTGTTCTGCTAGGCGTCCTAAAAACTTTCTGGGAATGTTCTGCCTGTCAAAGTATATGGTGGTTGTGGCATTTTACCTTACAAGCAATGTGATTGGGATGGCATTGTTTTTTGTTCCAGCTGTAAGCAGCTATATAGAGACATCTACCTGGAGAATTTGCAATATATTGTCCTGGTGGTGCCAGGTATATTCTTACCTTTGTGTAAAATTAGAACTTGTTTGTTTACATCCTGCAGTTAACATCAGATAATATTGTTTGTCATGAAATCAATTCAGTGAAAGCATTATCATGCTATCGCACTTTCCAACATAACTAAAGTCCACCTAAACTTCCAAATAATTCTTATCCCCTTATAGAACTATTAGTCAGCTCTTTGTACTCAGCGCGAAGGGATAAAGCGTTGTTCTTTGCCTCAACTAGCATGTCGGTCGGTAACGGAACACCGCCTGCTTCTGGACTGACCGCTGGATTGAAGGGAAGGCCATCTCAGAGATAGCGCCAGAGGTGTTCAATCTGGTCAGCAAAAGGTTCCGCAAAACCATGACAGTCGCGCACGGCTTGCACAACTCCAATTGGGTGGCGCCGTTGCTTGGCAGGCTGCAAGGGGAGGCTCTACTTCAGTTCCTACACCTTTGGCCTCGCCTCGTGCACGCTCAGCTCACACAGGAACCTGATCGCCTAACCTGGGAGATGGACCGCTAACGGAGCCTACTCTGCACATTCCTGCTACATGGCGTCCTTCAACGGAGTGATATCTGGCAACTCACATGTAAGACATGGGCAACTTGCCGCGTCAAGTTCTTCTTTTGGCTTGCCGACCTTGACCGGTGCTGGACGGCCGATCTCCTACAGCAACGTGGCCTCCAACACGAGCCCGTTGTGTGCTCTGCGACCAAACCTTGGAGACAATGCAGCACTTGTTGGTTGACTGACTGCCCATTCTCCCAGCATATCTGGTTCGAGGTTCTCTCCTGGGTACGCGCCACTTAATCTCCGCCAGAACAAGGTGCTAGGCTTGGACATTGGTGGGCGTCGCCCAAGCAAATCTGCCCCAAACCCACGCGCAAAGGTCTTGCATCCATGACACTGCTCTCTGCTTGGATGATTTGGAAACAGGCAACGAGTGCACCTTCGACAATGTCATCCCAGTTGCAGCACTACACTTGGTCACATCAAGGAAGAAGCCACTCTTTGGGCACGCGCCGGAGCACTTGGCCTTCGTGTCCAACCAGAAAATTGGGATGTACGCTAGGTGTTTATGTTGTATGCTCTGTTCTGCCTCTTTAGGCATGTAAATACTCTCCTATCTTTTCAATGAAATGCGCAATCCTGTTGTGTTTTCTTGAAAAAGCTCTTCGTACTGCCAAACTGACTTTCATGTCTCGTGCATGCATGGCATTATACCATAATGAAGTGCTCATAATTACCAATGTATGTGCAGCCCCAGTCATATGTTGGAAGAGGAATGCATGAAGGCCAAGTACCCTTACTAAAGTAAAATTTATTATTATTATTATTCCCGTGTTTTGTTTTGGCCATTGATATGAGCTAAATCCTCTTTCCGTGCCTCAACAGGTATACATCATTTTGGACGATTCTTCTGTCGAGTAAATTTTTATTCAGTTACTACTTCGAGGCAAGTTCAATCTTCGTGATATATAGCATACATAAGCCATTTAAAGTTTCTACACTCCTTTAGCTGTATTATGCAATGCAAGTCAGATCTATTCTGATTACTGAAAATACATCTCTGTATCTCCAACTCAGTTACAAATTCTGATGTATGTTTTAAGGATATAGGTTATGTTAATGATACAACATAATAAACACCGTGAGAAGTTATTTTTGTTATTCTACTCTACATCTATTTTTTATCACCCTGCCTCCTTTCTCATTGTTTCTGTGTATATGACTTGAGCAGATTAAGCCTCTTGTGGGACCAACGAAAACAATCATAAACATCAATGTGAATACATATGAGTGGCATGAATTTTTTCCACAAGGTCCTCTACATGCCATCTTTCTTTGTCCATTTTCGTTCTTTCTACCCAATAGGGTACTGCATTAATAATCAACACTGAACTGAGTGACAATTCGTCATGTTATGTTTCACACCAGTCAAGAGCAACGCTGGCGCAATTCTTGCTGTATGGGCCCCTATAGTTATTGTAAGGTCTATTATTAACTTCAATATTTAATTTCCATATGGGTCATAAACTAATTAATATCATTGCATTTTCAACAGGTCTATTTCATGGATACACAAATTTGGTATTCCGTATTCTGTACCATTTTCGGTGGTATGTGTGGTATTGTAAATCATCTCGGTGAGGTGAGATGATATGCCACTAAACACTAATGTTTATTTCAGATGTTTACATATTCTTATTTCTGATACCAATTCCTAGATTCGCACAATGGGAATGGTTCGTAGTCGATTCTGTACCTTACCTGAAGTGTTCAATGCTTGCCTTGTTCCTCGCTCGATGCCAAAAGAGAAAAAGGGGATATTGCCTAGTTTCTTGGAAACTAAAATCTTTAAGGTGGAATATGTTCATGTTCTCTTTACCTTGAAGGTGCTTTCCTTTCTTCTTGTTGTTTCTCAGATGATATTCATTTTTTTCAGAACTTAGGTAAATCTGAAAGACAAGATCCGACAAAGTTCGCTCTGGTTTGGAACCAGATAATGAATAGCTTTCGCACAGAGGATTTAATAAGCAATAGGTATGTTTTGATTATTCCAGTGTAACATAATTTTCAGGAATATTACTTCTTTTTTGCGGGTACAGTATTACATTTTTTCTCCTTCATACTTCAATGGTTTTGCAGAGAGATGGATCTGATGACAATGCCCATGTCACTAGAATATAGTTCTGGTTCTATTCGTTGGCCGTTATTTTTACTTGCCAAAAAGGTATGTAGATCTATTGATACATGGCAACCCGTTGCCTGGGTGCAATGCACACTTTTATGGTACCGCTTAAGTTAACATAGCCAAAAACAATGTTGACAATTGGTAAAATCTACAGTGTATTTAACAGTAACTGAGTCATAATGTAAGACAAATTGCTCGAAACATAAAATAGTTTGGAAATGTACAGCACAAACTTGACAATGCAGGATTTTTATCATGTATAAACTTTTCTCTTAAACAGTTCAAACCTGTGTTTCAAGTTCACTAAAATTACAAATAAATCCACTGGGTAATATTAATACTAGATTTCTTGCACTCTTAGTCAAATCACCATCTACTCTTTCTCGAAGACATGGGTTAGCATCAGCAATTTGTTTACTTCACATTTTATGAAATTTGGGTAGGAACTCTAACATTCAATGTTAGGAGTGAACACCTGGGTATAGACGGGTTAGGGAACTAGTGGGGAGGGGGTGCCTTGGGTACTCGACGCCACTCCTTACTGACTAAGAAGCAGTCGGTTCCCATCAGCCATATATTTAGAATCATATTTGAAACATATCTTGTACTTGCTGTGCATATTTGATATATTCCTGTTTTTTTTCTATCTATAAAATATGTCAAAAACTTCTTGTATGGTCTAAAGCTTGTTTTCCTGCCATGATAGTTCTCCAAAGCAGTTGATATGGCAGCAAATTTTACTGGAAATAGTGCACAACTCTTCCGTAGAATTAAGAAGGATAACTACATGTTTTGTGCGATCAATGATTTCTACGAATTGACAAAAAGTATCTTCAGATTTCTCGTTATCGGTGATGTAGAGAAGAGGTAATCATTTTACCTCAACGCTACCTCTATTACTAAATTTTGTCTCATGTTTGCAATGCATTGGCAGTACATGCTCCTGTGAATATTATCATGATGTTCTACAGATTCTATTCAGGGTGATAGCGGCCATATTTGCTGAAATAAAAATGAGTATCCAGAACTCAAGTTTATTGGTAGATTTTAAGATGGATCACTTGCCTTTGCTGGTTGACAAAATTGAACAGTTGGCTGAGCTTCTGGTAATCACTTCAGTACTTCACTACTACTATTCTCCTTTTATATATTGTCTAGTCCACCATTTTACTCTAACCTACACCAACATCCAATTGATATCTCCTTTTAACTGGGATCGGTAATCGGAGGATTATTGTATCGTGCCTTTCCCACACTGGTCACTGGTGAAGACTAAATGATTACAAGGGCGATGACAGAGATTGCTGGAATTATATAAGTAGTTATCGGGAATACCGATGGCGATGGGCATGAGGGATGAGTTCCTGGAGTTCAAGAGATGGATAGCTATACTTGTTTTCGTGCACATCCCTTTAGTGGGTCATGAGATAGTGCATCATTTTGATGCAATAAAAATAAAAAGCATGTGTGCATCATTTGATGCAGAGGCGAGGGATGTGCTGTGTGCTCCCATTTCGAAAGAAAAAATGAGATGGTGCATCAGAGAGCCAGCAGCAACCTAGGACCTGCTGATATTGAACACACATCTAAATGAGTGTCATTTTATTAGAAGAAACTTTATTCGAAAAATACGCATAATTACATCAGCAGCAGAAACTTCTAAAACTTAACAGCAACTAAATGGAGAAAAATAACAATGCTGAGGACATGTTAGCTGTAGGTTCTTATCTCTGTAAGAGCAAATGTTCAGTTTATTTGTTGGAAAGATTAGAGTATTCGCAAAAACAAGTCATTAAGGCTTTAAAAATCACGCATCATTCTTCTTACCGACGTCGATTACTTACTAGCGTACAATACATAACAGTTATGTCATACAGAATGGCATGGTATTACAGTGGCATCTCATATGATGATAGGTCAACATGGAGCCAACAATGTAATTTTAATTTTCATAGCATGGGAGGGGATGGAAGTAGAATTAGCATCTTATTTGAGTCGACACAGCCTATTTTTCTGATGGAGAGTGTACTTGTATATTCAATCCTATCATGTGAGCATTTATAATGAAATTTCTACCCAATGGTTACTCAGTATAAGAACAAACAAGGCCTTCGATATGAGGTCACAATTTTACTACAAGATATCACCGATACACTGATCCAAGATATGTTTGTGGATGCTCAGAGGTAAGAACAATACAGTATTTGATCATAAATATGCATTTGCATCCTTTAAATTGTGGTTACCATGATAATGATCCCCTCTTTCAACAGGGTATTGGATCAGATTAACTCTTCTGACACACTGATCTCTGATGACGATAGAGCATTCGATTACTTCAAACCAGAGCTCTTCGCGTCAATCAGCTCAATATCAAAAATTCGTTTTCCATTTCCTGATAGTGGTCCACTCAGAGAGCAGGTCCAGCATAACCTTCAATTAGGTATGGAAGATTGGTGTATTGCTGTAACTCTCTGAATGATGGCATGCTTTGGCATATCAGGTTAAACGTCTCTACCTACTTCTTCATACAAAAGAGAAGGTTGCGGAAGTACCATCAAATTCAGAGGCTCGACGACGCATTTCATTTTTTGCCACCTCTCTATTCATGGATATGCCAGCTGCTCCCAAAGTACGCAGCATGCTATCATTTAGGTAATTAATGCTTGTGCTCTTCAAATTCTGTTAAAACCAATTTGTGTGTAAGATCCTTACTAGAAGGAATTCGATATAGCATACTAACCAACTTGACATGTTGTCAGCATTGGTATCCATAATATTGAATATAGAAAATGCAAGAAATTCAAATGTTCTTAGAAAAAATACAAGTAAAATCCCAAAATTAGAGAAAACAGTGCAGGGACATAATCACAAAATGCAAATAAAATACTGGCTACTCAGTATTGTACTTTAGTTAATCAAACTAAATCCTTTTGGCTTTGGAAAAATAATATCAAATATCTTCAGTTTTGCAAGAAAATCCATGAAGTTCTCTAACTCTGTTCCTAAAATACAAGCTTTTGAAGACATCAATTGTTTTGATTTTATCTCTCCCCTGATACTGATAAAGTACCAGCCGCGTGCCTACACAATATGAGACTCGTGCGTGTTATCTAGTGCCAGACATCCGGTAAAACTTGCATTTCTCTGACTCCATACATTTTGCAATCAATTGGATCAAAATGCATTATCCAATACTCTTGCTAGTGGTGAAACACAAGCATTTAAGAAACACTCATGGAACTAAAGAACTAAATGTAGTTGACTAAGCTCCTTAGGCTGTTTTAACAGGTTGATCAGAAGATTTAACAAGTCATTAGCAAATAACCCTTTTATCAAGATTCAAGTATCACTGTCACATAAGATGCTTTTCTCTTTCCGTATATTCTGTCATTTTTTAGCCACTGATGGCATTGCCAATATCAATTTGCAGAGTATTAATTTGCAGCTTTGCTATTATCATGTACCACAAGTTCACAACATAATCTTATTATAGTAGTTTAAGTAAACAACTGAAGCCATCATGCATCACATATCGTGGGGATCCTTCTAGAAAAGTACTGATATGTTGCTGGACTATTGTCTAGCGAGACCTGCGCTCCACAACGTCCATAGCTATTGGAATAAGTGCCATTCATAGTGTCACATGAAATCTGTAGTGAAGCATTGCAAGGATTAGTAGAACCCATAATTTATAATCACCATGTTCACTTATTTTCTGTAGATATTATAATATGTAAGTTATGTATCGTCAATCAGATGCCCCTCTCCACTATAATTTTTGTGCAGCACCGAGCTTGCCTAGAAAGCTTCAGTATAGCCCGTAGGTTTATAATAGGCCAGTAAAAGGGTTCATCAAACTAGTGTACCCCATGATATTTGTTTGAGGATGTTTGCTGCTGCTTTATTTATGTGCCACCCTAGATCTCTGAAAACCGGCAGGTAATTTTCCTGAAAAGGCACATAAATACTTCAATACACCATTCAATGGAACCAAAGGCCACATAAGTTTTAAGCTCTTAATGTTTCCGACATTTATGTATTCAAGAAAATCACCCGAATATGATCTTGTCTACTTACCACTACCAGTAGGAGTTCACATCAATATAACCACGTCATGTTGTCTACATCAATCAGAGAAGAAATCAAATATAGTGAACATTTGATGGCTTACTGACACCAGGGTACTTTGTCAGCATAGTAACTCCCTACTTCATGGAGGAAGTAAAGTTTTCAAATGAAGAACTTCATTCAAATCAAGATGAAGCATCGATCCTTTCTTACATGCAGAAGATATATCCAGGTCAGTTATGTTCCATACTTTTATTTTTCGCCCACTGTTGTTTTTGTATTGTAGTTGCTTTCACCAGTTTCATATTGTTACCAAGACTCCATGTTATCATTATTTTAGATGAATGGACAAATTTTTTGGAACGGCTTGGTTCGAAGGTGACACATGAAGATATCAGATATTGGGCTTCTTTTCGTGGTCAAACACTAAGTCGAACTGGTAATATAGAGTATGGTCTCATTTTGTGTGGAAACTTATCACTCAAATACGTGTCTAGAGGATGCCTGACTCTTTCCATTATGTATTATCTAGTTCGGGGAATGATGTACTACAGGAAGGCATTGAGATTACAAGCTTTCTTAGACAGGACAAATGACCAAGGTGCGCATTGAAGCTTTACAACCTCTCAGACTCTTTCCAACCTGTCCTTGTCATTAAATTTGGAAGCATGTTTACTTTTCTGAAAGGGTATAATTTTAATCAAACTAGACAACCTAGCACCTCAAGTTTATTTTGTAGTTCTAACGTTCATATTTCTATGGAAACTGATAGTATGCTTCTAAGAATTAGTTTTCTTTCAAACATACAGAATTATATAAAGGACCTGTGGGGACTGAGCGAGGACAAAATAAGAGAAACATCCACCAGTCATTATCAACTGAACTAGATGCACTTGCAGATATGAAATTTTCATATGTCATCTCATGTCAAAAATTTGGGGAACAAAAATCTAATGGAGATCCCCATGCTCAAGACATTATTGACCTGATGGCAAGGTAAGGTTTGGATAATATAAACAGCGGAGTAATTATTATGTCTGGAATTGTGCTGATATTTCCACTGCTTATGTGCTCAATTAAGGTATCCAGCACTTCGTGTTGCCTACATTGAGGAGAAGGAAATTATAGTACAAAATCTGCCTCACAAGGTTTATTCCTCAGTTTTAATAAAAGCAGAAAATAATTTGGACCAGGTAAAGATCTTAGCTTAAGCTTAGAAGCTAGAAAATCCTGTGCTTTTTTACATCTAAGACATGTGATTATTTTGTATTCATCACCTTTTCATCTTTTTTTCAGTTCAACTTTCTCTCGTTAAGCATAATTTGCTGTTTTATGTAAAGTTTACTGTCGGTGCCTTCCCTACAGTTTTTAGCCCCCTAAAAAAGCATAACATGCATGACCATTATAGTTTCTTGTAGCAACTTGTAATATGTGTATCCAATTTCTCAAATGCTTGTGATTGCTTGTTGTTTATTTAAATAGGAGATTTACCGTATAAGGCTCCCTGGTCCACCAATCATTGGCGAAGGGAAGCCTGAAAATCAAAACCATGCAATTATATTCACCCGCGGGAGGCTCTACAAACAATTGATATGAATCAAGTAATGAACTGGACATTCTTCTATAGTTGTCTCTTTATAGAAAATATTTCTTTTCACTTACCTATGGTGCTATCAGGACAACTATTTGGAAGAAGCTTACAAAATGAGAAATGTCCTTCAAGAGTTTGTTAGGCATCCTAAGGACCAAGCTCCAACCATCCTTGGGCTTAGAGAGCATATCTTCACGGGAAGGTCTATAGTTTTTCCGACATATGTTTTTCAAACATATAATGGTATTTTGGTTAATATGGTATTTTTATGTGCAGTGTTTCATCACTTGCTGGATTCATGTCATATCAGGAGACAAGCTTTGTTACAATTGGACAGAGATTCCTTGCTGATCCCCTTAGGTGAAAACACATGCTTCGTATATGATTTTATATATGTTGGCATAAAAAATCCTTATGTGCTAAATGAATTATTTGTGCTAAAATTTTATGTTACCTTGCTATATGTATGTACTTTTTTCCTAAGGTAATTTGTTTGTGTATGAAAAAATTCATTTCTATTAAGTACATCTGCTATCTAACTCGTCATTTCCATGAATGCAGGGTACGGTTTCACTATGGTCATCCAGATATTTTTGACCGGATGTTTCATTTAACAAGAGGTGGCATAAGCAAGGCATCTAAAACTATAAACTTGAGTGAGGATGTATTTGCTGGTAGGTAAAATTTTATTTCTATGGGAGCTATAGGTTTCATGCCATTTTCAAAGGTGCTGCATCTTTAATATTAACTTTACAGGGTATAACTCAATATTGCGTCGCGGACATATAACTTACAACGAGTACATTCAAGTTGGCAAAGGACGTGATGTGGGTCTTAATCAGATTTCAAAATTTGAAGCTAAAGTTGCAAATGGCAACAGTGAACAAACACTTAGCCGTGATATCTACCGGCTAGGACGGCGATTTGATTTTTTCAGGATGTTGTCATGCTATTTCACGACAGTGGGATTTTACTTCAATAGCCTAGTATGCTCTCTCTCTCTCTCTCTCTCTCTCTCTCTCTCTCTTGATGTGCATGCTTGCACGTCTGCCTGCATGTGCACACTGTGAGGCCCACAAAGAACTGAGTTAGTGCAATGAAGTATCTTTTTTGTAAGTTTCAGATTTATCGACCAAATGGTAATTTTTATGTGTATCCTTTCTAATTTTACTGGAAACATACTTAATTCTGTGAGATGGCAAGGTGAAAATAGGTCAAGGTGGTAAAGTAAAGGACTCTATTTGAAGGTTAAAAGCAACAAGTACCAGAGTTCAAGGTTGAGAGTAAACTTCTGAAATAGTTCTAGGTTGAAAAATCAATGTTTCTTTTAGACTTGGCTGGATCGAATCTTTGGCAGTTCAAGCGACATGTTCCCAAGAATGATCTGGTCACTACGACTAGACCAAGCTTCTCTTTTCTTTTTCCACTGATATATTGATAGTCTGTTTTGGTTATCCTCGTTCCAACAAGGTGTGGAAGGTTTATCATTTAAGAAGCCTTAACAGTTAGAAACTTTTTTACTGTGGGGAAGGTAGAGCTTTGTTGATTATGCAGTAGAGTTGTCAGTGGCACAAACTTACAAACTTTCATAAGCAGCTACAAAATACAGCGAGGCTATCAAGTTTCAGAGCTGAAGAATCCAAACCTATATAGTATAGTAGTTAGCAATGTCTGTATCTAAACATTGTTTGGTTTGAGACCATGCCATTCTATATGCATGGCTACAATGCCAATACAAGATGAGGAATAGCTTCGTGCCATATCACTGGATAACTAAACAGGCCTATTCTCAGACCAAACACCGGTGGACATCCAACCTCCGTGTCAGGCTATTTCCCAAAACATACATGTTCTTGACGTGTAGGGAGGATTGTGTTTGATTTAAACTAGGATGTTGAAACCTGAATTCTAATTACGCGCTTTGTTTTGAGATATTCTTTGAATTTTTTTTGTTTTTATTGTGTATAATGAAGCATATTGCCTCTTGACGTCTAAAGATGATATAAAGCCATACCCGCTAGTAAAATTCTGGAGGTTAAGTGTATGACTTATATAGTCTTTTGTCTATAGTCACTATCCAAGTGGTTCGTCAGAATATTATTAGTCCTTTATATTTATCTTCATACAAGCATTTCTAAGTGACCGCTCGCATACAAATCTTTTATGTCAATATAATCATTGAGCTTATCATAAACATTGATTCTTACTTTTTCAACGGGTCCATTTTTTTTTGCAGATATCAGTTGTAGGTATTTATGTTTTCCTGTATGGACAATTGTACTTGGTTCTTAGTGGAGTACAAAATGTTCTCTTAATTAAGGCTCAGACTCTGAATATGAAGTCCTTAGAAACTGCCCTTGCATCTCAATCTTTTCTCCAGCTGGGACTACTTACAGGACTGCCTATGGTGATGGAGCTAGGGTTGGAGAAGGGTTTTCGAGCAGCTTTGAGTGACTTCATCCTCATGCAATTGCAAGTTGCATCAGTTTTCTTCACATTCTCTCTTGGAACGAAAGCACACTATTATGGACGTACTATTCTTCATGGTGGAGCTAAATACCGACCAACTGGTCGAAAATTTGTTGCTTTTCACGCGAGCTTTACGGAAAACTATCAGTTATACTCGCGTAGTCACTTTGTCAAAGCATTTGAGTTATTGTTCCTTTTGATAATCTATCATATCTTTAGGAAATCATATGGGAGAATTCATGTGATGGTCACGTATTCAACATGGTTTATGGCAATGACTTGGTTGTTCGCACCATTTCTTTTCAATCCTGCTGGTTTTGCTTGGCATAAGATTGTGGATGACTGGGCAGACTGGAACAGATGGATGAGGAATCAAGGGGGGATAGGTGTGCAACCGGAAAAAAGCTGGGAGTCATGGTGGAATGCCGAGAATGCACATCTCCGTTACTCAGTGCTGAGTTCTAGAATTCTTGAAGTATTGCTCTGTTTACGCTTTTTTGTTTATCAGTATGGACTTGTCTATCATCTTAAGATATCTCATGACAACAAAAATTTCCTCGTCTATTTGCTTTCTTGGGTTGTTATAGTTGCCGTTGTTGGTTTGGTCAAGGTACATGCTTCATCTCCAGAACTTATGTCCTTGTTTCACGCAATCGTGATGCTTTATTATATGCTGATGTATTTCTGCATTCTTTTGTAGCTTGTTAATTGTGCTAGCCGTCAGTTGAGCTCAAAGCACCAACTCATCTTCAGGTTCATAAAATTGTTGACATTCCTGGCAGTGGTGACTTCATTTATCCTTCTCTCTTGCCTGTGCAAACTATCCATCATGGATTTGATCATTTGTTGCCTGGCATTCATACCAACTGGTTGGGGCCTCCTCCTTGTAAGTTTGAGTTGTGCACTCTACATTTACGCATTGCTTTCATTCTTTTCCACAATTCCCTAATCCCTCCCCTACTGCACAGATTGTTCAGGTTTTGAGGCCAAAAATAGAATACTATGCAATCTGGGAGCCTATTCAGGTCATTGCTCACGCTTATGACTACGGAATGGGTTCTCTGCTCTTTTTTCCAATTGCCGTGCTAGCATGGATGCCTATTATCTCAGCCATCCAAACTCGGGTTCTTTTCAACAGGGCATTTTCGCGGCAGCTTCAGATTCAACCATTTATTGTTGGCAAAACCAAACGGAGGTAGTTGAGGCTTCTTGCGGATGCCAACTGGAGTTGTAGATATGATACATTGGTTGGTTAAGATGATAATAAACCTCTGTCTTATGTACATATATATTAGGTGGTAATGGTATTACAGTGTGATCAATTATTCTTTGGTGTATGCCTTTGACGAATCTAATAGCTCAGTTCTGATGTCTACTTTGTACTTCGTTGTATCTTCACATGACATTCATGTAGGACGAAACTGTTGGAACCAAACTCTGATTAATTGATATTCCCAATTTCAAAAAAAAAAAAATCGAACTGTTTATACTGTTGATATTGGAGAAGTCATGTTCGATTAACATCATAACATGGTACTGGTATCTGCTTTCTTAGTGCAATACACGGCTGATTATATTGGTGGATTTCGTAATTGTATTACTACAATATGCTCTGTTTCTTGGGATATTGAAGACTGAAGTGTTCTCACCAGTTATGCGTGAACGGGCGAATGCTTTTTTACCGGCTCCACTATCAAGGATGAAATGCGACGATAGGTATGGGAGCCGCTAGAATTTTGAGGCCGTGCGTGCGTGTATTTTCCTTTTTGAGGGATAAAGGCTATTGGAGCTAATAATTAAGCTCCTAGTCGAAACTCATTTGTACTCCTAGGCAACAGTGATCCCGATTTAAATTTTTTCCAAAAGTTTATTTTAGGTCTCAAACAATTCTGAATAAAATTATGGAGTTTCCTATGCATGTCTAGGTGTATTACCAAATTGCATTCGACTCATTTTTTCTTCACAAAACATACAAATGTTGAAAGTAAAAAAGAGCAATTTTTGCCTTTTAGAGGCCACGATTTTGTGATTTCCGTGTAGCCTACAATAAAACATATTATCTAGCAAAACACTACTGGTATATAGATCATGTGTATGTATACATGTAACTTTCTTTATTAGAAGTTTTAGAACTTTAAAATACCATTTTTAGAAGTGTCGATGACGTTGTCGATGTAGCCCGTCAAAGATTCCCTCAACCAAGCCTGGCCGAGAGAGAGCGTCTCCTTCTCCTCCTTGCTTAGCCTTCTTGATCCAGCATAGAGTAAGAGCCAATCGTTGGTGAACCAACAACTCACCCCTTCTAGAGTTCGCACACGTCAATCGGAACTAGTTCAGCAAAGATTCACCGTCCAAGCTTGAAACACTACTGGCCTATATGAAGGTGGAGTTCTCAACACATGAGATTAGAGAGAGAAAGAGATTAGATCTAATCTAATCGGAGAAGGTCCCTCCAATTATAGGATCATTCAATCCTTTTAGACAAGATCTAAACTTGAGATAACTTGTCTTAACTTGTATGTCTCCAAAAGAGTAGGGTTGAGGTTTATATAGATGGCCAAGGGGTAGGGAGGCTTGGGGCGGCCGCCAAGAGTCCTCTTGGTCCAATTCGGATTGGTGAAGGACTCCTCTCCTTCCAATCCGCCGCCACGGGAGGCCCCATAGTGGTCCCACCCGGCCGAACCAACCTAGGGGTGGAATTCCTCTCCTGGATGGCCGTCTCCGCCGCCTCGTCTTGGTGGGCCACCCGGGCCACCCGATCAGCCGCCACGTCGTTGTCCCCCTCTTGGGTCTACGAGCCACTAGGGTTTTGGCCGAGGGGGGACGCCCCCCTCCCGCGTGCCTTTGGCCCACCCGTCCATGTGGGGGTGTGGCCTCCTAGTGGGTCCATGGGCCCACTTGGCAGCCCCTTTTGGTGGGCTCTTTTTATTCTTTTTATTAGTACCAAATGATTAATTAATATTTTCAATTAATTCTCGGAATTATTACTTATCGTATAAACCTATTTATATGATTTGGGACACGAAGTGCCCACCGACAAAATTACGAACAAATAATACCTTAAATAAACCATCGGAATAAATCTGACAATAAAAGAAACAATTCCTATTTTCCCGAGACGTCCAATGTCTGCCTATTTAATCTCTCTAGTATGTAATATATCTATCACGACAAAACAAATACTTATTGTAGTGATATAATCTCGATATCCAGACTAATCATAATACACAGCTAGCTAGTCCTAGTTTAAGTATGTGACCCTACAGGTTCGATAACGGGTAGGTGTGATTAGAAAACTTATCCAATCACCGATCAGCGTCAGAGACCGGACGTCCTAAATGACCACTATTGTTATACGAATAAACTCCGTTGAACCTATTTGTTATAATATATCAATCACATTACTCGTGATACTGAACTTCGCCCGAGATGTAGACCCTTTAGATAATTCCTATGAATTAAACTTGACATACCATATAGTCTATCTCGTTAACCAACAAGTTCCCTTTTGTTCATTCCCGTACTACAAATATCCCACACTATGAAACTTCATTGTGTACCCTAAACCCTAAATTTCATAGAAAAATAACATGAGGTCTAACCTCATAAAAAATTGCTTCACACAATTAAATAAACTCCTTTTTCCATAGGATTCAACTAGACATGCTATTTCGATCATATGAGTTTCCTATTCCTACACTTTTCCTATCCTGTGAATGAAAGAAACCCGTAGGTGGGGTAGGAAGCCCTAATGTGAGGTGGATGAATGTAGCTTTGCGGACCAGCTGGCTACGGCTTCAGCGAGTGGACTCATTCAAGTGCTCCCTCAATCTTTTTTGTCGACATTTGATCTTAAATTGAACTAAGAAAATATATTTTATATGACTCAAAAACTTATCGTTGGATTCGTATTCAAATGAAGTATAATGGTATAATATTTATGTCATATAACACACTTTTTGCTCAAAATCATGATCAAAGTTTGATTCGAAATTTGAGGACTACACCGAACTCGAGGGAGTACGTACTAATGCTTGTCGTAAAATCAAATTAACCACATATATCGTGAAGGTAAGTCTGTGTTCACATCGATACAGTAAAGAACTAAGCTACCACAATCTAAATAACTGAAGACCAAATCAAAGAGACCGTAGGTGGGGTAGGAAGACCTAATGTGAGGTGGATGAATGTAGTTTTGCGAACCAGCCTGTGACGGCTTCAGTGAGGACTCATTCAAGTGCTCCCTCAATCTTTTTTGTCGACATTTGATCTTAAATTGAACTAAGAAAATATATTTATATGACCCAAAAACTTATCGTTGGATTAATATTCAAAAGAAGTATAATGGTATAATATTTATGTCATATAACACATTTTTTTGCTCAAAATCATGATCAAAGTTTCATTCGAAATTTGAGGACTTGTACACCGAACTCGAGGGAGTACCTACTAATGCTTGTCGTAAAATCAAATTAACCACATATATCGTGAAGGTAAGTCTGTGTTCGATACTGTAAAGAACTAAGCTACCACAATCTGAATAATTGAAGACCAAATCATAATGCACTACCCTTGCCATCAAGTCTGTCGTCAGGAGAGCACCCACCGTCTGTGTTCAGCAATGTTTCAGGTTGATCAGAGACAGCAGGAACGCCATGATGCGGAGGATGGCCGCCGAGTTCGCTCCCGCCTGCTGCGTCGATGCTAGAGGGGGAAATCGACAGGTCAAAGTCCAGCTCCAGTCCCATATCCCTGATCTCCTGCATGATGATGTCCCAGGGCTCCAGCTCAATCTCATCGCCGGCCAGCATCGTCTTGGAGTCGGCAGGGACAAGGGCGGCGCTTCAGTTGCGCTGCTAGTGCCACCCCACTCCATGTTCATGTCCATGGTCATAGCGCTGAAGAAGCTTTCTGTCCCCATAAATGAATTGTCTTCTACATAAATATTGGGGAAACAAGGTCAATCTTTGTGATTACTCAACGCTGCTGGATATGTTGCTGGGAAGCATGAGTAATCTTAATTCTACCTGGATATGTTGCCGTAACTTGTTCAGTCTGAGTTTCTGCACCTCCTTGGTTCAACCACGCTGAAGCTGAAGTGCCTGAACAAATGCTCGCCCAGTCGAAGCTCTGCATGTCTGACAAAGAAACACTCACATGTTTTAGATCAGTAATAAGCAAGAAAGGCAGCAAAACAAAAAATAAATTAGAAAAGGGTTGTCCCGGCAGCAAAACAATTACAGACAAGATTTACCAGGCGGCGGCTGTCCGGCGGTCGAGCTCTGTGGCTGCTGCGGCAGGGCGTGCTTGCGCTTGCGCTTAGGCCTCGGGGGCGGCAGCCCGGTCACACCTTGTTTTTTGGCATTCTCGAAGTACTTCTGAGCATGGCTGCGGAGCTGCAAACCAACATTACCATCAGAAACATTGCAGATGCATTTCTCAAATCGGCAGAATGCAGGCCTTGGTCACAGTTCACTCACCTGTAGCGGGGTCCTAGTGCCGACATGCTCCTCGATCATCTTCCAGTCGCGACCGTACCTGAGAGCGATCGATGAGAACCACGTTACCAGTTGATTCAGCTATAATAAGGATCATACGTATTCAGAGAGCAGAGGAATGGGTTGCCGTCACTCACAGGTGCAGCGCCTCGAGGAATCGCTTGTGCTCGTCGGGCCTCCACCTCCTCCGGCGCTGCTTCGGCTTCTTCCCCGCCGCCGGCGCCAACTCTCCGCCCCTATCCATCAACTCCACCAAACCTCTGCTTAACAAGTTGCACAAGACAAATTTACTCCAATTCAGATTCACCTCTGAGAAAGGACGTTTAGCTCAATTTATTTATGAGACCATCGTGTGAAGTTGAGTATGCGTGTGAGGCGTGAGTTGCATGTACCTGTATATGCTGGAGCTAAAAAAGTGGCAATTCTATTCTTACGCGTGGCCGCCGAACATCGCATATGTTTGTCGTGACAACCACCGGTGAGCCTGAGTTCAGTAGACACTTATCTTAGTTATGTGAAAGAGCATGACGTCTTCTTGTGTGGTTTTGACAAGTAGTGACCATTCTTATGGAGTAATAATTACATGGAGCTATTCTAGAGTTTGTCCATAGACAATGCTTGTAAACCATATGTTGTTTGAAGGATGAAACAAGAAGATTAAGTGACGATCAAGTATTAAAGAGTATTCGAAAATTGGTCATGAGATAGTTGAGCATATTGCTAGTATGTCTTCAAGAAAATGATCATGTGATCATTCATGTTATTTTTAAGACATCGTCATATTAAAAAAAAAGATACAAGAGTAATCAAAATATTGATAAGCTCACAAAAATAGAAGATTTGCCTAATGAGATCAAGTGATCTCATGCTATGGTAAGCAATTGTTCATATAGGTTTGTGAACTAACTCATGTGCATATTCATCCTTGTAAGTCGTATGCATCGTTTTGAAACAGAAGCTGGGTAAGACCCATTTCGGAAAAAAGTTCACGGTGAGACATAATACAAAAAGGAAAAAATCAGTTTGAACGTTGGACAAGCAAAGAAATGTGAAATTTAATGGCTCTAGAATCCATGGATCTACCCGAGCCGCATAAAGAGTACTACATTGTTTTCATCTTTTATTAAGAGGTGATTAGATTATAAGTATCCTCCTATTATAGACTGAGATGATATTGTTCGTTGATCTACCGGCACTAGCACAGGTAGGTCACACTCACACTGCTGAACAAAACCATGTGAAACCTTGTACATGGTGTGGGAAGCAATGTAGAGCCTCACACCACCGTCCTCTGACAGAAAAAACTCTCCACCCTAGCTAATAATCCCGAACGGAGTGATTAGTTGGTAACGAAAGCTCGCATAGAAAATGGGAAAGGATTTCAAACTTTGTAGATGGCGACATTGGCTATGTAGTAGTGAAAGCCTGCGCAGATGAAAAGTATGACATTGGCTATGCGATATGACATCGACATTCAGGGACATGTAGGCCCGCGACCAAAGCACTGAGAAGGCAAGCTATCACTGCAAGTAATATAGTGCTCAGTGGTGGAGCATAGTTCACGTTGGGGGGGGGGGGGGGGGGGCGCATCCCCCCACCCCAAGGTTTGCAAATGCATGTAGGATTTTTGAAAGAGGCTCAGGCACCGTCTCATCATGCAGAGAGGAGCAAGAATTAGGAACAAGCGAAGCTTCATCCTCACTTTCTTGTTGGTGAGGAACTCCAATCCCTGGAGGCATCGGCATAGTACTTCACGTCTACGATTCATAGCACCGTGCCGATGAGAATGAAGCCGGTAACAACCTGCAGTAAGAAGATCAATTGGTAGTACCGTAGCCGGCGATGCAGTGGGTGCCAGTTCATGTTTTCTGCTGTTTTTCCTTTTCAGAAAAGTTGTTCCGAAAATATTCTCGGAATTGGACAAAAATCAACGGAGCCCAGTATTTCACCGACACGAAGACGAAATCCAAAGGGCACCCGAAGAGGCGACCCAGGGAGCAACACACCACCTTGGCGAGGCCCCTTAGGCTGGCGCGTCGTGGTGTGGTGTGTGGGCCCCTCGGGTGCCTCCAGCCGCCGCCTTTTCGCCTATATATTCACCTCCTTCGGAAAACCTAAGTATCCGAGCATTATTTCACGAAAAGTTCAGAAGCCTTCGCCGTCCTCAACCCCAATTTGGGAGGGTTGTGAAGCTCTTCCCGGCACCCTGCCGGAGAGGGAGACATCGCCGGAGGGCTCTACATCATTATGCCCACGTCCGGATTGATGCGTAAGTAGTTCATCCTTGAATTACGGGTCCATAGCAGTAGCTAGATTGTTGTCTCTCCACTTTATGCTATCATGTTTGGATCTTGTGAGCTGCCTAACATGATCAAGATCATTTATTGTAATGCTACATGTTGTATTTGCTGGGATCCGATGAATGTTGATGTTATGATCAAGTTGTTTATCAATATATATATTGTTTTATTTATGTTCTTGCATGCTCTCCGTTGCTAGTATATGCTTTGGCTAAGTAGATACTTGTGACTCCAAGAGGGAGTATTTATGCTCGATAGTGGGTTCATGCCTCCGGTAATCTGGGTGAGTGACAATAACATCTAAGGTTGTGGATGTGTTGTTGCTGATGACTCCCAAGTGCAGGAGATCAATTGTAGTACCTTTCAAATAGAAAAGGTTGTCGAACCCACGAGGAGCTGAAGGTATTGGTTAGTAAGATTGATAAACAAAGCAACGAAAGATGCAAGTGTTTTTGTTATTTTTGGTTGTATAATTCCAATGCAGCAAGTAGCAGTAACAAGTGAAAGCTCTCAAAGAGAGAAAGCCCAATCCTCTTATGTGACAAGAGGACAAGTTCAAGTGATGTGTAACTTATATGTGGAAAGCGTTCCCGAGGGCGGCATGGATATAACTAGGCATAGAGATTTATTAAACAACACGTTGAATATCTTGTCAAGTTTTAATCTTTTTGGACGGAGCCATAATTCGGTATAGCTAAATAAACAGACTACAACCCCTTATGATGATCATGTGGCCAAGTAAATGACTGCACAAGAGTTATTAAGACATAAAGTCCCACCATAGCATTACACTCTAAGGTCCCCGATACTAATACCCTCATACTATAACTTCAAGATTCTAACTCAGTTTACGTGTCCCCCAAGTCTTTCCTCAATTCATTATACTACGGTGTTCTCCTATGAGCCCATATAGGTGAAGTGTTGTGCAGTCGACGTTCGCACAACACCATCATAGAATCACATAAAAGATAAACTCTTGACAAAATACCAACACATGTCATAAATAAATCATTGCCAATTCATCCTATGCCCTCAGGAACATACGGGAACTACTCACAACGTGCAAACATGATCATAATCAGTGGCATAAGTGGTACAACACAATCTGAAAATATAACTTCACCCACAAATAGTGACAAGTACTCAATCACAAACATGAATAGTAGCACAGACAAGTATCTAGGGTATAGCAACTCTCAAACTATGAGGGGAACGGAGTGGATCACAGAGATGATGATGGAGATGGTGCTGGTCTTGATGGTGATGATGATGTAGAGGCCTCCTCCCACGCCAAGGAGGAGAGGTGATGACGATGGCGATGATTTCCCCCTCTCCGGAGCTCCGGAGCACCAGGATCTGATCCCCCTCGGAGGGAATCAGGAGTTTCGCCGCCGCTGCGACCTCGGATGGTTTCGTGAAAATTAGGGCGTAGGTTTTCGGGGAGGACGAAGGCGATGCTAAAAAGCCCCAGGCGAGGAGGTGCCCGAGGCCCATTTGGGTGGGCCCCACGCGGCCAGGTACATAGGCCGCGTGGGCCACCCCCTTTTGGCCCTCGTGGCTCTCCTCGCTTCGGTCTTCTTTCCGTTGCCTTCCTTCCGATGAAAAACTTTCGTGGTATTTTTCCTTTAATTATTTGGGTTTCAGAAACTCCTAAAACAACAAAAACAAGAAAAGGGGGTTTTCTGCCTCCCAGATATTAAATACCAAAGATAGGGACTTTGTGTGAAAGTCCCCTAAATCATATAAAACATGTTAAAATGATGACATAATGATGCACATAACATGCTAATATGATTCTAATTGTTGCATAAATGATGATATAAAATGCACGTATCAGTTGCCACTAGGGATAAAATAACTAATGGTTAGCTTAAGGGTACGTTTGTTATGTCTAATGCGTTTGTTTACATTACACACTTTGTTAAATGCAATAATCTGTTCTTGTAACTAAATACTGATGGGAGAAACAGAAGCTATCTCGGAAGTGGATTTAAGCGTAGATGCAGCTGGTAAGCGGTCTATGTATTATGATTTAATGCCCAATAAATACTAGAATAACTAACTTTTCATATATTGCATTGTCATGCTCTCACTATTTGTAAATTGCCTAATTGTAATTTGTTTACCCAACATGCATGCTATCTTTTATGGAGAGAGACAGCACTAGTGAACTGTGGACCCCGCTCCATTATTTTACACAGATAAAAAAACCAACTCAATCATCTGTTCTCTCTTACCTTTTGCAATCATAATTGTTCTCTACACTTGTTTAATTCTTTGTACTCCGCAAGCGGGGAAGATTGACACTAGTACAGAACGACACATCGGATACCCCTCTATGGAAACGGCAGCAAAAAGACGACGGTAGAACGGACCTGCGCGTGGAAAATGAGAGCTTACGCCCGCGAATCGCGACACATCGGAAACGGTTAGATTTATTTAACCGTTTGCAATGTGAGAACGCAATATCGGACACGGTTAAAATTATGACCCGTATGCAAAGTGAACCGTTCCAGTATATAAACTATGAACCCTACCTCCCTTATCCTTTTCATTTCCTCCAACGCACAGCCGCCGAGCCTCCCGTGCCTTATCCTATCGCTCTCCTTCCTCTTCCCCACAGCCACGCACGATCCCCTTTCTCCATCCATCCTCTCACCGGCTCATCCTTGCTGCCGGCCACCTCCGCGGACGAGGTGACGGTCCCCGAGCAGATTGGCGAGCTCTTACGGCGGCGCTCCCCGAGCAGATCGGTGGCGGCTCTTAGAACTCCCGCTCCCTCTCCTCCTCCCGGATCCGCTCCCCTCCCGCCGCCAAGCGCAGGTGAGAACGACGACCATACCTCCCCTCTCTCCAAGCACGCCCGGGATCCATACAGTTTGTGGTCGTAGACTTGTGATTTACTGGCGCTGTTTCCTCGAAAGGTGCCGGGGTTTCGGCCAAGTTATTTGTTCTGGGTTTCGGATCCCGTTGGTGGTTTCTAGGGCTTCGATTCTAGGCCAGTCCTGTACTTCCAGTACTTCTGTTTCTAGAAAGGATAAAGTAAAATAGAAGCGAGGTCTGGATGGACGAGGTTGTATGTTTCAGTACCTTTTGTTGTTTTTAACTGCAGTTAGTCCTCTTGGGATTGATCGATATGGATCTAGCTCTTTATCACTATCTGTTAAAACAATTCGTTGTTGTAAATAACTTGTAACTGTGTTGTTAAGCAATTATTTTGTACGATGCTTGTGATAAGTTAATTGCTACTGACTAAGCGTCACAATTTAGTTTTACGTTGTTGGTTGTCTTGGCTGCTTGGTGCATGATTTGCTTCACCTGGAGCACGGACATGACGGTCACCTTACTCATGGTGCATGTGTACACATTTAATCGGTAGAGAATCTTGATGTCTTATTGAGCATAATAGCAATATGCTCGTTGTTTATGGGAAAAATGATTTCATTATATCAGCATGGTTGCCTGTTTACTACTCTGCCTCACCCTTACTCATGGTGCGTTCGATTTTCCTAACTCTTGCATTCTATTTACGTGTCTGCAGAACCTGGCATTAGCTGTGAACAGCTCCTACATGTAATGAAGTCCCTTGTTAAGTTGTAGCTCAGAAGCTTTTATGTGTTGCTGCTGGTCGCTTACTCTGTACCTGTAGTTTGGTTGATTTTTGAACATGTATCATGCTCCTTTGGGGTCGCTGTAGCGGCAGTATCCTGGTAGTGCTATGTCTTTTGTCCATTGGCAGTTTTGGTCGATATTTGCCTTTGGGTTGTTATCGTTATTCTTACATTTTTATGTTCCTGTACTTTCGCCTTTCTTTGTCCTTTCTCTTCCTTATTAGTATGTGCTTAATTTAGGTGCTTATTTTTTTCTGTTCAGAGAACTATGCTAGTAAATTTATTGAAGTGTCGGTAAGAACCATGTGGCTTTTTAATAGCCACTATCTCTACTATATAATATGTCTTCAGGTGATGGTACGTTTTTTTAATTTCCCACTTTACCCCTGCATTGTTAGGCAGAGTTAGAAAATATTACCCTTATGCCACCGCCAAGTGATATAATCGATTCGATTCCCTATTCTATCCCCGTGACTCCCTGATGAGGCAAAGCTCGGCCGCCGGCATCATGCTGCTCGCGGTGTTCCCCTGACGCGCAGCATCCCCGAGCGCCGCCACGATTCTCGTCAGCCACCGCCGAATAGATTGCGCCTCCGTCGAAGTGAGATCTCCTCTGCCGCCAGGACCTTGGACACCGCCAGGGGATTGCCGTCTCGACCTTCGCCCTCTTTCTTGTCGGGATTGAAGACGCAGTGGCCGCCGGAGGGGATCCCCTCTCCGTTCCAACGATGGCGACCATACGCGAGTCCATCCACGCGCTAGAGGAGAATAACTGGTGGAGGTGAGGCCAACGAATCCTGCGCTCCAGCTCGATCTGTCCTTTGACTCGAAGGCTTCGAGTCCATCGGCGCTGACCCTGCAGAGGAGGCGAGGCCAACGAACCAACCCTGACGCGTACGGCCCGCCCGAAGGCGGGGCTCACCGGCTCAGCTCGCTCCGCTCTTGGTTTTCTCGCCGGCGCGCGGCCCTTCCGACGCGCCGCCAAGCCCTACCCCCTCCCCTCTCCTTCCCCTGTTCCTGTCTCTCAATTTCACTTCTCGAGCGTTCGCGGAGACGAGCGCCGTCGCCGAACAAGGTGCCCGTTGTCCTCTAGGACGGGCTGGTCAGGACCTCCCGGTCATAGTTCACCAGTCCAGTTCGGCTGGGCGCGGGCGTGGCCGTGGCCGTGGTGCGGCCGTGCCGGCGTCGTGTGCTCCCGCCCACGATGCTGGTTCTACGCTGCGGCTGCTGCGTGAGTACTCCCTCCCTCTCTGCAACGCTGTACAATTTGCTCGTACAAAGGCATGACCCTTTCTCGGCTTCGAATCTGTTCGTGCTTTCGCCTCTTAGAAGGCCGTGAATTGCGCAAGTGTTAGTTACTAGCTGCTGCTGGGAAGTGGTACCAGTCTACCAGATTGTGCTAGACTTTTGAATCTGATGATGTTGATTATTCAAAACTGAGAGACATCTACTGCAACCCTTGTTTAGAGCACTGAAAGCGGAGGGTGATACGGAGTACATGGCATATCAGGCTGCCCCTTCCGATCATCGCTCTGGTAGTATCGATTGCAGGGAAAGACGTTACAAAATCAACACCCTACGAAAATTCTAATAAAAGGCAATATGCACTGCTTGTCTGCTAAATAATGCGGAGTATGAAGCGAATGTATGTACAGGGGTTTCATGTTGGATTCCTGATGGTGTTCCGGGGAGTGAACGGCAACGACCATTGCATCTGCTGCCACTGCCTTGCCTGCATGCCTACATCGAGCTGGACGAGCTAGAAGTGTGACAACTAAAAGGTAAAGATGAACGGCCCTGCCAGCCTCCCACAGCAGTGGATAGAACATGCTGGCCATCAACATATGTGCTTGAGTTTGGTCTTTATACCATTAGCTGTATAGAAGCTTATCATCCTCAATCTTAAATCCCTAATCGGAAGTTATCCAATCACTCTCCTCTATTTGTTGCTAATGCATTTATTTGAAGTCAGTTGCATATACAATGTCCAAACTAAACATAATCATTTTTTCTTTTTTTGAATCGCTGAATGAATTGGTGCGATCAACATATTTTATCTGCAAAACTTGCATCACTCTGCTCTATTTGTTGCTAATGCATTTATTTGACAGTCAGTTGCATATACAATGTCCAAACTAAACATAATCATTTTTCTTTTCTTTTTTTGAATCGCTGAATGAATTGGTGCGATCAACAAGCACTATGTAGGCTTCTTGCACATGCATGAAACATTATAGTTGCCACACAACTATTTATAGTTGCCACACAACCAGTGGCGGAGCTGCTCACAGTATATGATGTCGCTTGACATCACAGGTTTTCCAAATGTCCCTTCAATTTCTCAAATTTTATGCATCAGTCTCTAGAAGTACCAAGCAGCATAACGTATTGACATCACTGGTACTGGAGTCTAGCTCCGCCACTGCACACAACTATGATCAGAATATATAAGAACTAATGGTTTGTATTGGAAGATCGACCATGGTTGCAAGCTGTTTCATTGAAAGTGTGCTCTCTGATGGCCCGAGTCTCTGTACATGTTTCACAACATGATTATCTTCTTGGTTCCCGCTATGCAGTTTGATAATCCGATGGTTTGGGGATGTGGAAGAAGAAACCTGCTCGGTCGCGGCGGCTTCGGCCCCGTCTACAAGGCAAGCAGCTCTCAAACTCGCCGTCGTTATCCTACCTATCCTCTGCTCACCTCTGAGCTTCTGATTCACAGCGCGTGATGGAGGGCGGGCAGGAGTTCGCAGTGAAGAGTCTGTCGCTAGATTTGCGGCAGGGGGCGCTAGAGTTCGTCAACGAGGTGGGGCTGCTGGCGCAACAACGGAACCTCGGCTCCCTCCTCGGCTGTTGCGCCTCTGCCTCCGGGCCGGACACAAGATGCTCATCTACACGTACTTCCCTAATGGCAGCCTCGACCACTTCCTCTTCGGTGAGTTCTTGCCACCACTCCACCAAGCCACCCATTGTTTTTCAGTCCAAAATTCGACCAGAGCTCAGGCCAGATTCCAACACAGTTCAATTGAAATTTCGAGTTCAGATTGACCCAAGACTTGCTTGAAAACCGAAATTACCAATTTGATTAAAGTTTAAAGTTTAAATTGACCCTAAACCCGAGCCACCTTGTGCAGTATAAAATGTGGTGAAGATATATTGCTGAGTTCTTCTGTAGATGATAAGGAAAACTTGTTAGTTCCACTGAAAGCAGAGCAAGGTCCAGGACGAATCAGAAGAACAGTGAATCTTCTGAAAGACGTGTTTGTGAGTTCAGTACAACATCGTGTCTGCATCAAGTCCTCGGTTGATGTCAAGTACGGAGTAGTATTAAAGCTGGTTCCAAGTGTTTGTTTACCTTTTTTTCTAATGGAAAACTACATGCAGTTGGTTGCGCATTCGTTCCGGAAAAATAGTCTTATTATTGACCATGACTGGATCAATAGTCCACAGCGGATTAAATCTTGATTGTGGTTTCTTCTTATCTTATGAACGACCAAAGCAGGCACAACAGTGCATATACAGTAGAAAAGCAAGGCCTTATGTGGAATCATGACAATGCCTTGGTTAAGTTTAATGAAAAAATGCTATGCAAGAAAAAGCTATATGAGTTTACTTTACAGAAGCAAGGCAATGCTAGGCATAAAAGAGAGAATGGCAAAATATCGAAATAGAATTGTTTAACAAAACGATGTTAAGCTTTAACACAAGTACTCTCATTTCTTAGATAAGCAACATGTGCCAATGAGTTACAATCAGTTCCTGCGAAGTGATAAGTATATGGAACATAGAAGAACTACTCTGTTAGGTAAAACTGTAATGGTTGTGTACGTACTGATACGTGATGCAATTGCAGTGGTTACATGGCTCCAGAGTACGGAATGAAGGGCTACCTGTGGATGAAGATGAACGTTTTTCAGGTTCGGGATGCTCGTGCTGGAGATCGTGAGCAGGAGGAAGAACATCAAATGACATCTCGACGATGAGAAAGTCGACCTGTTGGATCAGTTGAGCATTTCTTGTTTCCAAAATGATCTTGTTAATGTCTGCATGACCTATATTTTGTATGTATAAAGAGCAACATCCTGACATGCTCAATATATCTTTCAGATCAGGAAGCTGTGGGAGGAAGGCTGGTCGCTGGAGATAGTGTCCCCTGATTTCTCCGCCGCTGGAGACACCGGCAAGGCGCCGCTGTCCGTCCTGATCGGGCTGCTGTGATGCCAGGCCGCCGTGTCGGCCGGACATGCCAGGCCGCCGTGTCGGCCGGACATGTAGAGCGTGCACCTCATGCTGTCCATCGACTAATGCGTTCTCTATACGTAAGGTTTATTGGAAAGAGTTTAAAGGCAAATTGACAAAGAAGCTTCTTAAAATCATATGCTAACCCAGTAACCCATGCAAGCATGTTACTCAAATTATTATTGATTTCTCCCACGTTTATCAGTTTGTCGTTCCGTCTTCAGGATAGGATCATTACTGCTGAAATGAGAATTGGCATTGCTTTAGAAAGGGCCTTGTCAGTTTAGAGTACTGAGAGGGGCTCAGACGTTGTGAGTAGCAAACCTCAACTTAGGTGCTTCCGAAGTTTATTTATTAGAATTTAGTTGATATGAAGCTAGGAAACTAACGACCTATGTGTCTGTACCATATTCACACATTGGTTTTGTGCTATTGGATCTTTTTATGCATACACTTGATCAAACATCAGTCAACTATAAGGAACTTCTGATTCTTATCATGAGTTTTTTGCCTTATACTCTTCTGTGCATGGGATCAGACATCTAAAGCACCTCCATCTGCCTTTCCAAGAACTTTGATAGGTAAATTTAATCCTGGAATTTAAATTGTGACATTCAAATAGTTGGGCCATGATGTTGAACATTTCAGACGTTTTATAAGAGAATACCTTAAGCGTTCAGCTTGTAAGAGATAATTAGTTGATTCTTGCTATTTATGTGTCTCCGTTTATATTTAAGAGTCTCAATTTATATATCGGACTAAGCGTCTCAGTTTATGTTTTTGTAGTATCACATGGCTACCTTTGTAATATATGTGTGAAGAATATTTACGTGCTTTTCAACATTTACACATGCGATATTTAGAACAAAAGAAAAATATAGTGACCGTGGCAACACACGGGCATTTAGCTAGTACTTCTAGTATTATCTGTGGGGATAATGTCCAACTGACTGTAAACTACTACACCTTGCTATAGCCACTGTGTTTCTAGTATCAGCTACTCTAGTAGAGAAGAGTTGGCTCTACTGATATGTGACTCCTTGAAATAGCCACTGTATTTCTGCAATGAGCTTCTCTGCCGCACTATAAGTACTTTAGGTTCTTATTAGCATGTTCTTTCTTGCAAATGTTCTGTTAGCTAGCTAATATGAAGATAGCTGCCACAAACCAACAATAAAAACAACTAAGCATTCTTGGTTTAAAAATTCTGTAATGATGATCTGAAATATTTCGTAGGTGATCATCGATGTTGCTGTGGTGGTTGGAAGTGCTGCTGCTGGTTATTGCTGCTGGAGGTGGTGCTCTGTGGTGGTCGGAAGCTGGGTGGATTGCTGCTAGACGGTAGCTGTTATTGTTTTGTATATTCAGTTTTTACATTAGTCATTTACTATGCACAAAACATGTGTATAATCTTTTGTACATTCTACTTGTTCGTATGTGTAATAGGATGTTCGGTGTTATACCGTGAAATGAACCACCGGTCAGATTGTTGTTGTGAGCCGGCTGTATTTATTGCTGCTGCAAGCCAGCTGTGAGCCGAGCCGGCTATATGGATTAATTGCTGCTGTGAGCCGGCTTCGAGCCAGCTTTTTTTTTAATATTTAATATTCACATCAGAAACGGTTATATATAACAACCGTTTGCAATTTGCAGTCCACATTGGAAACGGAGTTTCAGCCTCCGTTGCTGATGAGCCGCTTTCACATCAGTGACAGAGGCGGGGAAACGGACCGTTTCTCCGTTTCCGATGGGGTTTTACCTCTGTTTCCGATGTGTCGTTCTATACTAGTGTGACAACCTTCCAGTTTCGTTGGGAAAAAATATTCTGATTGTGTTGTGTGCAGGTCCACGTCAACCACCACATTGTGGCGTCATTGACACCTTTCTGAAGATCCTTGACTCCTACTGGTTCGATAACCTTGGTAAATATTAAGGAAAAATTGCTGTTGCACTACATATCTTTCTCTTAAGGTCTCCTAACGAACGTGTGTTTTCACGTCACCACCTAGCAGCAGCAGTCAGGGCTTTGCTGAACAACAGCGACATGGGGGCACTCGCACTCACAAAGCTTCATAGTGGAGGTGCGGCAATGCTGCAACGGTGTTCCACTATTGGTGAGCAAAGCACGGTGGAGGCAAGCAGAGAGCGGTTCTGTCCAATGTACTTGATATATTTTGTTTGGCTTTTCCTTGATCCAGAAATGCACCTGCTACTAGTGCAATAGCCTTTCCGTTAATGCATTCTGTTTGCATCTTCATAAAATTGTTCATATATATTAGCTATAGTAGTGGCTCATTTTGTCTTTCCACTCACCCTAGCACATGTGGAAGAGAAACATATAAATGATCAAAATTCTTTAGATGATATGGAGGATTCTAATTTTAGATATTCTCGAGGCATTCAAATGCTTTACGATCCTTGCACAAATTATGAGTGCATTTTCAAATATCAAGGCATTATCAATAATTTATAAATTTATGTAATTTATAAATTTCGTTACATGCGTTAAAAAATATTAAAACCACATATTAACATGTTTTTTTGTTTCATCAAAACATCAATTAGCAGGAGTTTCTAGCACTGGTACCTCCTCTGGCCAATCCAAACACTTGCGATATAAATTATTGCAAGTCGAGCTGTCTAGTCTGGACATGTAAGAAAGTGTGGCGGGTGCTTTCAGCAGTCTATTCTGCAGGACTGACACTGTAAACTTGGTTGCACGGCATAGGGCGCGTTTGGTAGCCTGTGAAGGGGCTAGCCTGGCCCGCCAGCTGCAACAGCCCGAGGTGTGGTTGCATGGGCGAGCTCCTGGGCAAGGCCAGCACGCTCATCAAAGCAGTCTGGGGCCAGGCCCTGGAGCCACGCTCAAATCGACCGTGCCTCTAGAGCCAGGTCTGGCGGAGCGCAAGGGTGGGACGCGTGAGAAAGCGCGGGAGACACCGCGACCCTCCGGAAAACATGCGCCATTTATTCCCCTCACTGCTCACTCTCCCTCTTCAATTTCCCCCACCGCTCACTCGTCTCCTCTTCTGTCTTCGTCGGCGGTTCCATTTCAGGCAGCAACAGCACCTCGGCGAGTCACTGGGCGGCGACTCTCCATTGTTGTAGGGAGGAGCTTCGGTGGCACGTCGCCATCTCGTTGTCACCAATTCTTCTCGGACGACTTCACCAATGGAGGTAAGATCATCTGTAGCCCTCTCAAAATGTCGTAAGCGGCATACACCTGTAGTAGGTGTTAGATCTGTTCATTAGGTTTTAGATCTGTTCATTAGGTATTAGAACTGTTCATTACGAGTTCGATCTGCCTGTTGGTGTTGGATCTGTGCATTTGGTGTTCGATCTGTCGATTTTGCCAGTGATGAACTCGAAGGGTGTCTCTTAGTATCATCTGCATAGGATCTTGAGCGATGTACAATACGTTTTGCACATAGATTTGAGTCCCTGTACAGAGTCGTCTTCTCAAATATCTTGGTTTGCTAAATTTGATGAGGCAAAGGTATTTTCCTGTTTTTGTCATTACTCTGTTTGCTAGCCGATGATTCAACTAAGCCATTGTACTTGCAAGAAGACTGCTTACAGAAGCAAGGGTAATATCAACGAATATGCTATTATTTGTACTTCGTTCTTATACGCACTCTTTTTGCCAACGACGGTTGTGAAGTATAAGGCTACATTTCTGACATTTCCGCCAATATGAATGGATGATTATTAGTCAGTGAGATGTTGAAATGACACCGCAAGCCAGCCAACAAAATTAAGAACTCGTTTGCACAACTTTACGTGTGCACTTTCCTTGATTTTGTTGGTTGTCATGCGTGAGATTTGCGGTTCCACCTCTCACTTCGTTATCTGACTGAGGCAGGTCATGAGCTGTTCTTATTTGTCGGTTCGATCTTTTTGGTCAATGACGATTTGTGCTACAACTACCACCTACTGACTGCCAAGAAAAGAATTAAGCACCCATAAGCATATGTGACTATTATTTTCTTTTGCTAGCTATTCAGTAGGTGCATTGTATGCTCTACATGTATTGAGACCAACGAACAATCTCACCTTTTCAGTTTGAGCTGATGATATAAATCTGGGTTGCGCATCTATGCAAGGAGTTTGTCCTTACTACCTTCAGTAATGCACAAGCAAATATCTTGTGCCTGGCTGTTGGTAGTGGATAAACATGTGTCCTAGATGGTTTGAGACACGTGTACTTGTTCATACACATTATTGTGAGAACGAATTCATCATTAAGATCAAACATTTCCTTCATCCCTCTAGGCGGGCAACTGCGCTGATGGACAATTTCCCACTAGGATCAAGGCCAACGTTGGCTGGATGGAGGACGAAGTGTCCCCCAACCACTTCTGCAAGGTGGTTCTCGCACCGGGCTTAGGGGTCCTTTCTATTCGTGAAGCTTTCATACCATACTTGGGTTCTGTGCCTGCGGAGATCACCCTAAGGACAAACACAGGGTGCGTCTGGACGATCACCCTTGCTGATCTGAATGGTAAAGCATTCCTTGATCGTGGGGGTGGGGGGAGGCTGGATTTACCATTGTTCATGAGCTAAAGATAGGTTTTCTGCTGATGTTCAAGAAGATCAGTTGCAACGAGTACAAAGTGACCATCTTCAACAAAACTGGCTGTGAGGTGGTCAAACGATGTGGTAACCACCCAGAGAACATGAAGAAGAAGGTTTAGGGAGTAAGGTCTTGTTTAACATGGTCGAAACTACTTTAAACACTTATTAATGCACTATGTCCTACTGTTAATCGTACTTCTTGGTCGTAGTTTGCACTATTTTCTTTCGTGATTTGATAACCTCACCTTAACAGATAAGGGGTAACCATAGTCGATATTATGCAGCTAACCAAACACAAGCGTACTCGCATAACCACATGCATAGCATGTAACCAAACAGGTGTTTCCATGTTCTCCGGAACGCGAAATAGGCTTGCCAGTTACCAAACAGGGTGCATAAAGAGGGCCAGAGGCTGGTTTTCCAGACCAGGCCCTGGCCGGTATAGTCCCACGTGACGCAAACTTGGACGCTGGCTAATGTGTTGTCCTGATTTTGGCAGCAACATTCAAATACCACATTGTTTACCAAACCGGGAGGTAAGATGACGTACTGTAGCACTGTACGCACTCTTTCTTCTCAGTTTTGTCTCCATGCTGACACGAAATTATCCATCATACGTGCCATGCCATGATACGTGGGGGCTTCGGAGGTCCTGCTGGGATTTACTGTGATCACCCGTTATCTTGATCGACCCGTGTTTAATATATATAAGCTCGTAAGAGCTCGATTGCTTTGTGCAGTCCACATATTTTGGTAATAACATTTTGGTTTACGCTACTCCACAAACTTCATTAAGCTGGAATAGAATTACATTCCAATTGGACCGTTCCTCTAAGGAACACAGGAATAACAGCAAAGCTATAAGCTAAGTGCCTCTCTATGCAAATATGCCGCAAATATAGTTTGCTTCGAGTTATTAGCATAGAACCACCACTTACACGTGAAATTTCGAAAAACCATCTTTGTGTTATGATTGCAGATAACCGCCGGTATTCGAGAAATTAGTTGCAATGTGCACCAATCACAAATTGAACGTGAATTGACACGATTTCTGACAGGTGGGACCCACCAGTCAGAGCTGAGTTGGCAGCACGCGCGGACTTTTGCTGAGGTGGCACATGGGGCCCCCTGTCAGACAATAAAAAATATCTCAAAAAAATGTAAAACGTATAAATATCAATACAAAATCTCAAAAAATAAAAAAAGTCAAAGGCGGCGGCGGACGGGGGGCTCCTTCCTCCGATCCCCTGCCTTTTCCGCAGCCGGAAGCCTGCCGCCGGCGCCCCGCCTTCCTCACCGCCGGCAGGTCCCGCCATGGCCTGTTCGTGCTCGAAATCGAGCGCTCCGGCCATCTGCTGCGACTGATGACGTGAAAGACGCACGTTCGTTGGGAACCCCAAGAGGAAGGTATGATGAGTACAGCAGCAAGTTTTCCCTCAGTAAGAAACCAAGTTTAATCGGACCAGTAGGAAATCGAAGTCACTTCTGAAAGTTGTTGGTGAAGGAGTGTAGTGCGGCGCAACACCAGGGATTCCGGTGCCAACGTGGAACCTGCACAACACAATCAAACTACTTTGCCCCAACTTAACAGTGAGGTTGTCGATCTCACCGGCTTGCTGAAAACAAAGGATTAGACGTATAGTGTGGAAAATGATGTTTGTTTGCAGAGAATGAAAGAGAACAATGATTGCAGTAGATTGTATTTCAGATGTAAAAGAATAGACCGGGGTCCACAGTTCACTAGTGGTGTCTCTCCATAAAGATAACTAACATGCTGGGTAAACAAATTATATCTGGGCAATTGACAATATTGAAAAGTGCATAATATGCATGTGCAATTTGTAGTGTCTACTATGAGATTCATTTGGGCATTACGACAAAGTACACAGACCGCTATCCAGCATGCATCTGTGCCTAAATAGTCCACCTTCAGGTTAGCATCCGCACCCCTTCCAGTATTAAGTTGCAAGCAACAGACAATTGCATTAAGTAAAGTGCATAATGTAAACAACACATTCATCCTTAGACAAAGCATTGCTGCTTTGCCCCTATGGCAACAGCACATCCACAACTTAGAGGTTGTTGTCACTCCCCAGATTAAATGGAGACTGAACCCACTATCTAGCATAAATACTCCCTCTTGGAGTCACAAGCACCCACTTGGCCAGAGCATCAACAAGTAACGGAGAGTATGCAAGATCATAAATGACATAGAACATGATAATTCAATATTCAACTTGACATAGTATCAATATTCATCGGATGCCGGCAAACACAACATGTAGCATTACAATAAGATGATCTTGATCATGATAGGCAGCTCACAAGATCTAAACATGATGGCACAAGAGGAGAATACAACCATCTAGCTACTGCTATGGACCCATAGTCCAAGGATGAACTACTCACACATCACTCCGGAGGCAGGCATGATGATGTAGAGCCCTCCGGTGATGATTCCCCTCTCCGGCAGGGTGTCGGGAAGAGCTTCAGAACCCTCCCGAGTTAGGGTTGACGGCGGCGGCGGCTCTGGAACTTTTCGTGGTTTTTGACTCGGGTGTCTAGAGTTTTCCCGAAAAGACGAATATATAGGCGAAGGGGCGACGTCGGTGGAGGCCCGTGGCGTCCTCACACCACGTGGCGGCGCGGCAGTGGGCCCACCCGCGCCGTGGCATGGTGAGGGCGGCCCACGGCCCCCCTTCGTCTCTCCTTCGGACTCCGTGTACGTGTCAGAAAAATAGGGACTTCGGCTTTTGCTTCGTCCAATTCCGAGAATATTTCCACAACAACTTTTCTGAAACCAAAAACAGCAGAAAACTGGAACTGGCACTGTGGCATCTTGTTAATAGGTTAGTCCCATAAAATGCATAAAAATGATATAAAGTGTGAATAAAATATGTAGCAATTGGTATAATATAAGCATGGAACATCAGAAATTATGGATACGTTGGAGACGTATCAGCGACAGGTGTGGCCGGGCTGGGGGAGTCCGCGCGACAGGTGCGGTGGCCCGACGGTCGGGGCCCACCTCCTCCTCGGAGTGTGCGAAGCCAGCTCGAGCAGGGACCTGGAGTGTGCCGCGGCCGTCTCGTCGTCGTGCCGAGCGATCTGCGGCAGGTGCGGTGGCCGAGCTGCCGCCGTACTCGTCCACACCGCCGTCGCGTCGTCCGCAGCACCGCCGTGCTCGTCCGACGCCGGCCGCCGACCTCGCCGTCCTCGACCCGGCCTGTGCTCGTCCGCGCTGCCGTCGTCCTCGTCCAAGCCGGCTGCCGGCCTCGCTGTCCTCGAACGAGTAAGCTCAGCACGCTGGCGCCCTACACCGTGCAGGAGAGGGTCAATCCATGGCGGGACGCTCTGCCTCGGCGTGGTGGACGGCGACGCCGCCCCGGAGACGTCGGTGGTGGTCGTGGGCCAAGGACAACCTGCTGGAGTGCCCATGATTTTTTTTTTTTTTGAGATATTTTTTATATTTTATTCTATGACATGTGGGCCCATGGTGTCACTTTAGCAAAAGTCCACGCGTGCTGCCACCTCAGCTCTAACTGGTGGGTCCCACCTGTCAGAAATCGTGTCAATTCGCGTTCAATTTGTGATCGGTGCACATTGCAACAAATTTCTCGAATACCGGCGGTTATCTGCGATCAAAACACAAAGCGGTGGTTTTTCGAAATTTCACGTGTAATCTGGTGGTTCTATGCTAATAACTTGTTTGCTTCCCTACGGTTGGAGTGATGAGGTTTTTTTAAACAAATCAAACCGAGGGTGTAGCTCGTTCGGAACATATTTGCTCATTTAATTTCCTGCAGCTCATTCAGAGCATGTGCTCCTTCAACTCAAACCCCTCGATTGTGTTGGAGCCGAGTCGCGCAGCTCACTCCCACAGGAACACATAGTAGTCAAGGAAGAAATAAAAGGATTTGCCCGGAGACACTTCCCGTCAGAAAACAGCTCTCGCGACCGCGTCGCCCCCCGCGCGGGCGACCGGTCGCCGCCGCCGCTACCTCGAGCGCTCCCCCTCCTCCTCTTCTCCGCGGCCGTCGTCGGCGTGCGGCGCCGGGTTCGGC